>JAOWLH010000002.1:2535000-3135000 GCA_027405865.1 Salix purpurea | reverse complement strand
TTTTAGCAATTAACTATTTTATAAACAACTTCCACCAATCTGAAAAGGGTGAATCAAAGTTTAACATATATATTTCCTCCTCTGTAAAACAAAATTCAGGATATTTGAGAGTGAGCTTAATACAATCAAAATGATTAGATTATAATTTTTAAGTGAGAAGTAGAGTATCATCCCACGAGGATTTGTAAAAATTATCAATAAGTATCAAAATTAACAAATCCCTATCTATTTGATGATTCAATTATAAAGGTTTACAAAAATAAAAATAATTAAAATAAACAAGAAAAAAAATAAATGGTATTTAAATCAAGTTTAACGGATTCGAGAATTTTTTATTTCACAATAATAATCTTATACAAATTTTCTCAATTGAATTAAACATCTCAAAATTTCTTTCTTATTGTTGATAATCAATTTTTACTAATTTAATCACTACTCTCTCTCGAGCATCAATGAAATATTTTAACAAGCAAACTTCCTACCTCTCGGTGAAAATTCTAAACTAGTCAAAATACATTAAGAATGATAAAACCTTGGACGATTACATAAGTTCTATAGATATCTCTATCCTATAGTTTCTTATGGTACTTCAAACAATGGATGAAACAATTATCACTTCTCAGTGTCAAATTGAATCCCAAATCATGCAAACGGTGATCAAGCGTACACAAAAATTAAGTATAGAATGAAACACTCAAGAAGTATTAGATTAATTCAATCAAAAAAATTGTTCACATATTCATAGCTGGGCTACATAAAAAATAACAGAATAAAAACTACTCCATAGCAAGATTAAAAAGAAATAAACTTGATACGATGAACACCACTCAAAAGTATTGGAAAATTAGAGAGCTGAATGTCTTGAAGGGGTTGCTGTTCTTGACTTCTTTCTTTCTGATTTGGTTGCCTTCTCTCCTAAATGCTATCTCCTCTCTTTTGTAATGTGTTTAGGGTTATCTCCTCTCAAAAAGACTCCTTTTAGTTGCTGCCTTACGAGGTATATATAGGTTGATATTTTTCCTCCAAAGAAAAACACAAGTTCTGCTTCTTCCTAATATTGCGAGCCAATTTCGGGGCAATAAAAATTGAATTAATACTCCTATATCTCTAGGAAAGTTATATAAAATACAATTTTCTTTATAGTGGACTTAATCTTGAAATTTTTGGGTATCTAGAACATTGGATATGGTCCAAAACTCGAGACAGTGTATGGGTTGCATGTATTCGTTGTCTGATTCGAACTCTGCATTTGTACTTCCAAACAACAAAACTGGGTTCTTCTCATTGCATAAGAACTTTAGGCCTGTGTATCTTTATTTCATAAAGGTAAAGAACATATGAAACAGAGTTGTATAACTCCCGTTATATCTAAAAAACCAATCAGTGCCCAGACTTGTCTAAGCAGACCAACTAGTGTTTGAATTCTAAGCTCATCCCATTGTTTGGTTCTTCATATGATCTCAATATAAGCATATTCCAGTAGTATAATGCCTAAAAATAAATTGAATTTTCAAAAAGTAAATAATTCTCAAAGATATCTAAAACTCTAGACAACTTGCTAAAAATCTAATGAAATTCTCTTAAATAGAGTAAGAATGACTCAAAATATGTATACAATATATTCCCTTATGAATAAGGTAAGCACAATGAATTATATATTACAAATGGCAAGTCAATTAATCAATTTATTAAGGAATGTTGTTGCTTGTGATTGGGAGATTTCCTAGGCTGATGTAGTGTGATCAACAAATTGCATGAGATTGATATTCTCTTTAGTGTGATCAACAAATTGTATGGGATTGATATCATCCTTACCCCCCCCCCCCAAGCGTAATAGAGCAATGCGAAGATTGAGCTTGGACTTAAGAAGACGAAACCGATCATGGCTCAGGTCTTTGGTGAATATGTCAGCAAGCTGATGAGAGGAGGGAACATAGATGATATGGGGGCTTTGCAAACAACTAATTCGCGAACAAAGTGATAAGTCAATCTCAATATACCGAGTGCAAACATGGAAAATAAGATTGGCAGCTATGTAAATAGCAGAGAGATTATCAACATAGATGCAACGAGTAGATTGAAGAGGGATACCAAGTTCTCGAAATAAGAATCCAAACTAGGAGTTTTCTGTGGCCGTGTGAGCAAGAGCACGATATTCATCTTTAGTGCTAAAATGAGAAACAATAGACCGTTTCTTGGCAATTCATGTGAGAAGATTAAGGATGAAAAATATACAAGCACCAATGCTGGACCGTCCATCATCTACAGAGCCAGCCCAATCAACATTTGAAAAACTGCATAAACTGAAGTCATTAGACCGATGAAACATAAGACCTTGCTCAACTGTACCCTTAATATATCGAAGAATACACTTGACAACTTGAAGGTGAGAGGAACAAGGGTTGTGCATGAATGACATACTTGATTGACAATAAATGAGATATTAGGATGTGATAAGGTAAGATAATGGAGGCCACCCACCATGCTTTGATAGTTAGAGGGGTCAAATAAGGGATCTCCATCCAAACAAGACAATTGAGTGTCAGTTGGTAATGGTGTAGGACATGATTTACACTCCGTCATATTAAACCATTTCAATAAATCAATTGCATATCGAGTTTTAGAAAAGAATAAATGATCAGCAAACCATGTAGTTTCCATGCCAAGGAAAAAATTGAGCTCACCACTTGACGATTGTTAAAGGTGGAGCATAATTGATCAAGAAAGTGGTGGACACGTTGTAAGTCAGATCCAATGACAATGATATCATCGATATAAACAAGGATATAGATTGTGCAGGAAGAGGAACGATGAATAAATAGTGACACATCAGATTGACTATGAGAAAATTCCTATGTAAGGAGAAAAGTATGAGACATTGGAACCAAGCTCTAGGAACCTTCTTAAGGTCGTAAAGAGCCTTATGGAGCTGACATACATCCTAAGGTTGTGAGGGATCATGAAATCCCGGGGGCTGTTTCATGTACACAACTTCTTGTAAGTAGCCATTCAAGAACTCATTCTAAACATCAAATTGTTGAAGAGACTAATTAGAAGACACAACCAGAGACAAGATAATATGAATGTTGTCCATTCAAAAAGACATTTCAAACATCAAGTTGTTGACATGGGTGAGGTGTTATGGGATTGGGAGTCAGAGGAAGGAACCACTACTCTTGGAATGAGGGAGAGAGGTTGTGTGGATGGAGATTGTGGTGGGCTGATAAAGGGAGTGACTAATGGAGAGTCAATGAGAGGTTGTGTGGGGACAAAATGTATGGATGAAGATTGTGGTGGGCTGACAGAAGGTGAGAAGCAAGGGTAATGGGTGAGAGTGGGTTGGACTTGTAGAGTTGTGGATTTGTTGAGAGTACAGTCCAAGCCCAATATCAGTGTGTTAAGCAGATGTGGATTGGGTAGTTGGTGGACATTGAGGTTGCTGGTAGGGGAAGATTGCCTCATAAAAAACCACATTCCCTAGATATATAAATCTGACCTGAAACAGGATCAAGATAGTGATAACCTTTATAGTGATCATCATAGCCAATAAATACACATGGAACAAATTTAAATAATAATTTGTGCCTATTGTACGGGACCATAAGAGGTAAGTAGGTGCAACCAAAACTTCTGATAAATGTGTAATCCGGTGTGCGTTGAAGTAATTTCTCATAAGGAGATATGTGATCAAGTTTAGGAGTTGGTAAGCGATTAATAAGAAAAACAATAATGGAGAAGACTTCAACCCAAAAGTTGTGGGGCGAGCGAGACTAGGCTAGCAAGTAGAGTCCCATTACAACAATATGTCGATGTTTCATTTCCACCACTCCATTTTATTGAGGAGTATATGGACATGAGATCTAATGAGATATTTAATGATCACATAAAAATGTCAAAAATAATTTGCTGGTAAATTTTCCTCCACCATCAATCTGTAGTTGTTTGATGTGAGAGCTAAAATTATTTTCCACCAATTTTTTGAAGTGAATAAATGTAGTAAGAACTTTTGATTTCTTAGTCAATGGATATAACCAAGTAAATCGAGTATGGTCATCGATAATGGAGAAATAATAACGATAACTAAAATTTGAAGAGATTGATGCAGGACCCAATATATCAAGACGTAAAAGTGCTGAAACTGAGCATGAGATTGTTGTCTTCAAATGGCAAACGACAAGATTTTCCCAACAACCAGATATGACAATTTTTATTGGAGACAATTGCAAAATCAAGTGATAAGTGATACTTATTCAACAATGTAGTAAAAACTGAATGAGACGGGTGTCCAAGTTTGACATACTATATGTCTTGTGTTGTACATTTTCCATAATAAGCAATCTGATGAGCAATAGAGGAAGATGTTTGAATATGATAGAGGCCATCAAAACTACTACCAATAAAGAGTACTTCTTCATTTTGTTGTCCTTCATAGAAAAAAAAAACATTAGCATCCATCTTAAAGTAACAATCATTATCAGAGCAAAAATGACAGATAAAGATCAAGCTCTTGCAGATAGCAGGCACACAAAAAACTTAATTAAGATTTAATGAATTATGCAACTCGGTCAATTATTTATTGCCAATATGAGTTATTGCTAACTGATTGCCATTTCTAATAATAAGTTTTTCTATACCTGTGTAAGAATAAGCATCAGGAAGAGAGGTGGCATTAGTTGTCATATGGTGAGTAACACCCGAATCAAGGAACCAATTGAGATTTGCCATATAAGTAGTAGGAGAAGGTGAGGTGGTAAAGTTTTCTACCATGTATGCATAAGGTTTAAGGTCAGGATAGAAATGGGCTATGTGCCCTAGCTTATCACACGAAAACAAACAACTTCACTTCCTTGGGTATTTAGAGATTTGCCTTGTAGGGTTAGAAGCAAAGGAGGCCGACCATCAGAGAGAGTTGCAAAGGAAAATATGACAACATATTATGGGTCATGAGGTTGAGAGTGATAATTTGGAGACCAAGCCCCTTGAGTCGGTTCTGAATGCCCTGTTCACCTTGGGCCACGCCTTTGATTCCAATTGCTTCCACAACCTCTTCCAAATTTGTGATGAGGGCTGTGATTATGACTAGGTAATTTTGAATTGAAGGTGTGTTCAATGGGCACATGGTCAGCAACCATAGCAACACCTAAGGTCACGGTAAAAGACATTCATTTTTGTAAATGTTATTCTCTTAGAGCTAGATCATAGAATTGATCAAAGTCAATATCAGGATGCATATGAAGTTTTGTGGCTAGCTCCTTGTATTTGAGACCCAGTCCATACAAAACATAACTAATGAGTTCATCATCGTCCATTGTTGCACCGAATTGTATGAGAGAATCAAAGAGTGATTTGGTATAATTCAGATAATCAACCACTGTTTGTTGTTGTCTTTCTTGAGGGTGCAAATTTGGTCTCGAAGAATCTATACACGGGTGCTAGTAAGAGGTGAAAGACGTTTCGCTAGTATAATCCAAGCTTGATGAACAGTGGTACATTGGATGAGAAGTGTTTTGATGGAGGATGAGGATGTTGCTTTGATCCAACTCAGAGCAAATTTATCCTTTGCTAATTCTAGGTGCACAGAACCATCTTCTTGATTTTGGGTTGTTCTTGACGACTGCTGTAAGGCCATGCATCTCCAGTATGTCTTCAAATTGGGATTTCCAACTCAAATAGCTGGTGCGATCCATAGGGACCGTGAATAGAGATGAAATATTGAAGGAAGAGGGCAAGGGATGGGATGAGAATGGAGGTGAAGAAAGTTTTGACATTTCAAAAATCAGTTTGACATATCAAGATTGCTTGATTCTCCATATATAGGTGTGTTTTCCATTGGTGGATAGGATCTAAATATTGAGGGTTAGCTCAAAAGAGCTCTGATACCATAAAGGCAATTAAGCTCACGGAAGAGAAAAGGATAAGAATAGATAAAGAGATTAAGCACACGGAAGAGAAGAGGATGAGAGCAGACAGGTTAAGAATAATTGTTACACTGGAAGAGAAGAGGATGAGAGCAGAGAGGTTAAGAATAGTTGTTACACTCAAGATGATTTTGCTATTCTATTGTCTGCAGTATAAATATTGATACAGGGGTTACACTTTCTGAATTCTATTTACAGAAGCTTATTAATATAAGGTAAGCACAATGAATTATATATATTACAAATGGAAAGTCAATTAATCAATTTATTGAGGAATGCCGTTGCTTGTGCGTAGGAGATTTCCAAGGCTGATGTAGTGTGATGCAGATTGTATGGGGATTGATATTCTCTTTAAGAAATGACCTAGACATAAGCAGCAGGCAGGCCTTGAAGTTACAACATTCAAACTGAAACAATCCAGCAATGCCTGTCCCATAATCATGATCATACTCAATTCCCAGAAATTTAGGTTACACTTTATCTTGACATACAAGGTTGGGACGTCAATAATCCTCTTTAATGGATATACTTTGTCAGAGTCATTGCTAAATTATTGTTATCTTTTGGTGATTAAAATATTTCATGTTCTCGAAATTAATTTATCTGCGATTTAATGGAAAAATAATTTAATTATGAAGTAAAGATATCCAAATGTAAAATAAAACAAACTATTTGGTTCTAACCACAAAACAATTCGGACTTAATCACATTCAAGAAAATTTATTATTTAAAATAATTTAATTAATATAAGGATGGATCAAAAAGATCATTTGTAAAAGAACTAATTTTTTATTGATATGAAGCTATCCTGAACGCTACTACTGTTCGTGGCTTTCGTCCAATTTTTGGGTTTCTTTAACGAAACTAATGGGCCCGATGAATAACAATCATTAAGGAAAAAATCACAGACCAAACGGTGTTCATTGTAAGAAAACACTGCGCCCGTTTTTCTTCTTCTTGTAAGAACCTGCTCACCATCACCCACCACACCATGGAGGCCGCGGCTACAGCAGGCGAGTGGGACTTCTCATCAGAAGAAGTAACAGGGCTGATGACGTAAATGATGAAGAAACGTTCTACACCTGTACTTTGGAAAAATTACAATTCCCTTAGTTAATTAACTTACTGATAAAATTCACGAAAAGCTATTAGATATGCTTGTGGAAAATATCCATTCCACAGTACTTTATAGTTTAATGAACTTGGCATTATGGATTGTGGAAAATATCCATTTTACAGTACTTTATAGTTTAATGAACTTGGCATTATGGATTGTGGAAAATATCCATTCCACAGTACTTTATAGTTTAATGAACTTGGCATTATGGATTGTGGAAACTTACCAGACAATTCAGATTATTTCCACATATAAAGTAAAGCCAAAACCTGCATTTATGCTATTACTGCCATCAAATGTGGCCCACGCCATTCGATCCAACCACAAACCAAATATTTTTAGGTTCATTATAATTTTTTAAAACATTAATTCATAAAAATAAATACAAAAAACACGTAGCAAAATGGAAAAAAAAATGTTTTACCTTAAATGCATTGTTATAAAAGCTTAGAGGAGAAAAACAAGTAAAGCTTAGAAATAAAGAAATGAGAAGAAAAAATAAGATGAGAAAAGAAGAAAACATTCCTAGTCTAGGTAAATAAGAAAAATAAGAGAAAGATTGGAAGAGAGAAGGAGAGAAAGAACTACACCGTAGATTTCACTGACAGATTAATTTCGTTGATTATTTTGTCTATATAAATGACAGGACATTGTATATTTTAGTTTTTTTAATACCTTCTTTTTCCATTTTAATGCCCTAGATATACCGAGAAAATATTTTCAAACCTAACACCATCTATAGAGTCTTGCAGAAAACAATTATACTAACATTGTTTGTTTGTGCGGCCCAAAATACTTTTTATTTTTCTTGAATTATTTTTCTATTTTAATTATTTTTTTTAGTTTTTTTAAATTACTTTGATATGATGATTTAAAAAATGAAAAAAAAACTTTAATTTTAACTTGAACGTTTAGTTAAAAATTACCCTAAGTAGTGCTCTTAAATGGTGCACATATGTGAAACATCTTGTAGTGGGTGTGAAGAATTTAGGCCGAGAGGATGCGATTAATATTACTTGTTATTAGAGGAAAATGACAGCCACAATGATAATGAATAATTCGCAAGACTTTTCAAAGCAATGTTATTAGATGTGCATTGAATCCTTAAAGTTGTGAAAATATCCTTTGCACTGTAATAAATCTGGCAAAGTTATCACAATATTTTTATATCAATTAATAAGATTTTTGTGGATGACGTTGAGCTCCTTTTTCTCAATAAAAGGAGGGCCAGAAGAGGAGTTTAACGAACATATTTGCAGTCTCTCTTTCATAGTTTATCGTGATTTCCTTCAGAATGGCTACATCATATTTAGCAGGCAAAAACACTTCACTGATTTCCATGACGCTACTTTTTGGGCTCCTACTAGCTAGCCTAGATACAACAGGTATGCACATGATCGTGTTATTTTTCTTCTGTCTGTCAGTTTCACTAAAGCTACCAGCTTCACGTTTATGTTTAACTAAATAATCACGATATTTCAATACAGATGCCCAGATAGGTGTTTGCTATGGAATGGTTGGTAACTTACCATCACCATCAGAAGTCATAGATCTCTACAACCAGAAGGGCATTCGCAGAATGCGACTCTATGACCCAAACCAAGATGCTCTACGTGCCCTTGCAGGCAGCAAAATTGAGGTCATGCTGGGTGTTCCAAACCCGGATCTTCAAAGGATTGCTTCTAGTCAAGAAAGCGCAAATGCATGGGTGCAAACCAATGTAAGAAATTTCGGCACTGTCAGGTTTCGATACATTGCGGTAGGAAATGAGGTTAGGCCCTCAGATTCATTCGCACAGTTTCTAGTCCCTGCCATGCAGAACATTCGAAACGCACTCTATTCAGCTGGACTAGGAAACATCAAAGTTTCAACCGCTATTGATAATGGGGTTATAGAAGATGGTTCCTTCCCTCCCTCCAAAGGCTCTTTCAGGGGAGACCACAGACCACTTCTCGATCCGATTATTCGCTTCTTAAAGAGAAACCAAGCTCCATTACTGGTTAACTTGTATCCATACCACATTTACACTGGTAGCCCAGAAGACATTCGTCTTGATTATGCTCTTTTCACAGCTCCATCAGAACTAGTCTCTGACCCACCACTGAATTACCAGAACCTCTTCGATGAAATTCTTGACACTGTTTACGCTGCTTTGGAGAAATCTGGGGGCGGTTCTTTGGATGTTGTGGTATCAGAGACTGGTTGGCCAACGACTGGAGGGACAGGAACATCGGTTGATAATGCAAGGATTTATAACAACAACTTAGTTCAACATGTGAAGAAAGGAAGCCCAAAGAAGCCTGGAAAACCTATAGAAACTTATATTTTCTCCATGTTTGATGAGAATTACAAAAATCCTGAAGTTGAGAAACATTGGGGTCTCTTTTATCCAAAGAAACAGTCAAAATATGTGATCAATCTCCACTAAAGAGAGCCAAGGTGTTTTCTCTATAAAATAATGGTGTGTAGAATACTCTCCAATCTGTATGGAGAATATTAAATACGAAGACTGTAATCCGCTGTAAAAGACAGGAAAAATCTCCAATCTGTATGGAGAATATTAAATAAGACGACTGTAATCCGCTGTAAAAGGCAGGACAAAAACTATGTTTAGTTTAATGTAATCAATAAGATGCTTGCAAGTTACTCTATATTTACGAAATATCATGCAATATTAGGATTGTTTCTTGAATTCTGCAGGCATATGCTTAAGGTTGTAATTAATGAGTATTCCTGTCCATCAGGGCATGTGACTTGAGCAGTATAAGACAATTCATAACAGAAATGGGCTAAGGAAATGGAAATATTAATTGATCTGTTGGTATATAGATCTTCATTAATATTTGAAGCTATTTCATCAACATTTTAGCAATTAACTATTTTATAAACAACTTCCACCAATCTGAAAAGGGTGAATCAAAGTCTAGGTAAATAAAAAAAAATGAGAAGAAAAAATAAGATGAGAAGAGAAGGACATTCCTAGTTTAGGTAAATTAGAAAAATAAGAGAAGGATGGAAGAAGGGGAGAAGTAGATAAAGAACTACACCGTCGATGCATGTTTTTCTCTCTCTATGTGTGTGTGTGAGAGAGAGAAGAACAAATTTTTACATGTGTTTTTTGGTTTTGGTTTTTTAAATTATAATCATCAACAAAATCACTGAGTGATAATAAAAATATAATATTTTTAATTATTTTGTTGGTTCTAGCTTGTTTTGAACTTCAAAAGGAATCATTTTACCTCGAGGAATGAAGTAGTGTTGGTTCTCAATTAATTTTTTTTCTTGTGCTTTTATTGACTTGAGATTCTATATTTTCGTGATTCCCAAAACTTGGAACTACTTTGGCTTTCATCAAACTTATAACAATACAACATGCATGTTTTTGTTACCTGTTGTGGAAACATAAGTCCCCCTTTCCATTATAGCCTTCTTTGAGCTCTTGTTTCCATTTATTTGCCCGAACTGTCCTCTTGAAACGGAATATGCTCTACACGTTGTATTTCCTATCCTTTTCACGTTTGCTGAAGAGATCTTCAGTTCTTATGGGGCCCTTACTTTTGTCAATGTTTTAAATTACCCTTTTCACATTTACAAAAAATAAAAGGAAAACTTAAAAGATTTGGTTACGTTTATGAAAACTCAAACTTTTAATGCAATCACTATAATTTGTTTTAAGCAATTCTCATAAAAGGTGTTGTAGAAGCTTTATGATGGTACCTTTTTGTGTTTTGGTTCACTATGGACCTCCTATGTGCAGTTTTTGCCCCCTAGTGTGGTGTGCAATACATTTCAGGTTTACATTCGGTTTGGTTCCCTCTATTTTGGGAATTTATGGAGTCTTCTCCTTAGTCATGTAATAAAAACTATGAGATTTCAAATGCTATGAGATCATATGCTTCATGCAAAAACAGATTCTTTGCAGAGAGAATTATGGTTGAACTTTATTTTATTGATTGGGAAATTATGGAATATATCAAGCATAATATTTCTGTATAGAGTTAGAATTCACAAGTCTAACTAGATGTTCTCCATCCATTCTAGATAACAACAAAGTTACTCCTAAGAACGCTTTCTTCACTACCTAAGGGCCTTCATAGTTTGATGCCTATTTACTTTTATCTTTTTTGGTAAAGGCGATATTTACTTCAGTACCGATCTCCTTCGTGGAATTTTCCAGGTCAAACTTCTTGTTGTATGATTTGGCCATCCTTCTTTGGTAGAGTTGATGATGGAAGATTGCAACCATCCTCTTTTCACTAATCAAATTCAATTGTTCATGTCTAACTTTTACCCATCTGCTTCTTCTAGCTCAAATATCAATACTCTTAATGATGGGATTTCCACTTCTAAGGGCATCACCGCCTCCATTCATACACAAACTTGTACAGGTGGCTCATGTTGAGGTTCATACTAAGGTGTGGTACACATGAAGGGAAAATGACAACAACTCATGCCAATCCTTATAGGTGACTACCATATTGTAAATAATCTTCTTAGCATTCTTGTTAGCAACTTCTACCACACCATTCATATTTGGTCTATAAGGCAAGGAATTGGAATGCTTGATTTTCCATTTAGAGTAGAGTTCTATTATCATCTTGCTATTAAAGTTTTGGCATTATTAGTTATAATCTTTTCTGGTAGACCATATCAACATATCAAATCTCTTTCAGTAAATCTTTGCACCACTTTTTGCGTCACATGAACAAATGACCTCACTTCTACCTATTTTGTAAAGTACTCGATATCCATGAGAATAAACCTTTTACCATTGTTGGCTTTTGGGTGGCATGCCCAATCACATCAATTCCCCACATTGCAAAAGGCCATGGAGATACCAATCACGTTTCCCACATTTCAAAAGGGGAAAGATTACCAATAACAGGCATAGGTAGCCGGTTGGTAATGTAGGTTATTGTGCTAAAAGTGACAACCTAATGTCGAGGAGGAACGTGAGAATGAAAGAGAAGAGCAAGGCTAGTTTCTGTCGCATGACGATGTTTATGCTCAGCTCTACCATTTTAGGAAGGAGTGTATGGGAAAGACATTTGATGGAGGATGCCAAATTGTCAAGGATGAGATTGAAAATGATTGCTTGTAAATTCGGCACCACCATCACTTTCAAAAACCTTGATTTTAGTGGAGTATTGTTTTTCAACTAATTTTTGAAATTGGAGGAAAATAAAATAAAAATCAGATTTTGATATCATTGGATAGAGCCAAGTAAATCAAGAATAACCATTGATGAATAACACATAATAGCAAAATCCCAAATTAGATTTAACAAGAGCAGGACCTCAAATATCACAATGAATGAGTCCTAAAACATCATTAGAGCAAGTAGTATTTGATGAAAAAAGCAAGCGATGACTCTTAGCAAGTTGACAAGTAGAGCAAAAAGATGGGTTAGGCAACAACGGAGTAAGAAACAAATGTCCTTTTTTATTTAAAAGAGATAAAATATAGTGATTTACATGAACAATACAAGCATGACATAATTCAAAGGAAGTATGTAAAATTTTATTTCGAAGGACATGAACCACTTTCTATTTTACTGTTTACCACTACCATTCATGTTATTTGATTTTGTACAATAAACTTATTATGAGAAAAGTTACAAAGAAAGGAAAATCAGAGGTGAGTTTGCTGATGGATAACAAGTTTTTGGTAAGATGAGGGACAACAAGAATATCCAAAAGTTGAAAATTAGAGGAGGGTTTCATCACCCAATTTCTGGGTTACTCCCCAAAATCAACCCAAAAATAACAAAAATAAAATAAAAGAGGTCGGTGTTGGTAGAAAAATCAATGTGCAATTCGAGAGTCTAATTGTATCTCTTTTGTCCCCAAAAATAGAGGAAATTACAGATTTAAGGCAAAAATAATTTATCATTGGATAAACTGTGTAAAAATTAAGTCGAGTGACATAATTATATTTTTACGGGTTGATTTGATTTAATCATCGACCAATTTAAAAGTGTAATTATATTTGAGAATTAATTTAGGGTCCAATTAAAGGATTTAATTAAGTTCAAGAACTTAATTATACTTTAAATTGGTCTCATCAAATTAATTAAGGGCTTAATTGATAAAAAAAATCAAATGTGTGAGCTTAATTCGGGTTCAATTGAGAAGTTTAGAGTTTTCAGGAACCGATTTGAATTTTTCCATTCCAATTGTGCAAAGTTGGGGGTCAAATTGAAGACAATTGAATTTTAATGGTCAAATTAGGGATCAAATTACACTAATCCAAAATAAAAGACCAAAATGGAAAGAATATGTAAATTCAAACTCTATAAATAGAGTTGTTTTGATTTATAATATAGGGATCCAAAATAAATAAAAAATTAAAAAAAGAAGAAAAATAAAAAACCCTAAAATCCCAAAAACCATAAGAAACCCTAAATCTTTTCTCTCTTTTGGGGCTGTAGCTGCCAACCCCTTTTTGAGGTAGCTGCAACCCCTTTCCACTTTTTTTTCTTTAGCCAGTCGATCTCCCTCGTCCTCGCCGGCAAGCCCCATCAGCCCACCTTTCTCTCTTCTCACAACTAGCCCTCTCTGGCCAACCACCGTTTCCTTTCCCTCTCTGACAAACAAATCTGCTTCCCAGCCACCACAGCAGTCGCAATTGGCCACCCAGCAGCCCTCCACGGTGCTTCCTTCCCTCTTGGCAGTGCTGTCCACTCTCTCCTCTCTAGCCGTTGGTGGTCAGCTCCTCTATGCTGATGACCTCTCCTCTCTTCACCCATACAACCTTCGTCTCTTCTCCTCCCCACGGGTTCACTCCCTTAGCCTCCATCTCCTTCCCGTCGACTGAAGGCAACCCAACACTCTGATCAGCCATGGAAAGCAACCCACAGCCTGAACTCTTCTTCCTCTCTCCACCGTCCATGGTGGTACCCCGCAACAACCCCATCACCAACCAACAGATCGGCCACCATCCAGCCTCCATAGCTGTCCAACTGCCATTTGAAAAATAAACAAATCAAAGACAGATCTGAGATCTGAGGCCGAACCATTGTTTGTGTTGTGTTTGTGTTTTTTTGTCTATTTTGCAGGTCTATGAACACCACTGCCGGTGAGAAAAGGAAGGGTAAAGACTGATCTACACCCCCTGTCACGTGCCACCAGTGTTCCTGTGCGGCTTCAACTGTCAATAGTGTTTCTGAGGTTGTGTTTTTGTGATTTTAGATGTTGTGTTTGTGTTTAAATTGTTGTTATGTTCATTTATTAAATGTTATGTAATGTGTAAAATGTAACAAAAAATAATGAAAAGAGAATGGGTGCGAGTGTTGCATTATATATATATGTGTGTGTGTATATGTATATATATATATATGTGTGTGTGTGTGTAAATTGCATTTCAAAAACAAAAAAAAAATGTTGTTTTCGTGCATACGATCGAATTCCAAGGTTTTTCTCACCATATTTTTTTCGTAAAAAATGTGTTGCATCTTTTCCATGTTTTAAAGTGAAAATTGGATATCGTAACCAGTTTACAATTATCCTTTGGAATTCAGCCAAAATGTCAAAAATATTTTAATAATTATTTTGTTTTATCTATCACGATGTAAAATTACACTATAAAGTACACTCGTGGATAGTTAAAAATGAGATTTTCAAAATGCAGTGCAAAATTTATTTTTGTTAGTCTTTCAACCCGCAATGAGGTAGAGATTCTCTTAAGGAGAGAAATCTACGTCGAACCTTAGTAAAAGACCAATAAAAAAATGACTTGGAAAAAAAAATCAAACTACAATGCAGCACGCCTTAGTTAGGGTGCACTAGTGGTGATGCATCTTCCCCTTGCACATCAAGTCTCCTTGCCAGACTCTCGCAGACCAATAGGTTTCCTAGTGACCGTAATACTAGGTTGCGACTCCTGGTATTTATAGTCATAATTTTTATGACTATAAAACAAACCCCATTTTCACCGCGCGCCGTTGTCTCTCCAGAGAGGGATGGCGGGGCACGAAGTGCGTAAAAAATTGTTGTCGCGATAGAGGGAGATAGTGTGTCGGTGTGGGTAATAGGAAGAGAAGCACCATTTCCTACTATGATGCAATCCTTACCATGATAGGGCTCAACCTTGTCCAATTGAGAAGGGTCGAGGGTCATGTGAGCTGAAGTGTCGCGACGATGATTTTTTACGCGCCCCACGCCCCACCATGTCCTGCGTTTGGGGGGACAACGACGCGTGGTGAAAATGGAGGGTTGTTTTATAGAGGTAATAATTATGACTATAAATATTAGGAGTTGCCACCTAGTATTAAGGTCACTAGGAACCTATTGGTCTGCGAGAGTCTGGATAAGAGGACTTGATATGCAAGGGGAAGATGCATCACCCCCAGTGTACCCTACCTAAGGTAAGTGGCATTGTTGTTTGATTGTTTTTCTAAGTTAAAATTTTTACACTACATTTTTTAACATCATTTTTTTTCTGTGAGTGTACTTTACAATGTAATTTTATACCGCAGTTAGATAATCTTTTTGTTATCTACGTATGTACTTTACAATGTAAATTTACACCGTAGTTAAAACTCTTTTATTTCCATGGATGTATTTTACAATGTAAATTTACACCCTAATGGATAAAACAAAAATAGTTATGATTATTTTTGATATTTTGGCTAAACTCAAATGGAAAATCGTAAATCAGTTACGATATCCAATTTTCGTTTTAAAACATGAGAAAGAAGCAACATAATTTTTTATGGAAAATAATGATGGGAAAAAAACATGGAATTTGGCCGCATGTATGAAAACAAAACACATTTTTGGATTTTTTAATTTTTTAATAATAAAAATATTTTTTTATGTCAATTTGTATTTTTCTTCTTTTTTTGGGAGGCTGGGCTTTCAGTTTAGGGGGGCTGGCAACCTGCCTTGTTTGGGCTGGGCTTCCAGAGCAGATGGGCTGGAAGCCCACCTTATTATGGGCTGGGCTTCCGGTCTGGATGGGATGGAAGCCCAACTTGCCTCGATTTTGGGTCGGGCACAAAGCCCGAACCATCTCAGCCCAGCCCACATGAACAGAGGGACATAAATCACGTCCCACTGCATGCGATGCTGGGGAAGATGATGAATAGTGCAAATTGTTTGAGTGAGATGAAATGTGTACCTGATGATACCGTGGGGTAGAGGACATCAAAGTGATGATTTTTGTGGTGGTGGCGTCGTCAACGGTGGCCTGTGTCGCGACGATGATTTTTTTTTTTCACGCTTCGCCCCTCGCCATCCCTCTCTAGAGAGACAACGACGCGCGGTGAAAATGGGGTGCTTTATAGTCAAAAATTTACGACTGTAATTATTAGGAGTCGCCACCTAGTATTAAGGTTACTAGGAGCACCCCTAGTGCACCCTACCTAAGGTAAGCTACATTGTTGTTTAATTATTTTTTTTAAGTTAAACTTCTTACATTGCATTTTCAAAAATCATTTTTTTTGTCTGCGGGTGTACTTTACAATGTAATTTTACACCGCAGCTACAAACCTTTTTCTTTTATCCATGAATGTACTTTACAATGTAAATTTACACCCTAATAGATAAAACAAAAATATTTAGATTTATTTTTGATATTTTGGCCAAATTCCAACAGATAATCGTAAACCGGTTATCCAATTTTCGTTTTAAAACATGGGAAAAATTCAATATGAAAAATATGATGGGAAAAACCTTTGAATTTGGCCATATGCATGAAAACAAAACCTTTTTATGTTTTTTTAATTTTTTAATTTTTATATTTTTTTGCCATTTTTTTAATTATTAAATACTACTACTAATAATAATAAAGAAAAATCAATGGGCTGTCAGCCCACCTCTTTATGCATTTTGGGTCGGGCACAAAGCCTGGCCCACCTCAGACCGACCCTTGCATGCATGAACAGTGGGACGTGAATTACGTCCCACTATGCAGCGCTGAGAGTAAGAAGATGAATGAACAATGATTTTTCAAGTATCACGAAAGGTGTACCTGTTAGTACTTTTGGTTAGAGGAGGTCGAGGTGGTTGTCCCAGTGGTGGTGGCGTCAACAACGGTGGTCTGTGGTGGCAGTAGGAAGCTTCCAAAGGTGCCGGACTCACGTTACAGCTACTGTCACCGTCTTTTTTGTCTTGCCAGAGACTTCAGCTGAGTTGTTGGCGTCGAGAGAAAACTCCCTCAGAATTTTCTCGTTCTTCTCCCCTGTTTTTCTATCTATTTCCCCTGTTTTTCCTTCTTTTTTTCTCTGTAAAATCTTCCTCACTCTCTTTGCGTAAAACTCTTGTTTTTTTTCCTTTATTTTCTGCCTCGTTTTCTGCCCCATTTTCTTCCCCGTCCCCCTTTCGTCCAGTGCATGCATTCAAATTTATAGGCAAAGGCAACCCTTCGACTACCCATTGCGTGCAACGATGGGTTGCCGCCTTTGCATTGCCCGGCGGCATGCCTGCAGTTCAGGTGATTGAGCAGTGCACGCTTGCAGGTTTGATGATTTGGGAGAAGGCAAACAATGCAATTTGGTCCCTCATTTTATAATTGTTCTAATTGCACCCTCAATTGATTTAAAACTTTTAATTTTGTGCAATTGTATCCTCGTCAGAATTTTGAGAGCACCCTTAGCTTTGCATGTCTTTGTTATTCTGGTCCTTGGTTTTTGATTTGCGCAATTTAACCCCCAATTAACCATTAGACTCTCAATTCATTAAATTTGGCCCCCAATTTTTCATAATTGGCTTGGAAAAATTCAAATCGGTCTTCGAAAATTCCAATCTCATCAATTGAATCAGAATTGAATTCAAGAACTTGATTTCTCATTGATTAATCCCTTAATCAAATTCATTCAACCAACTTAAAGTATAATTAAGTCCTTACACTTAATTAAATCCATCAACTGGACCCTAAATTAATTCCCGGACATAATTATACTTTTAAATCGGTCGATGATTAAATCAAATTGGCCCATAAAAATATAATTATATCTCTCGACTTAATTTTACACAGATTTATCTAATGATAAATTATTTTTGCCTTAAATCTGTATTTTCCTCTATTTTTGGGGACAAAAGTGATACGATCAGACTCGCGGAAACAACTAAAATTCCCACATTGATTTTTCTGCCAATGTCGACCCTTTTATTTTATTTTTGTTATTTTTGGGTGGATTTTGGGGAGTAACCCAGAAATTGGGTTATAACAGGCTGTGCTGGCCGGAGGAGGTGTCGGAATTCCAAAAGTTCACGTCGTTGCTACTGCCACCGTCTCTGTTGTCTCGCGAGAGAGTGTGTTTTCCAACCTTTGACCACTAATTAAGATAGTGTGCTTTTCAGCTCTATTTTCCTTCCTCATTTGAGTGCGTTTTCCAACCCTTAACCACGAACTAAAATAGTGTGTTTTCCAACCCTATTTTTCTCCCCCTATTGAGTGTGTTTTCCAACTCTCGACCATGAATTAAAATAATGCGTTGTCTAACCCTATTTTCCCTTCTTTGAATGTGTTTTCCAATCCTCTACCATCAATTCATAAAGTTTTCTCTTCAACCCTATTTTCCGTCCTCATTTGAGTGTGTTTTCCAACCCTTAACCATGGACTAAAATAGTGTATTTTTCAACCCTTAACCATGAACTAAAATAGTGTTTTCCAACCCTTGACCAGGAATTAAAATAGTGTGTTGTCTAGCCCTATTTTTCCTTCTTTGAGAGTGTTTTTCAATCCTCAACCATCAATTAAAATAGTTCATTGTCTAGCCCTATTTCCCCTTATTCGAGTGCATTTTCCAACCCTCAACCATGAATTAAGATAGTGTGCTTTTCATCCATATCCTCCTCGTTTTGAGTTTGTTTTCCAACCTTTAACCATGAACTAAAATAATATGTTTTCCAACCCTCAACCATTAAGATGATGAGCTTTCCAACTTTTAACTATGCACTTTTTAGCCTTCAACCACCAATTTAGATAACGCATTTTCCAGCCCTCAATCATAGAGCCTAGATAGCATGCTTTCTAGCCCTATCTTCAATTCCATGAAATCTTCACTTATTTCCACCGGATTAGGTAACCCATTACAATGACACCATTTTCTTGTGTCTTTCACAAACATCATCATCTTTTCATCCTTTGAGTGTCCTATTTAGGCCTCAATTCTTAGGTAATACACTTTCTAGCTCTTTTCTACCATTCCCCAAATTCAATCCAAAATCAAATAAAAATAACATAAAAGGGGCTACAGTTGCTAAAAAACTTAAGGTGGAAATTTTGGATATTTTTCAGAGCTTGATCGTACCTCTTTTATGCCCAAAAATGAAAGAAAATGCAGATTCAAGGATAAAATAATTTCCCTAAAATCTATGTAAACATTAAGTAAAAAGGCATAATTATATTTTTATGGACCAATTTGATTTAATCATTTGTCGATTTAAAGTGTAATTATGTTTAGGAATTAATTTAGGGACCAGATAAAGGATTTAATTAGGCGTCATTACTTAATTATACTTCTAATGGGTCATATTAATTTTATTAAGGGCTTGATTAGTGAGAATTTAAGTTTGGAAGCCAAATTTAGTTTAAATTGAGAAGATAAGAATTTTCAGAGATGAAAATTTGGGTGAAATCGAAAGCCAAAATTGAAGAAAATTCCTAGTTTTCCCATCGAAAAACTCTTTTTTGTAACAACCCATTTTTAATGTTATTTCAATTTTTTAATTAAAAAAGTTTTGTCGAGGCATTATCGGCAACCATGCTTTGCCATGCCAAGAACTATCCTTGCGCCTATGGTAGCAACCATGTCATGCAACCTACCACTACAACACGCCATCCTGGACATCACTCTCATACCTGTAAATTGCACAATTGAGTTTATAAATAGGGAGAAAAATTACAGACCAAAGGGGGGAGCATGAAATAATACTAAAAATATAGGGGGAGATCAAATTTATAGACAATTACGTGAAAACATAACAAATAGTCATTCTTCCTCTTCCTCGTCACTAGCAGAAGCATGCCGACAGCTCTCTCTCCTACTATCACCAGTGTCTCTCTCTCCTTTATAGTCACTGGCAGTTCTCTCTCTCTCCTCCAACTAGCTCTCAGCGAGCACCAATATCACCCCTCAGCAGTAGCAACTTCTCCTCCACACTAGCAGCTACATCGTGACCTCTAGTAGTAGCAAGCTTTAGGGACGAAGCAGGAGCAACAGGAAAGACAAGCCAAGCTTTCGACGCTCCTCCTGCCACCACAGGCCACCATTTCTGACACCATCACCACAGTAAGAACAACCTTGCCTCCTTTACCTAGTGTTAGTAGCTGGTGAGCCTCTCGTCATCGTTTGTCAACCACGTTCTATTGTTCATGTAATGCAAGAGTGAATTAATTCACTTTGTACTGTTCATGCAATATGTAAACAATGTAGAGTAAATAAATTCACTTCGCACACATGTTTTTTTCCTTTTCTTTTCTTTGTTTTTGCTTTTCTTGGGCCGGATTGTTATCGCCCCAACCCTACTGGCTGGGCCATATTTGACCCAAGCCCAACAGAGTTAGGCCCTTCTTAGCTGGCCGACTCATTTAGTTGGGTCAGGCCCAATCTGATTTTATAAAATATAATATAAAAAAATCACATTTAAAAAGAAAAATAAACAAAAAATATGTTGTTTTCGTGCATACAATCAAATTCCAAAGTTTTTCCAAGCATATTTTGGGTTGATGTGTTTTTCCCTTGCACAACAAGTCCCCTTACTCAGACTCTGGCAGACCATTAGGTTTTCTAGTGACCTTAATACCAAGTGGTGACTCCTAAAATTTATAGTCGTGATTTTACAGTTATAAAGCCCTCCTTTAATGGTGCGTCCTCCTCCTTCCTAGGATGGCGGGGCACAAAATGCGAAAAAAATATCGTCGGGATATGTATATATATAGTTATTTCACATGGAAAAGTTAAGAAACATTATATGTGAAGAGAGCTTATATAGATAGCTATGCTATATGGAAAATTTAAGTAATATTCCATGTGGATGTAAGCTATAATTACATATAATTATTCCATATAGAAAACTTAAGTAACATTTCATAAGGATGTAAGTCATTTCCTATTATTCTAGTAATATTTCTATAAAACTATCCATGTAAAATAGTTATGGCTTATCTACAACTTAGAATCACTTGCATTAGTTATATTAAATTACAAATAGAATATAATGGGTAGCAAGTGTTTTATTATTGACTTCTTATAGTTTTTCTATTTTTTCTTGTATTTTCACCTAAACCTCTTTGCATGAGAAAACATCTAGTAAAAATACTTAAAATTCAAAATAAAACTGAATAAAAAAATTCAAAAAGTGTGCAAATTTTGTTTCCTATTAAACTATCTTTCATACCTATCAAAATAGAGTTTATAAATTTATTGATGTGCTCAATAAATTGTATATAACACAATAACATAGAAGTAACTTGTATATGTTACGATACTAGTCATTGACATGAAAAGTTTGTATCCCAAAATTAGATAGAATAAAAAGCTCTACCATTTTTAAAGAAAAAAAAATCACATGTAAATTTTATAAATAGGAAAAATCCAAGGGGATTGTATCAAATGTGTGTTAAAGGACCATCTCAAATAAAAAATTAAATATATTAGTGAGGCTTCAAAATGGCTTTTTTATTACTATTTAACACACCTTGCCAAGTAAAAAAAAAAAATTAAGCTTAAAATTTGCATAGGCCCATCATTAATTTATCTTTTATTTTATTAATTTAATTAGTTATAATAAAGGAGGTCAACTTGAAATCATGATCATTTAGTCATCAAGATTTTAATATCATATCAAATAACCATCTTGATCCAAAAGTTTAAATTGTTAAGTGAATCTTCAAAAATAATTTTATACTAATCTCTAATAAGATTCTATCTTGATATATGTATACACGCATTCAAGCTTTGAAGTTTATATCATGTGAGCATATATAAGTTAGAATGTAGATCCCTAAGAAGTTCTAATCCATGAAGTTTATGAGTCTCGAAGAACATATTGATTATGATGCCGACTTTCAAGGAACTAGATTCTCTAAAAGTTAACATGTTATATATAGAGGGCAAGAGATGAACTTTTTTAAAATTTAAAATAAAAAATAAATTACATTCAATTTAAAACAGTATGCTTGGAAGAAATTGGTTAGAGCATATGGTGGAGCTTTTAAACTTGGATAAGGACGACACTAAAATCCCTCCACTCAACATCTATAACTCAATGCATGGATTTTTAGGACCTTATTATCAATAAATATAGACCTTTTTAATGACATTAGGCTTATTATATCTCGTAGATTATAAGCTCTAAAGAGAAGCTATACAAATTCTCATCAGGCATAACATAGAAACATTTTAAAGAAAAAAAGAAAAAAAATTATGGCAGTCAATTATTTCCAAATAAAGCCTAAGTAAATGAAAATGTTGAAAACAAAGAATTATCAGCACAGTACCCATACCAACTAACATGGATCATCTACTTTGTACTATGATCAGTATCCAGATCAATAGATCCAATCCCAAGAATATTTCCATGTGAGTAAAATAAGTTTATTAAAGGAAATAATCATAACTTTTAACTCGATCTTTATCAAATTTAAACTTTATGAGTGCGTAATAAAAGCCTAACTTATAAAATCCCCATTATATAGGTTGTTATCTATATATAAGGAACTCATGTTGTTTTCATGCTCAAATTAGGTGTGAAAATTAATGTTTTAGAATATTCTTTACTTTTCTAATTATTTTTGGATTCCTTTTATAGTTAGGTTTGGGTTATTTATTCTTTAGATCGATTTGGCTTACTATTTACATAGATATATACCTAATTAGTATGAAGAATTATTAATATTTAGAATTTATTAACTCATAATTCTTTATATAATTTAACTTGGTTTTAGTGTCTGTGAATACTTTCTTTCATTTTACTTTACATTGAGTTAACAAGCTGGGCGAAGACATTGGCAACATAACACGTCCTGAGATGCATAATAGGGAATGTATAGCATTTGGAAAACTATGAGAGCTCAATATTATTGACGTTCCAACTTTGTATGCATGTATGTCGAGATAAATTGTATCGTAAATTGCCGGGAATTGAGCATATATATATATATTACAAAAACATTAAATGGCGTCTATGTTTGACTGTGTACATAGACATAGATTACAGTTGCGACAATAACATTATTATTTTACCCCTTAGTCTGAGAAATTTAACCCTTGGAACCGGGGGCATTTTGAACCTTTCTAGTGGACATGTATGATATTTTCAATTTTTGGGGTTTTTTGGTATTTTCTATTTTAAATTGCATAGTGCAATTACTATTTTACCCCTGAGAGTGACAAAAAGACATGAAACACTCGGGGGTATTTTTGGTTTTTTAAATATTCATGCACAGTAAAACTACGCAAATACCCCTATGAAAAAGACAAAAATGTGTCTGCAGATGGACGCATCGTGGTAGTTTCCTCCCTAGGTTTTTCATGGTTATCTCTAGGATCAGGGGTGTATAGGTAATTTTTCATTTTTTTAATATTTTTTTATGGTAACACTACAAACGCGTCGTATGGAAGCGCGAACAATTTTTCATACCTTGCTCCTTTAAGGTGGTGCGTGCAGAGTCCTTCAGATGTAGAAACTGGTAGTCCACTATGTCACATAGTGCGTCGTCATGTCCTCTACCTCCCGAAGTGACTTGTGTTGGTCTCTGGTGGTCGGTGAATCTTTGGTGGACGGGTTTGTTTTGTTTCTTCCTTTTCTCTCTCATTCGCTTGAAATTACATGTGACTTCTTCATGTGTGTGATTGTTTTATTTTAGTCTATATTCTTTTGATTTCGATTTTATTCATAATTTCTTCAATGGAATTTTTGATTTTTTCAATTGTGCCCTTCAATTGTCAATGATTATATATGTTGGTTTTCATTTCAGTCCTTATTCTTTTGATTTTAGCTCTTTTTTTGGTATGCCAGTTTTAATTTGTTTTTATTTTATACTCCAATTGAAATTAATATTTCTTCCTTTCAAAAAAAAGTATTCTAAAATATTAATTTACCAAACACCCCCAGAGCTTATCCCAATAATGAAAAAAAAAACATGTGCAAATACCAAAATACCTTCATGCCCAACTCTTTGTTTTTGTCTTTTTCGATGGCAAAACAATATTTTCTCCATTCATAGGCAATGAACAATACCCTTGTTGGCAATTCTTAATTTTTATCATTAAAGGTCAAGAGAGTTATTTACTATTCATGAAAAAACAAACTGTGTATAACACCCTTTCCTAGTCAATGGTTTTGTGACAAAACCAAGGGCAAAATGGAAGTTGTACTGTTCACAAAACAGAAAAAGATATAAACACCCCTAAACCCAACAATTAAATTTTAGGACACTACAAGAAAAGGGGGTTGTTTGCAACAAACTGATCCATTGCAAACAACAAAGGAATCCGTTGCTAATATTAATTAGCAACGGAAGTATTCCGTTGCAATCCTGCGATAGCAAATTCATTTGCAACGAATAATCCGTTGCAAATTTGCAAGAGACAATCCGTTGCAATTTTCATTTGCAACGGAAAATCCGTTACAAATTTGCAAGGGACATTCCGTTGCTAATTTGCAATGGAAAATCTGTTGCAAATGACAATTAATATTTTAATCAATTTCAAATTTATTTATTTTTTAATTAATTATGAATAAATATTTTCATAAATATTATTAATATTGAAAACTAAATAAATATAGTTGAAATAAAAATTTCATAAATAAATTTTTTTAATACAACAAAGATTCATTTACATGTATAAGTAAATCAACATGGAACAAAAAAATACAGCAACAAATTACAATTCCCACAGAATCCACCATACTTTTGTGGAAGCACTTAAGAAATCCCACACTTCATGCTGCTCCGCAACATTGGCTATGGACAAGAGATCCTGGGAAATGCAGTATGATTAAAGAACAAGCCAAAGGATATAAAAATTATAAAGAGGTAATACAGACACTACTTGAAGATATTTATCAAGCTGAATACAACGTTGATGAACAAAAGTATCTTCAGTGCTTGACGAGAATATCCTTTTTGGAGGCAAGTGTAATGTGTAATTAGGAATCTCTTTTAGATGTTTGTGTAATCTCTCGAAATTCCTGTATCTGCAAAGGAGGAGGTGGAAATTGATACACTAGCAAAAGAGCTTCTATTTATATAGAAACTTCTGGATTTTTCACATGGATTACATCATTGCAGTGATATCAGCTATGGAAAATGGAGTGGTTCAAGAAAAAGTAAAAATATTTATAAAACTGGTAACTTTAAATCATCTTTAGATGAGAGCAAACCTTCTTTTCACAAACCAAGTTCTGTTCTTTGAATCTGTCACTGCTATTGAGTAAACTACAAAGGAGTTTGACCCGAGTTTCTCAAAATATGCTCCTATAACCTGTAAAGACATGGATATACAAGCTGTAAATAATTTTATTAGATTCAAGTATGATGACTGGAAAAGAGCAAGTCTCAAGAAGCTGCTCTAATTTAAATCCCTTATTGCACAAAGAATCTAGTGACAATTTATGTTCTAAATTTGTATGTCTTGTAGTGATTTCAGAAAAGGATGCACACCCGACACTTCAGCTTGGAACTGTAAGGTCCCTCGCCGCGAAGTATTATGTCTGAAACCTTCTTAACAGCATGATCTGCACTCCTGTGAGATTCTGGGCTGTAAAACTCTGAGATAATGGATCCCCCACAATCTCCTGTAAATGCCTTCTTTTTATTAGGCAGTGCTTTCAGAGCAGAGGTGCTATTGGATCTCTTAATCCCACCTCTGTTTTCATTCAAAGTGAGATTGCCAGCATTCTCCCATTCACCATCAACACGTGACCCTTCAAAAGACAATTCATGGCTACCATGTTGCGTAAACTGACTCCCATCTCTATTCTCATGACAAAATCACTTAATTAGCCACAACCCATGACCATAGACGCTTAGCCAAATCCATGACAATGCTCTCCAGAAACTCCCCCTTACCACCGTGGCCACCCCAATCTCCCTAAACCCTAAACAAATTTAGAAACTAAGGAATTTAAAAAATGGAAATGTTGACCGTACCTGAAGCAAATCTTCGTTGTGGTGGTGATGGGTCTACTGGGTAACTCAAGCTCGACGCCGGGAAGGTGGAGATCGGGAACAAGAGCTGAAACGGAACAAGTTTGCTCTGATCAGAGGAGAGTGCAGAAATTAAAGGAGAACGAGAGAGATGGAGTGACGAAGAAAGGAAGCTGGTTTTAAATAGATTTAAAAAGAAGCGCCCAAATCGATGTTATCTTTATTAATTTATATTATTTTGCCATTACAACTGATTTTCCGTTGCAAATGTAATGTGCAACGGATAATTCGTTACAAAATCATTATCATTTGCAATGGATAATCCATTGCAAATGTTTTAAATTTGCAACTGAATTTTCATTGCACATTAAATCTGCAACAAAAAATCCATTGCAATCAACAATATTTTTTTCTAGAATATATTTAACAACAGAAAATCCGTTGCTAAATATATATTCCGTTGCAAATTTTGCAATAGAAATTCTCCATTGCAACATTCCGTTGCAAACCACCCTCTTTTTTTATAGTGATATGAACGACAAACACCCTTTACCGATAATATTACCGATAGAATTTAAAATTGTAGAGGAGTTTGGTTTACAAAAATTTTAATACAAGTTTTAAATTTTTATTTGACTTCACCAACAAAATAATAAAAAATATCATTTTTTTTTATTATTCATCAGTGATTCTATTTATGAATATAATTTAAAAAACCAAAACCAGAAAACACCGACGTATTTGATCTTCTTCTCTCTCTCTCTCTCTCTCTCTCTCACTCACACATACACAAGCATCGACATTGTAGTTCTTCCTCTCCTCCTCTCCTCCTTCAATCCTTCTCTTATTTTTCTTATTTACCTCAATTAGGAATGTCTTTCTCTTCTCATCTTATTTTTTCTTCTCATTTTCTTTTATTTCTTTTAATTAACATCTCCTATAAGCTTTACTTGTTTTTCTCCTCTAAGTAACTACAACGAATTTAAGGTAAACTAGCAAATTGCCCGCGCGTTGCCGCGGGTTTTTTTTTGTATATAATTTACAATTTTGAGATGAGTTTGCCACGTAAGCATAGATTACATCTTTTATGATATAGGTATTGCGTCATAAACGATCACAAAAGAGCGCACACTAACATTAGAAAAAAGAGCAAAATATTTGAATAAGAAAAAAAAATTACTTAAATCATTACTGTGCAGATAATAAAATTATAAAAATCAATTAATAGAAAGAGCAAAAAAAAAAAAAAAAGGGAAAAGGAAGCAATATTAATTTAAAATATTATAACAATAGCAACATCGGAGTCTTAATATTTAAAATTATTATTGCCGCTAGAATAAAAACAACAAAAATTATTAAATTATACCGAGAGAAAAAAATAAAAAGTATGAACAAAACAGCAAGCAAGAAAAACAAATTAAAAAATTATTATTATTATCATTATTATTATTATTATTATTATGAAAGAATAAATAATCACTATTATTATAATCATAGAATACATAATCACTATTATTATAATATTAATAATAATTACTATTATTATTATTATAATTATTATTATTATGTTAATCATGAAAGAAACAAAAATAAATGAAAGACTAAAAACATCCTATAAACTTTAACAAAAGATTAAAAAAAAAAACAATTATTGCTATTACTGAAAAAAAAACAATATGAAGTTATCCGGAGGGAAAAAGAACATTAAAGAAAGAGCAAGCACACAAAACAATTTTATTATTATTATTATTATTATTATTATTATTATTATTATTATTATTATTATTATTATGTTAATAATGAAAGGAAAAAAACAATGAAAGACTAAAAACATGCAAGAAATTTTAACAAAAGAAAAAAAAACAAAAATAATTATTATTGCTATAACCGGCAAAAAAAAATATTATCAAATTATCGGGAGAAAGAAAAAAAACAGAGAAGAGTAAGAACAAAAAATAATTAAGTTATTATTATTATTATTATTATTATTATTATTACTATTACTATTATTATTATTATTATTACTATTTTTATTTTTATTACTATTATTATTATTATTATTATTATTATTACTATTACTATTACTATTACTATTACTATTACTATTACTATTACTATTACTATTACTATTATTATTATTATTATCATTATTATTATTATTATTGTGTTAAATACACTTTTATATATACATGGACAAAAGTAGGGACTATTCTAGAAATATATAAAAATAAAAGTATAAGGACTTAAATGAAAATCAAATGTCAAGGGCTGAAATTAAAAAATTAAAAGTCAAAGGGCTGAAATGCAAATTACATTTATTCTAAATTGCAATCAGTGGACAAAATTGAAAAAATCGGAACTTTTGTACCGAATTGATTGAGTTATATACAGCCAATCCAGAAATTGAAAGTAGAAGGACCAAAGTGAAAATTTGATATTCAATCAATTGAAATCGAAGGACCCAATCGAACAAAATCAAATATTATATAACAGAAATTAGGACCAAAAACGAAATTAAAAGTAGAGGGACCGAAGTGCAAAGTCAAAATACATGGGGGACTCTCCTGCACATTGACGTGCAGGAGAGAGATAAAACGTGGCCGGCGGCTTCAACCGGCCTCCGCCGCGTCCACGGACATCTGGTGGTTACACGCACCACCGCGGGAGGAAGACCACGCGGCGGTGCAGCGTTCTGTCCTCCGGTAGACAATTTCCGGCCACTGGATGAGGCCGCACGCGCTACCTTAACAAGGCGTGGGGCGGAAACCCGTCTGGCGCGTGCGCCTCACGCCCTGACAGACGCCGATTAAATAATTAGAAAAATAGGGCGAATTACCGTTCCACCCCTGCACCCAATTCATGGATTTTGTCTTATTAGGGGCTATAATCGTATTTAGCCATTTTCAGAAAATAATAAAAAAAGAAAAAGTTGCGGCGGACCAGACCGGACCGGGCCGGTCCGGCCGCGCGCAATTACACGTCTGTCCCTCAGCCCCAGCCGTTATTTTGTCCTATTACCGGGGGTGAAAAAGACATTACACTGTTCACGGCAGATTATTTTGAAAAAAAAAAGGACGAACAAAGGAAAAAACGAAAATGCCCCGCTGAACCCGACCCTTTAGCCGCGCACGCCAGGGCCATTTTCGCCCGTGCACTGCTCGAATCCACTGTGATTCAAGAGACAGTGCATAGTGGAAAAGCCACGCCCTTTAGTGTTCTTGTAATTTTTTTTTTCCTTTTTGCTATGTGTTTTTTGTATTTTTTTTGACTTAATGTCTTAAAAAATTATAATAAACCTAAACATATTTGGTTTGTGGTTGGATTGAATGGCGTGGGCCACATTTAATGACAGTAATAGCATTTATGTTGGTTTTGGCTTTACTTTATATGGGGAAATAATCTGAATTGTCTGCTATTTACTTTACTTTGCTATGTGCTTTACTTTATATTGCCAAGTTCATTAAACTATAAACTACTGTGGAATGGATATTTTCCACAAAGCATATATAACAACTTTTCGTGAATTTATCAGTAAGTTAATTAACTAAGGGAACGGTAATTTTTCCAAAGAAGTACCACTCGCCCCTGCTGTAGCCACAGCCTCCATGGTGTGGTGGGTGATGGTGAGCATGCAGGTTCTTACAAGAAGAAGAAAAACGGGCGCAGTGTTTTCTTACAATTAACACCGTCTGATCTGTGATTTTTTCCTTTATGATTATCATTCATCGGGCCCATTAGTTTCGTTAAAGAAACCAAAAAACTGGACAAAAGCCACGAACAGTAGTAGTGTTCAGGATAGCTTCATATCAAAAAAAATTTAGTTCGTTTACAAATGATCTTTTTGATCCATCCTTATATTAATTACATTATTTTAAATAATAAATTTTCTTGAATGTGATTAATTTCGAATTGTTTTGTGGTTAGAACCAAAAAGTTTTTATTTTATTTTATTTTACATTTGGATATCTTTACTTCATAATTAAATTATTTTTCCATTAAATTGCAGATAAATTAATTTCTATGAACATGAAATATTCTAATCACCAAAAGATAACCGTAATGTAGCGAAGAGTCTTTGACAAACTATATACATCAAGAGGATTATTAAGGTTCCATCCTTGTATGTCAAGATAAAGTGTAACCAAAATTGCTTGGAATTTAGTATGATCATGATTATGGGTCAGGCATTGCTGCTCATTCTCAAATATCCTGAATTTTGTTTTTCAGAGGAGGAAATACATATGTTAAACTTTGATTCACCCTTTTCAGATTGGTGGAAGTTGTTTATAAAATAGTTTAATTGCAAAAATGCTGATGAAATAGCTTCAAATATTAATGAAGATCTATATACCAACAGACCAGTTAATATTTCCATTTCCTTAGCCCATTTCTGTTATGAATTGTCTTATACTGCTCAAGTCACATGCCCTGATGGACAGGAATACTCATTAATTACAACCTTAAGCATATGCCTGCAGAATTCAAGAAACAATCCTAATATTGCATGATATTTCGTAAATATAGAGTAACTTGCAAGCATCTTATTCATTACATTAAACTAAACATAGTTTTTATCCTGCCTTTTACAGCGGATTACAGTCTTCTTATTTAATATTCTCCATACAGATTGGAGAGTATTCAACATACCATTATTTTAAAGAGAAAAACATTTTGGCTCTCTTTAGCGGAGATTGATCATATATTTTGACTGTTTGTTAGGAAAAAAGAGCCCCCAATGTTTCTCAACTTCAGGGTTTTTGTAATTCTCATCAAACATGGAAAAAATATAAGTTTCTATAGGCTTTCCAGGCCTCTTTGGGCTTCCTTTCTTCACATGTTGAACTAAGTTGTTGTTATAAATCCTTGCATTATCAACCGATGTTCCTGTCCCTCCAGCTGTTGGCCAACCACTCTCTGATACCACAACTTCCAAAGAACCCCCTCCGGATTTCTCCAAAGCAGCGTAAACAGTGTCAAGAATTTCATCGAAGAGGTTCTGGTAATTCAGTGGTGGGTCAGAGACTAGTTCTGATGGAGCTGTGAAAAGAGCATAATCAAGACGAACGTCTTCTGTGCTACCAGTGTAACTGTGGTATGGATACAAGTTAACCAGTAATGGAGCTTGGCTGTTCTTTAAGAAGCGAATAATCGGATCGAGAAGTGGTCTGTGGTCTCCCCTGAAAGAGCCTTTGGAGGGAGGGAAGGAACCATCTTCTATGACCCCATTGTCAATAGCGGTTGAAACTTTGATGTTTCCTAGTCCAGCTGAATAGAGTGCGTTTCGAATGTTTTGCATGGCAGGGACTAGAAACTGTGCGAATGAATCTGAGGGCCTAACCTCATTTCCTACCGCAATGTATCGAAACCTGACATTGCCGAAATTTCTTACATTGGTTCGCACCCATGCATTTGCGCTTTCTTGACTAGAAGCAATCCTTTGAAGATCCGAGTTTGGAACACCCAGCATGACCTCAATTTTGCTGCCTGCAAGGGCTCGTAGAGCATCTTGGTTTGGGTCATAGAGTCGCATTCTGCGAATGCCCTTCTGGTTGTAGAGATCTATGACTTCTGATGGTGGTGGTAAGTTACCAACCATTCCATAGCAAACACCTATCTGGGCATCTGTATTGAAATATCGTGATTATTTAGTCAACCATAAACGTTAAGCTGGTAGCTTTAGTAAAACTGACAGATAGCAGAAAAATAACACGATCATGTGTATACCTGTTGTATCTAGGCTAGCTAGTAGGAGCCCAAAGAGTAGCGTCATGGAAATCAGTGAAGTGTTTTTGCGTGCTAAATATGATGTAGCCATTCTGAAGGAAATCACGATAAACTATGAAAGAGAGACTGCAGATATGTTTGTCAAACTCCCCTTCTCGCCCTCCTTTTATTGAGAAAAAGGAGCTCCACCTCATCAAAAAAAATCCTATTGATTGATGTAATCCTTGATATAAAAAATACTGTGATAACTTGGCTTGGCCTGCTACTAACTAGAACTTTGCCAAATTCATTACAGTGGAAAAGATATTTTCCACAACTAAAACCATTCAAGGCACATCTAAACAGCTTGTCGTTTGGGGCCTTATACATTGCTTTGAAAAGTCTTGCGAACTATTCATTATCATTGTGGCTGTCACTTTCCTCTAATAACCAGAAATATGAATCGCATCCTCTACGGAGTAAATTCTTCACAGTTCACAGCCACCACAAGTTTCACATATGTACACCATTTAAGAGCACTTCTTAGGGTAATTACTAAACGTTCAAGTTAAAATTAATGTTTTTTTTTTTATTTTTTAAATCAACATATCAAATCAATTCAAAAACATACAAAAAAAATTAATTTGAAATAAAAATTAAATTCAAGAAAAATAAAAAGTATGTTTGGGCCGCACAACAAACAGTGTTAATATAATTGCTTTATGCAAGACAACTCAACACTATAGATTGTGTTAGGTTTGAAAATATTTTTTTGGTATATCCATGGGAGATGGTATTAAAAAAGTTCAAATATATAATGACATGTTATTTATACAGACAAGATGACCACCAAAATTAATATGTCAGTGAAATCTATCAAAATATCATCATTAATTATCAATTTATGACCTAACAAGCGACCCTCCACTCCCCTCCCCTCACTGATTTCTTCTTCATCTAAGCTCTACAACAACACCATACCCTCATTGTTTTAGCACAAATTCAGCCAGCTCAACACCCAATTTGTTAGCATTCTTTCCCTAAATCATATTTTGTTAAGGATTTCTCACATTAAATGAGCAAAACTATCTTTTTTTATTTATTTGAACTCAATTTTCAAACGTTAATTTTTATGACATATTTTTATAGTATATTTATTTTGTTTGAGTGTTTACTTGTTTTATAGCTTTTTTTTCTTTGAAACTTGTTATATGAATAAATGATTTGTACATGTTAGGATTTTTTTAAGATTTTAAGAAAATTGTATTTATCTGTAAATTATAAAATATATTTATGACTTAGGTGTTTTTTAATGAAATAACTAATGGCTTATTTAACAAGTCAATTTTGCATTTTGTTAATTCTATTGTTGAGTTGAAAAATTCAGTAAATGTATAAATATTTGAATTTATATAGATAAATTATAAGGAATTAAGAGTATTATTTAAATAAATTCAATGTTTTGAGTTAAATAAATATTAGCTAATTTATTTAGTTTATATAATTAATTAATACATGTTGTTACCGATATTATATGTGGCTTCTATAGAAGTAATGGGTGATCATTCATGGATGTATTGATATTCACTCGAAGGAGTGTGTAGGATTGATTATTGTAATGAGGTTGAAGGTTTTATTAGTTATGCACTATCTCATCATATAAATATTACTGGAGATGGTATTAGATGTCTATGTAAAATGTGTAAAAATAAAGGTTTTCTTGATTCAAAAATATTGCAATGATATATCTTCTATATCTAATAATACACATAAAGTTATAGATGAAAATAGTAACTCTAGTGATATAGTTATGGATGCGATGAGAATAAATCAGGGTTATGCAGGTGGATGTTCAATTATAGATGAAGAACCTAATGCAAACACAGCCAATTTTTTTGATATTTTGAAAGATTCTAATGAATTATTATGAGATAGGAGCACACATAATAATAAATTATCAGTTATTGCATATGTATTCACCATCAAGTTATATCATGGGTTGAGTGAGATAGGTTATGACATAATTGTTGAATGGGCGAAAAACATTTAACCTAAAAGGATTAAGTTTAAAGAAAAATTTTATGATGTTAAATCCATAATAAAACCTCTCGGCCTAGAATACCAGAAAATTGACATGTGTCCAAACTTCTACATGTGGTACTAACATGAAAATACAGAGTTAGCCGAGTGTCGAACACGTAGGCATGCTCATTATAAACTCAAGATTGACATAAGAAGAACTCTTGTTGCATAATAAAGAAAAAACTTAGGTACTTCCCAATCATATCTAAATTGCAAAGATTATTTGTGTCTACAAAAACTTCTAAGCACATGATGTGATGGATGAAGTGATAGTGTACCCTTCTGATGGTAAAGCTTAAAAATATTTTAATAGGGTGTATCCTCAGTTTTTAGTGAAAGTAGAAATAAGTATTTTAGGTTATGCATAAGTAAATCTGATCCATTTGGGTCATTTGTTAGCCGATGATACTTATGGTTTACAATTTATTATTGGAGATGTGTATGAAGTTGGATTTCATGTTTTTATTTACAATCACATTAAATTCTAATAATCTAGTTTGAAATACAAATATTTATTTTTTATTGTTAATTATAATCTAGTTTGAAATACAGATATTTATTTTTTATTGTTAATTTATAGGTTGAAGCAATATGGGTATCTAGCACTTTGATTTATGAAACGGTGGTTTGGAAGCAATACTAGACACATCTTTACAATGTGCTTGATCGGAAACATTTTTAACTAGGATCATTTAGAGGAGCAAAATAAGGTGATAGCTATCCTCATTAGGGCCATATCATCGAATCGCATCCAAAATTTCGGATGTCAACTTGACGCAGATGACAAAAAAAAAAAAGGAAAATGTCATAAACCAACAAGAGTATGGCAGTGCTGATTTGTTTTTTTTCTTTTATTATTTGCTTTTTCTTTAAGTCCTCGTACAATACTCTATTTGTAATTTTAGATTAGACGTTTCATTACGTGTTGACAACATCTACCTCTTACAGTACAAGAGAATTATCCCTTCTAAAATCCCTCAATGGTGTCATATTGTCTCTTCTAGTTTATATATATATATATAAATTTGTAAATATAGAGTGAATCGCTCCCTTGCATGTAGGTGCGTTTCTTTAATATGATTTTTTTAAAAAAGAAGAAGAAGAAGAATTGCCCCACATCCATAAAGTGTTAGTGATTTTTGTGTTGTAAGAACATGGCATGTGCTAATTCAGTAAGCAATTGCCTTCAAGTCATGACCATCCCTTGCATATGTTTGTATGAATTTCTCCATTTTTTGAATAATTATTATATGGTTTTACGTATATATTCTAAATGATTTTATTAAATAAAGAATTTATTATTCACTTCAAGCTGCGATGAGCAGATGATCGAGGTCGATCGATACTGCCTTGGCCGTTTCGATCCATGCCATATTGTTGTGTAGAAAAACGATCATAGACTGTTGGCTCCACAAAAGTCTTTTATGTCGAGCAATCACTCAATTTGGAAGCATGGCCCATGGCGGCTAAGGTACTGTTGGTATTCTCGTTTTATGTGTTCATTTACTATGATTAGGGTTGTAACTTTAGGGATAGTATAAAATCTTATCTATGATTGAATAAGGATAAATTAAAATAATGGTGTGTGTATAAACTAAAAGGTGTCGGCTAATATTATTGAGCTGTATTGTTTATATAGATGTCAGTGTTAATTTGTTAATAATTTATTTTGAACAATCTAATTCTAATTAAAAATTAGTTGATTTGAATTCTTAGGCCATGGTGAAATTGAAAGATATTTGAGATATTTAAATTAACAGTTATCTTTTAAATTATTTTTTGCTTAGATATTAGCACATCAAAACTATTTAAAAATACTAAAAAATTTAATTAAAAAAAATATCGAAAAGCCACTTGATTACAAAAATAAATACTACCTAAAACTAGTTGAGGATTATAGATCATGCTCAGTCTGGTAGTTTTTTGTTTTTTAGTTTTTCTTTATTATTTTAAAGTATTTCTAAACAAAAAGAAAATACTTCAAAAAATAATATCTACTCCGTTTCCATTCCAAACAAGCAAGAGTGAAAAAAACTAGTGTTAAATTAACACAAGATATTATGAAATACACAATATATTAAGATTGTATTTTAGGAAAGACATTTATTGAGTTTAAATTGTATCCTATCTCTATGGGAATCTGAACACAACTAGAAAAAGAATTGCTTAAAAATCTGGGCATTATCATGTATATAAACTATACAATACAAAGGCAGAACCAAGATTTTCTTTTGGGATCAAACCGAATTCAACCTTGCTTTAGCTGCTGTATTATGGTATCAAAGCCATAACACTGAAAACCCGTGGTTGGAAGCAACGCTACTACCGGAAAACCACGGAAGACAATCTCAACTTACGACATCATCTCCCTTGATAATCTGGGTTTACAATTACTCAGGTGCAGTTAAAGGAGGACAATTATGAAGAATAGGCATGTTCATTCCGAACAGCCTTAAGAGCCCCAAAGAAATTGGGGTGTATTGACGGAACACTCAATCAACCCGACGAAGGATCAAAAGACTTGGATGACTAGTGGACAATCAATTCACTGTAAGTGTCATGGATCCAAAACACCATTGAACCTGCACTTTGATCTACTATATCAAATGTAGAAATAGCGAAGGATCTTTGGAAAGACATCGAAGACCGGTTCTCCATCACTAACGGACCACGAATTCAACAATTGAAATCTGTATTGGCTGAATACAAAGAGAAAGGGATGACTATCATGGATTACTACGGGAAACTCAAACAAATTTGGGATGAATTGGGCAATTTTGAACAATTACCAATGTGTAGATGTGGAAATTGTACCTGCAATCTTGGTTCAGTCTTGGAGAAAAAATGGAGGAGAAGAGAGAGCACCTATTTTCGATGGGTCTTAATGAACAAAAATATACGGAACAATGAGAACTAACATCTTGGCTCAAGATCCACTACCAAGGCTCAACAAAGTATACTCAATCCTTATTCAAGAGAAGCGGGTGAAGACCACCACACGGGGAAGAGAAGAGCAAGGAGAAATCATGGCCCTTGTCAAAACCCAATTTTGGGTCAATCCCCAAATCTATCCAAAAATAACAAAAAAAAAAACAAAAAAAAAGGCCGGTGTTGGTAGGAAAATAAATGTGAAAATTTTGGACATTTTCAAGAGCTCGACCGTACCTCTTTTGTGCCCAAAATGAAGGAAAACACAGATTCAAGGCTAAAGTAATTCATTATCGGATATATGCGTAAAAATTAAGTTGAAAGATATAATTATATTTTTATGGGCCAATTTGATTTAATCGTTGGCCAATTTAAAAGTTTAATTATGTTTGAGAATTAATTTAGGGTCCAATTGAAGGGTTTAATTAAGTGCAAAGACTTAATTATACTTTAAATTGGTCAAATTAATTTTATTAAGGGCTTAATCGATGAGAAATCAAGTTCTCGAGTTAATACGGTTTCGATATGAGAAGATTGGAATTTTCGGAGACCGAATTGAATTTTTGTCAAGCACAATTATACAAAATCGAGGGCCAAATTGAGCGAATTGAGAGTCTAATGGTCATTTGAGGTTTAAATCGCACAAATCAGAAACCAAGGAGCAGAATAAAAAAAGGTGTGCAAAGCTAAGGTTGCTTTCGAAATTTTAACGGGATATAATTGCATAAAATCATAAGTTTAAATCCAATTGGGGGTGCAATTAGAGCAATTGTAAATTGAGGGTCCAAATTGTATTTTTTCCCAAATCATCTACGCTTACAGGCGTGCCTGCACTTTGCAGTTACCAGAACAGTGCTAGGCACGCCCACTGCAGCAATGCCCACTACTGGGCAATGTAGAGGCAGCAACCCTTCAATGCACGCAATGGGTAGCCGAAGGGTTGCCTTCCCTGCTATAAATAACGGCATGCAGGGACATGAAAGGAGAGGAAGAACAGAGAACAGAGATCAACAGAGGAGGAAAAATCATGAGTAACACAGAAATGAAAAAAAGATAGTGGAGAGGAAGCAGGAGACGATTGAATAAGAGAAAAAAAAGGTAGAGAATTAGGAGGGAAAATTTACATAAAAAACACAAGTAATCTTCTTCACCAGCCCCGGCGTAGTCAGCTCCTTTCCTCTCCCTTTTCTCATTTCAGTTGACTCTCTCTCACTAAAACCAGGCACTCTGGGGTCTCTCTCTCTCCTCCTCAGGCCACCATCTCTGGCCACGTAGAGCCACCTCATCGTCACCAGAAGCTCCCCCTCCTCCGACGACCCAACCACGGTCCTAGGCACTGTTGGCAGCAGCAGCAGTAGGGGCTGCGACGTGAACACATCACCTTCCGACACCCACTCCGGCCACCACATGCCACCATTTCCAACGCCACCACGACTAGAAGAACCACCTCGACCTCCTCTACCCAACGGTATTAACAGGTACGTCATTCATCACACTCAAAAATCTTCCATTCTACCGTAGATCTTTGTTTTGCATGCGGGGAGTGAATTAATTCACTCCCCGCTAGGCCGTTCGGGTCGGGCTTTGTGCCCGGCCTGACCCCTAATTAAGACGGGCTTCCAGCCCGTCTCGGCTGGAAGCCTAGTCCAGATGGAGTCTGAGCTAACAGCCCAACTAGAGGCAAGGTGGGTTGGGTTGACAAACCAACCTGAATTTAGGTGGGCTGACATCCAGCCCACCGAAACAGAAATAAAAAAATTAGAAAAAAAATAAAAATTTGCAAATAAAAAAAAAGGAAATTATAAAAAGACAAAATTTGTTGTTTTCTTGCATACGGTCGATACGCTAACATATTTTGAAAATTCCTTTTCTAAAAAAAAAAAATATTTCAGAGTTTAAAGAAAAAATGTATTTTAGCATGGATTTCGTAAACACAAACAATTGTTTTCTTGCATTTTTGGATTGTACAACATGTTTGTAAAAATCCAAAGGGTATTGGCCAATATTCCAAAAATATCAAAATCTCATTTTTGGTGATTCGTATTATTCACTGTTGGTATTTAGATAAATAAATCCTAAAACAGTTAATATCCAAAATATTGGCGGGGATAATTTGTTATTATTCACTGTTGGTATTTGGATAAATAAATCCTAAGAGGATTAATATCCAAAATATTGATGGGAATAATTCGTTATTATTCACTATTGGTATTTGGATAAATAAATCCTAAAAGGGTTAATATCCAAAATATTTTTACAGGAATAATACATTATTAGCATTTAACCAATATATTTTTGAAAGATTAATAATATAGCAATCCTAAGACAAACCAAAACACCCAGCAGCGTACCTTAGGTAGGGCGTATTAGGGGTGCTAAAACCTTCCCTTTACGGAACCAATCCCTTGCCTTAGAATCTCTGAAAGACCAGTTTTAGGTTTCCTAGTAACCATAATACTAGGTGCGCGACTTCTTTTTTTACAAAAATAAAGATAAAACCCCAACATGAACTCCCCAACTCGCAGGGAGGGTCGCCGCGACGCCGCGTTCTCGGGGAGGGTGCGATAGCCCTTGTCATACGTACTCGACTTGAAAGAAGAGACAAACCTAGTATGGTGTGTTCATACTAAAAGAAGACAATAGGAACCTACTTTGTCTTGCAAGGATATCCAGAATGGTGGGGAGATCGACCCAGAAGTGATGAGAGAAGTGTGGTTGGCCATGGAAAAGGACAATCTAATGGAAAGGGAGGTGGCTGAAGTTACAGGGGTACTCAATGGGCCAACACCGCTCAGATTGGGTCAACCAGCCTAGCCGTAACAGAGACAGAGTCATCATCGCTGCCTGGATTGAGCACTAACTAATGGCGGATTTTGCTCAAGCTGTTGGGAGATTCAAAACAAATAAATAAGAAGATGACGAGTAAGCCTTAGGTTATTGATACCGGATCTTCAAATCACATGATCGAAATTGTTAGGGAGCTTTACGAATTGAGCAAAAATTGTGAATGTCCCGTGGGAATGCCATATGGGAGCAGTACTGTGGCCACCAAAGAGGGAACAATTACCCTTGAAACAAATTTGTGTCTTAAAAATGTCCTTTACGTGTCACAACTCACTTGCAATTCAATTTATGTATCACAATTGATTGATCACTATGATTGTTTTGTCCAATTCACTAAAGGATTATGTGTTATACAAGACCGCACATTGAGGATGCTGATTGGTGCAGGTGAAAGACTAGATGACTCTATTACTTTAAAGGGATATCGGGGCACATGCAATACAAGACAATGGTGTGATGTCTCTTGATATTTGACTTAAGCGACTAGGTCATCCATCTCTGTGAATAACAAAGTTAGTTCCCGAAGTTAAAGATCACAGTGATAGCTTGAATAAAAATTGTGATGTTTGTCAAATGGCAAAACAAAAAAGAGATAAGTTTTTTGTTAATGAATATAAAACTTCATCTATTTTTGAACTTATTCATTGTGATTTGTGGGGCCCTTACAGAACAGTTTATTCATGTGGTGCTTCATATATTTTGACAATAGTTAATGATTTTTCCTGTGTTGTATGGATTTATTTACTTGTTGATAAGAGAGAACTTCCTAATATAATTAAGAAGTTTCTATGGATGGTTGAACGACAATTTGATCAGCAAGTTAAAATTTTGCAGAGTGATAACGGGATTGAATTTACCTGTCTGAAACAATACTTTCTTGATCAAGGGATTATTTTTCAAACCTACTGTACATGCACACCACAACAAAATGGGCGGGTAGAATGGAAACATCAACACATTTTGAATGTATTTAGAGTACTGCAGTTTCAGGGCTCTCTTCCTATTGAATGTTGGGGAGAATATGTATTAACGACATATTACTTGATAAATAGGACTCCCTTCTTGATCCTAAATGGGAAAACGCCTTACCATGTCCTCTATGGCATCAGGCCCACTTACAAACACTTGCGTATTTTGAGGTTCTCTATGTTACATGCATGAGAAAACGAGGTATAAATTGGCCAGTAGAAGTTGTCAATGTTTTTTGTTGGCTAATTTATGGAAAAAAGGGGTGGCATCTATATGATTTGGTGAACCAAGTTTTTTATATCTCTCGGGGTGCGGTGTTCTCAGGAGTCGTCTTTCCCATTGCCAAAAATGTCACCTTTGATCATGATGGTCCATCCACTAACAAAGAAGTTCATGATCTCTTCGAAGAACCATACACTATTATATCAAGGGGTGTTGTGGATATTGAACATTTGACATATGAGACCAATACAAATATTAGGCAACAAGTTTCTGCAAACCCGGAAGCCAATCATGAAGAAATATTGGGTAGAGGGCATCGTCACTAACAAACCTCAGTCCGACTTTGTGATTTATGACTCACACCATACATAAATTAAGTCCATTTGTCTCATCACCAGCTGCACCACAGCATTCCTCAGGTACACCCTATCCTTTTAGATATTATATTAATTGTAATAAATTTTTTGTGCCATATAATTTTTTTCTTGTAGCCTTAACAACTAAGCAGGGACATGTGTCCTATTCTAAGGCTATAAAACACAAAGGCTAGAGAGATGCCATGCAACAAGAAATTACAGCTCTTGAGAATAATAACACATGGATTGTTCAGGGGTTACTAGATAGAAAGAAAGCATTAGGATGCAAATGAGTATACAAGATCAAATATAACTCTAAAGGCTCGCATGGTTGTCCTTAGGAATCATCAGACTGAAGGACTTGATTATATAGAAACATTTGCACCCGTTGCCAAAATGATTATCATACTGATATTTCTTGCTTTTGTTGCTGCCATGAATTGGGTAGTTCATCAAATGGATGTCCACAATGAATTTCTACATGGTGGCCTTCCTACACAAGTCTACATGAATATTTCACCTGGATTTTTAGTAGGGTCATCCGGAAAAGTTTGTAAACTCTAGAAGTCACCATATGAGTTAAAGTAGGCACCTCAATGCTCGTTTGCTAAACTTTCCACCACTATGACAAAATATAGTTTCAACAATCTTATTTAGATTATTCATTATTTACCTTACTTCGAGTTGCAATGTTGATGATCTTATTATCGTTGACATCCATTCAGTTGACAAAGAAACATTCAAGGACTATCTAAGTGCTCGCTTTCACATGAAAGATCTTGGTTGTCTGAAATACTTCTTGTGGATAGAAGTGGCACACGGACCTGATGGATTTGTGCTTGTCAACTCAAATATACGCATGACATCATTTCTAAGGTCGGGCTACTAGGAGCTCGACCGACTGCGGTTCCATTGGAATATAATCACAAACTCTCCTTATCAACAAGTACAGAATTCAACGACCTGGAATAGTATCGTCCCCTAGTGGGGTGATTGATTTATATGTGTTTTACCTGAACCGAATTATCTTATAGTGTTCATGTCTTGTCTCAATTTATGTAGTGTCCTCAAGTTGAACACATGGCAGCTGCCTTACGAGTAGTCCAGTATCTCAATGGTAAACCCAGTCAAGGCATACATCTCAGCCCAAAAGTGATCTGCAATTACATGGATGGTGCGACGCCGACCAAGCCAGGTGTCCTTTGACTTGGCGTTCTCTTACTAGTTGGATCATATTTCTTGGGGATTCCCTGATACCTTAGGAAAAAAACAAACAACATATTGTTACTCGCTCTTTTGCAAAAACGGAATATCGATCAATGGCTATGACTACGTGTGAGTTGACATGGCTCAAAGCTCTTCTATCTAGTCTCAAATTGTCTCATACTTGTACTATGTCACTTCATTGTGATATCCAGGCGGCCCTCCACATTTCTCAAAATCTTGTCTTTGATGAACGCACTAAACCTATTAAGGTGATTGTCACTTTAATCATGATGCCATTATCGTCGACGATATTACTCCAATATTCGTTTCATCGACTATGCAACTTGCTAATATTTTTACAAAGGTGTTAGGCAAACGAAAATATAAGTATCTACTGTGCAAGTTGGACATCCGAGATCTCCATGCTCCAACTTGAAGGGGGGTATTATGAAATACACAATATGTTAAGATTGTATTTTAGGAAAGGCAGTTATTGAGTTTAAATTGTATTGTATTTTAGAAGAGGCAGTTATTGAGTTTAAATTGTATCCTATCTCTACGGGAATCAGAACACAATTAGGGCATTATCATGTATATAAACTAAACAATATAGAGGTAGAACCAAGATTTTCTTTGGGATCAAACCGACTTCAGCCTTGCTTTAGCTGTTGTATTACAAGAAATGATTAATGAATGCTAGATACAGATATATTTAAAAGAGAGCTAGCCAAGACTAAGGAATCGAGAAGCATGACTGAGAAAAATACATTAACGTTTATAACTAATAATACAACTTTGCAATGGAAGAATGATTGATCTTAAATTGCAATTGAGTTCGTTCCAATTACTTGACTAATTCTCTTAATAATGACATAGCATGAAAGCCAGAGAGGTACAAGCATTGATGAACAAGACAGACTTTGAGAGAATACTAGGTTTGCATAATCTTCCTATCTTGTCGGAGAAATTGTTTTCCTATCATTTACCATCTCATGTGCCCCGACTGGAAATGATCTTCTGTGAATGCACATTTAATTTTAACACCTTCAGGTCTCGCAAATAAAGCTACAGTGCCACTAATGATTCAAATTCTTATATGGCTAGTTTCCCAGTTTCTGCAGCTAGCAGCCACTTTGGAGCCACTTTTGTTTTGCATTTACCCCATTCCTTTGAGGAAATCATTTGTCTCTCACAGTTCCACCTTCCTATGAAATAATTTTTTCCTTAATTTTGCAACTATTTGATCATGAACCCTGTCGTAACCCAATTTTTGGGTTACTCCCCAAAATAAAATAAAAATGACAAAAATAAAATAAAAGGAGCCAGCGTGGGTATAAAAAAAATCAATGTGGAAATTTTGGCTGTTTTCGCAAGTTCAATCATATATCTTTTGTTCCAAAAATAGAGGAAAATACAGATTTAAGGCCAAAATAATTTATCGTTGGATAAATCTATGTAAAAATTAAGTTGAACGACATAATAATATTTTTATGGGTTGATTCGATTTAATCGTCAACCAATTTAAAGTTTAATTATGATCGGGATCCAATTGAAGGATTTAATTAAGTGCAAGGACTTAATTATACTTTAAATTGTTCAAATTAATTTTATTAAGGGCTTAGTCAATGAGAAACCAAGTTCTTGAATTTAATTCCGGCTCAATTGATGAGAATGGAATTTTCGGAGACCGATTGAATTTTTTTAAGTCAATTATGCAAAATCAGGGACCAAATTGAACGAATCCAATGGTCAATTAAGGGTTAAATCGCGCAAATCGAAAACCAGAGACCAAAATAAAAAAGCTGCGCACATTTAAGGTTGCTGTTGAAATTTTGACGGGGATACAATTGCATAAAATTAAAAGTTAGCAACTAATTGGGGGTGCAATTGAACCAATCAAACATTGAAGGACCAAATTGAAATTTTCCAAAGCCAAAACAGTGCAGAGCACAGCTCTGCCACCTACAGCCTCTGCAAATTTGCAGAGGCAAAGGCAACCCACGGCCTCTTGAAATTCTTTGCAGAGGCAGAGGCAACCCACGACCTCTGCAACCCACGACCTCTGCAAATTCTTTGCAGAGGCAGAGACAGTAACCTCATGAAATATGCATGAGAGATGCCTCTGCCCCTATAAATAGGGGACACCGAAGAGAAAAAAAGAAAAAAAAGGAGAGAGAAAAAAAAACAGAGGGGAGAAAAAGAAAAAGAAACCAGAAAAGATGAACGAGAAGAAATTTTGAAAATTTTCAAGAAACAAACGAAAGAAGAAGAGAAAATCACATGAAATAATACTCTCACCATCATCTTCCTCGAGGATCAGTCCTTCTTCTTCTCTCTCTCTCGGTCTGCACGTCCTTCCTCTCTCTAAAAAACCAGCCTCGTCGAGCTCTCTCTCTCTCCACCGTAACTGGCCACCCGACCACCCAATACCCCTCTCATCATCACCGTGAGCTTCCCTACCACACCAACATCCCATCCATACTCCTAGGCGAGGCCACAGAGACAGTTGTAGCGACGGTAACACATTCCCCGACGACTTTGGAAGCTCTCTCCGGCCACCACAGGCCACCGTTGACGACGCCACCACGACTGGAATCATCACCTTGATCCCCTCTACCTAACGGTACTAACAGGTATGCCTTTCGTCATAGTCAAAAAACACTGTTCATCGTCTTCCTCATCCCTGCATGAGCAACGGGACGGAATTTGCGTCCCGCTGTTCATGTGGGCTGGGCTGAGATGGGCGGGGCTTTGTGCCTGACCCACGAACTGGAAGCCCAGCCCAAAACCAGGTGGGCTTCCAGCCTGTGAGGACTGGAAGCCCAACCCAAAAACACTTGAGCTTCCAGCCCGTGAGGCCTGGAAGCCCTGCCCGCACCTGTCTAGGTTCCAGCCCACTGTGGCTGACAGCCTAGCCCAAAAAGACTCATAACTGCGGTGTAAAATTACATTGTAAAGTACACTCGTAGACAAAAAAAAATGTCTTTTCTAAAATGCAGTGTAAATTTTTTTTTAACTTAGAAAAACAATCAAACAACAATGCGGCTTACCTTAGGTAGGGTGCACTGGGAGTGATGCGTCTTCCCCTTGCACAACAAGTCTCCTTACCCAAGACTCTCGCAGACCAATAGGTTTCCTAATAACCTTAATATTAGGTGGCGACTCCTAATAATTATAGTCGTAATTTTCACGACTATAAAACAACCACCCCATTTCACCGCGCGCCGTTGTCTCACCCGAATCAAGGGGTGATGACGGGGCGCGAAGTGCGTTAAAAAACTCGACGTCGCGATAGATGGCGACTCCACTAGGGATAGTTGTTGGACTGAGTTTTGTTTGTTTGATTGTTTGTTTTTCAATTTGTTTTTGCATGTGTTTTTTTCTGCTTTAACATGTATTTTTACTGCTTTAGCATGCATTTTACTTTCAACTCATGCATAACATTGAATTTGAATTAATGTCATCATGCATTTTAATTTCCTAAGTAAACCCAATTTTAAGTTAGGTGGGGATTAGCGGTCTGCCTCATGACTCTCAGTCGGTGTTCAAATTCGTGAAACGTCCAACTATGAACTGAGTGTTTACTTGGTAATAGCGGTCACACTGTGCCCCAACCATTTCTTGTAAACCCCCATACCACCTTCACGTAAGGCGGTCACTGGGCAGTTCATAGACCTTTTGTGACTAGATAGGAAAACTTACCCTGCATGTGATAACTTAGAACCTAGGATACAATCTCTTTAATAATTTTGTTCCTTTTTAAAATAAATTGCAGAAATTATCAGACCAAGACCATGACTTCCATGACCTTTTTGGAATACGGGGAAAGCTCTGAGATGACACAGATAACTGAGGGAGATTGCCCAAGAGCTAAAATCAATGGATTGCCACACATGACCAAAATCCACTACTCCACAGAAAATATGAAGAGGCTTATGCCCATCATGGGGTATGTAGATGAGGCATTGTTTGAAGTAAGATATGGAAGAATCGCTCACCTAATGAAGATTCCGGTTCAAATATCAGCAGTCAAAGCCCTTATGCACTTTTGGGATCCTAACTACCAGTGCTTTACCTTTGGGGATATTGACATGACCCTTACCATAGAGGAGTAAACTCAAATCTTGAATTTCCCCTACAACCCTCACAAAGTTTATTTTAGACAGAAAATGGAGAATATAGTCCAAGAGGTCGCTAAGCTTTTATGCTTAGACCAAGTAGGCCAGTACATGACCTCTTCTGGAGATTTCAAGTGGAAGGCAATTGAGAACAAGTTGAAAGAAAGTAAAGATAAAGGGAGGCTTGGAGAAGAAAAGTATCGGTCGGTGGACTTTGCTATTTTTCGGTTCAGTATTATTCCCTTCAGAACATGACCTCTTCTGGAGATTTCAAGTGGAAGGCAATTGAGAACAAGTTGAAAGCAAGTAAAGATAAAGGGAGGCTTGGAGAAGAAAAGTATCGGTCGGTGGACTTTGCTATTTTTCGGTTCAGTATTATTCCCTTCAGAACATGACCTCTTCTGGAGATTTCAAGTGGAAGGCAATTGAGAACAAGTTGAAAGCAAGTAAAGATAAAGGGAGGCTTGGAGAAGAAAAGTATCGGTCGGTGGACTTTGCTATTTTTCGGTTCAGTATTATTCCCTTCAGAAGTCGTTGGGATTATTAGCATGGAAGCAGCCAGTGTTTTTGTTGAATATGAACAGGGAAAGAATAACCTCGCCTCAGCTATATTGGCAGAAACATTTCTATCTTTGAACTATTGCAGGTTGCATGGGAAAGGTGCAATACGGTGTTGCATCCCTTTACTTTTCATGTGGATCGTTAGTCACCTAGAAACCCAGAGGGAAGTCTTCAACAATTTTTGGTAGTTTAACATGAGGCCTCTCATTTTGGTTCTAAGTGAAGATTGGAAAGACTTAGACGAAAAGGCTTGGGTGGAGAAATACCAGGCACTTCCCAAAAGTAATTTTAGGTGGAAAGCCCCTTGGGTAAATAATTCAGCTTATCTAATGAGTTGTGGTAATAAGGCGTGGGTCCCGCTAATTGGCGTAACTGGTTATGTCAGTTATTCTCCTTCTCTAATAGTCAGACAGTTTGGAGAAACGCAGTATGTACCAAGAACTAAAGGGCTAACCGGGTACACCGATTCTTTCAATGAAGTTAACTCATTGGCTGAGCTCGAAATAATTAAAAGAGACTGGGGCAACCTGTTTTAGTTAGCAGAGAGCCCCACCTAAAGAAGCCTTCTGTTAGCTCTGGTTACCTAGTATGGAGGAGCTATGAGATACCTCAAAATGCAGTAAGACAAAGCCTGGTACAAGAAAAAGCACTCGTCTTTGTTGAAACTAAAAGAAAAAGGGTTGACGAAGCGGACCTGCAAGAAGAATTGGATAAGTTAAGGATTGAGCTTAGCAACAACAAAGGTAGTCAGAAATTCCTCGAGAAGCAACTACTAAAAGAAGAACAAATGAGGATTTCTTTGGATCGTCAGTTGCAAGGAAAAGAAGAGCATCTTAACAGGTTGATCCAAGAGAAGAAGCAGCTAGAAGAAATAAATTCTCAATATAATGACTGGATGAGTAAATATGAAATGATGGAAAAGGAATTGGTCAGTTTGAAGAGAGCATCTGAAAATAGAGAGCATGCGAACCAAGAATTGGTAGTCTTAGTAGTAAAGGAAAGAGACCATTACAAGATGAAATGGGAAGCTGAGAAGGAGAAAGGAAGGGTGGTCAGTCTTGTCCTTGAAGAAGAAAAAGAATTGAAAGCCCAGTACCAAGTTCAGACGGAAAATGAGTTGGAGGCAAGAACGATAGCCGAGTTTGACATGAAAAGATACTTAACCATAACAAATGGCCTAAGAGATCGTGTTTCCACTCTGCAAGCTGAACTAGAAACTCGGGAAGAAGAATTAAAGATAGCGCAAGAGCAACGCAGTGAATGGCAAGAATGCACCACCAAAATTGAAGCTCAGTTGAACTCCGAGATAGCAAGGCTCAATGCGAGGCTGCAAAAGGCTAAGGATCAGACCCAACAGTTTGAGAAAATAGTTCTGATATTAGAGAAAAACAACAACTCATTAACTACCTGCAATGAAGCGTTACGCCAGGTTAATCTTGTATTCCATTACAAGATAGAGCAGACCGATAAACTGATCAATATAGTGGCTAGGAAGACAGATGAACTATGTGTAAAAGCTACTAGAATTGGTGGCAGTGCCCGCAAATATGAAATGTACTTGGATGAACTCTCCTCTTTTGTTAAGTTTGTAGCTAATAGAGGAGTAGCATTTGAGTAAATATTTTGTATTTTGATGAATGAAATGGACAAGCTCCACCTTTCGCTTCTTTGTCAAGTGTGTATGATTTAATTGATTCAAGTATGTGGGCAAAACTTCTACAAGGTATCTACGGATCTTACCCGGCATAGAAGTCATGGATTGGTTTTTCAAAAATAAAAATCATCATGCATACATTCATTCATCATAAATAACACACATATCATCAATAGGTTGAAATATAGGTCCCCGAAGAAATTCACCTCCTAGAATTTACAACACTTGTCTCCGTCAAAGATATATGGAGGACGAAGAACATGCACATCAAGATGCTCACTTTCAAGAAGAGTTGAATGCTTTAAAAGATAGTGTAACTCGCATCGCTAGTCTACTTGAGTAGACACTAAGAAATGCCTCTGGTGAGGGTCCTTCAACTAGACCTCTGGCAACTACTCAAACACAAGCGGTAAACCACCCTGATGAGATAATCGGAGAAGGGGTTCAAGATCCTCAACAAAATCCCTCTTTTGGACATGCAACCGCACCGACACCCTTACCAACACCGATTGTTGGAATATCTATAAATGAGTCTCATAAAACACAGTCATTTGATGGTGTTGATCAAGACAAAATGGCAGTATTGGAAGCTAGGATAAGGGCCATTGAAGGAGCAGAGTTATATGATCCGGTGAGGGCTGCAGAGATGTGTTTAGTACAAAATGTGGTGGTACCAAAAGAATTTCGTGTTCCTGAGTTCATCGAATATACTGGAACACAATGCCCTATCACACATTTGAAGTCATATTGTTTGAGTGGGGCTGCTTTAAGTTGGTAAATGAGGCTTGATAACACTAGAGTTCATAATTGGAAAGACTTGGTAGATGCTTTTTTTAAGCAATATAAGTATAATATGAATATTGCCCCTGATAGAACTAGTCTGTCTAACCTGGAAAAAGGGGAAACAGAGAGCATAAGAGAATATGCTCAAAGATGGAGAGACACGGCCGCACAAGTACACCCTCCCCTTTTAGATAGAGAGATGGTTACTTTATTCGCCAATACACTGAGAGCACCATACTACGAGCATGTGATGGGAAGTTCAGCACAACAATTTACGGATGTCGTGGCCGTAGCAGAACGTATAGAGCAAGGAATAAAAAGTGGGAGAATCTCTTCACCTATGGAAAAGAAGGGTTTCAGTGGAAAGAGAAAAGAGGTTGATCATATTGAAGGCAGTTATAAGGGCAAGAACACCCAGTTTCCAAAATACAACCCCTCACCATCTCAAGTCGCCAACATCAACTTCAACTCTCCATTCTCTACCAAAAAAACCAAGAACCACATTGGAAATTTACCAAAAAACCAAATCGAACATTTCCCCAAAAAGAGTTACCAAGAACTTCGAGAACAGTTACCCTTATTACCGTTGCCCTTGAATGAGATATACCAGAAGTTATTAAGTATTGGGCATGTAGCTCCCGTACCCTTGACACCTTTACAACCGCCTTATCCTAATTGGTATAAGCCGGATCTCACTTGCGAATACCATGCAGGAATCGCAGGACACAACATCCATACATGCATTGCTTTTAAAAGGAAGCTCCTCCAATTAATTAAGGCTGGATGGATAACATTTGAAGAGCCCCCAAATATAAGCACCAATCCATTACCTACTCATGCTTCGAGTAGCGGATCAGTGAATATGTTGGATGTCGAGTATCCTACAAACTTAAAGGTGCCAATGAAAAGAATTTATCAAATGCTAACAAGGGCGAAATATGATGACATGATATGTTGCCAATATCATAACCAGAAAGGTCATTCTATTAGTCAATGTCAAGGCTTCTATGAAAATGTGATGAAAATGATAAATAGAGGTCTGCTTCGGGTAGAGACAATTACGGATGATAAAGTGTCTATGACAGAAATGTCTGGTAAAGAAGTATGTCGGGTTCAACTCACTCCGGGAGGACCACCCAAGTTAGTTTTTTCCAAGCCCACCTCCACACACAAAAAAGACTATAACGACATGCCCTATGACTAAGGATATTCGTTTCCTCAGGGTGAAAGACAACCCCACATCTTTCTACCCGAAGTTGGAGGCTTGACCCGAAGTGGCAGGTGTTTTACCCTAGAGGAGTTAAAGAAGATTAAAGGGAAGGAAGTGGTTGACGTGTTTGAAAAAATAAATAAACCTGTAACAGAAGAGGAAACCAATGAATTCCTAAAGTTGATGAAGCATAGTGAGTATAGTGTGGTGGAACAACTCAAGAAGACCCCTACTAAGATATCATTATTTTCCTTAATATTAAGTTCTGAATCTCATCGGAAAGCTTCGCAAAAAGTGTTGAATGAAGCCTATGTACATCAGAACATCAACCCAGAAACCATGGAGCATTTAGTAGGGAGAATACAGGCTTCAAATTATGTGTATTTTACTGAAGATGAAGTGTGTCACACCCCATCGCGAGAGCGCGGCGTCGCGGTGACCCTCCCCGCGAGCGGGGGAATTCAATGTCGAGGTTTAATCTTTATTTATGGAAAAAAGAGTCGCCACCTAGTATTATGGTTAGAAGGAAACCTAAAGTGGTCTTTCACAGATTCTAGGGTAAGGGACTGATTGTGTAAAGGGAAGGTTTTAGCACCCCTAGTACGCCCTACCTAAGGTAAGCTGCTTGGCGTTTTGTTTGTATATGATTTGTTATATTATTAATCTTTTGAAAATGTATTGGTTAAATGATGATGATGTATTATCCCCGCCGAATATTTTGGATATTTACCCCTTTGGATTTATTTATCCAAACATCGACAGTGAATAATAGCATATCATTCCCGCTGAATATTTTGGATATTAACCCCTTAGGATTTATTTATCCAAACACTGACAGTGAATAAAAGCATATTATCCCAGCCGAATATTTTGGATATTAACCCCTTAGGATTTATTTATCCAAATACCAACAGTGAATAATACGAATCACCAAAAAAAAGGTTTTTATATTTTTGGAATATTGTCCAATACCTTTTGGATTTTACAAACATGTTGTAAAATCCAATAATGCAAGAAGTGATTTTTGTTAAATTCATGCTAAAATACATTTTTTCCTTAAAATTCCAAGGTAATATATTTGTTTGAACAAAAAGATTTTTTAAAATATGCTAATGTATTGGCCGTATGCACAAAACCATATTTTTTGTATTTTTCTAAAAAAATATTTTTTTTATTTGCAATTTTCTGTATTTTTTATTTTTTATTTACGGGGTGGCTGGCTGTCAGCCCATTTGCTGGGCTGCCAGCCCACTCTTTGGGCTGGGCTATCAGCCCCCTGTGCATGGATGGGCTGTCAGCCCGCCATGGATGGGCTAGGGTCGGCCCATTGACTCTCTACCTGGGCTTTAAGCCGATTTACTCTTAGACTGGGCTTCAGTCCAAACGGACTGGAAAACCCGTCTTTTCTCGGTCTGGGCTTCCAGCTCAGTAAGCTGGAAGCCTTGTTTTTTTGGCATCAGGTCGGGCGTAAAGCCCGGCCCAAACGGCCCAGGAGGGAGTGAATTAATTCACTCCCCGCTGCATGCACAGAGGAAGAAGATAGTGAATAGTGGATTTTTGGAGTGTCATGAATAGTGTACCTGTTAACACTTTTCGGTAGAGGAGGTTGAGGTGGTTCTTTTGGTCGTGGTGGCGTCGAAGATGGTGGTTTGTGGTGGCCGGAGTGGGCGTCGGAAGTTCCCCGGTCGATTTGCTGTGCTGGGGGCTATCACCGTTTCTTCAACCGGAGAAGACGACTGACCTAAGGGAGTCGAGAGGAAGACGCTAGTGATGCTGAGGAGGGATATGGGTGGTCGACGGTGATGGTGGCTGGTTGGCCGAGAAGGAGAGAGAGAGAGCTTCGAGTCTGTTATTACTTTTTTAGAGAGAGAGAACAGAAAAAAAAACGAAGGCAGAGAGGGAGAGCGAAGGAGAGTAGCTGAGAGGGAATAGAAGATTCAAAATTTACGTTAAATTTTCCTTGTCTTCTCAGCTCTTCTCCGTTTTTTCCTTCCCCTTTTCCACCTCTGCTCGTCGGTTTTTATAGCCATTTGCAGGGGTTACCGTTGCACAATGTCGGGCTGCTTTCGGCTTGCCGGTGGCTTTAGGCAGGTGGCTGTCGGCGGCGGGTGCATGTAACTTGTTTGCGGCGAAGGCAGTGGCTTTTTCAGTCGGTTCAAGTGAAGAGGGGGTGCTTTTAGGGGTGAAAGTGCAATTTGGTCCTTCGATTTGTATTTGCTCTTATTGCACCCCCAATTGGATTTGAATTTATGATTTTGTGCAATTGTACCCCTATCCGAATTTCAACATCAACCTTAATTTTGCGAGCTTCTTTCCTTTTGGTCCCTTATTTTTGATTTATGCAATTTAGCCTTCAATTGATCATTAAACTTTTAATTGTTCTCAATTCGACCCCTAACTTGCGCAATTGGCTTGAAAAAAATTCAATTGGGTCCCCAAAATTTTGATTTTCTCAATTGAGCCCAAATTAAATTCAAGAACTTGATTTCTCATTGACTAAACCCTTAATAAAATTAATTTGGCCAATTTTAAAGTATAATTAAGTCATGGCGTTTAATTAAATCCTTCAATTTAGACCATAAATTAATTCTCAAACATAATTACATTTTATACTGGCCAACGATTAAATCGAACGGGCCCATAAAAATATAACTATATTTTTGACTTAATTTAAACGCAGATTTATCCGATAATAAATTACTTCAGCCTTGAATCTACGCTCTTCTTCATTTCTGGGCACAAAAGAGGTACGATCGAACTCTCGAAAAACATCAAAATTTTACTTTGGTTTTTCTACCGACACCAGCCTCCTTTTATTTTATTTTTTTATTATTTCTGGGTAGTTTTGGGGAATGACCCAAAATTGGGTTGTGACAGTTGCCCCCTTCTTTACAATGCTTACGACTAAAGTCTTTGTAAGTGTTGTAAAGAAAAAATGAAGTTGGTCTTATTGTGACGGGTGACCCACCCAGGTCTTGTTATGACCGACACCAGCCTCCTTTTATTTTATTTTTTTATTATTTCCGGGTAGTTTTGGGGAATGACCCAAAATTGGGTTGTGACAGTTGCCCCCTTCTTTACAATGCTTACGACTAAAGTCTTTGTAAGTGTTGTAAAGAAAAAATGAAGTTGGTCTTATTGTGACGGGTGACCCACCCAGGTCTTGTTATGACGGGTGACCTGCCCGGGTTAGTAGAGTCTCGATAGTGACGGGTGACCCACCCGGGTCTCGTTATGACGGGTGCCCTGCCCGGGTTAGTAGACTCTCGATAGTGACGGGCGACCCACCCGGGTCTCGTTATGACGGGTGACCTGCCCTGGTTAGTAGATGAAGGTGGTTTTGTTGTAACGAGTGACTTACCTGTCTTGAGGAACAAAGCAGCACTGGATCTCAATTCATATTCTCTTCCGTGGTTTCGTTCACCTGAGATTTTGCTTCTCCATATTTTCCAAAATTTGGGATGACATGCTTTCATCGAACATTTCTTGTCAGGTTAGTGCTATGATAATATAAAATACATGTTTTTGTTATCTCTTTTGGAATCATGGGTCCCTCCCTTTTCGTTGTAGTCTTCCTTGATCTTTTGTTCGACTGATAAAATGTGCTCCTCGCGCTATATTGTCATGTTAGCTGAAGAGATTTTTTTTTTGTTCCACATGGGGCCCTTGCTCCATTGAAGTTTTCCTTATACTTTTATCGATGTTTAAATTAACCTTTCTATGAAGACTCAAGAAGATATTAAAAGAATAACTCAGAATATGGTTTTGTTTATGCAAATTGACGCTTTTAATGCAAATCACCATTTTTAAACAAACTCGTAGCTGGTGTTTCAGAAGTTATGATTTTTTATTTTTTATTTTATGAAGACTCAAGAAGATATTTTTAAAACAATAACTCAAAATATGGTTTTGTTTATGCAAATTGACGCTTTTAATGCAAATCACCATTTTTAAACAAACTCGTAGCTGGTGTTTCAGAAGTTATGATTTTTTATTTTTTATTTTTTCATCTTTTTTTGCCCCCAGCATGGTGTACAAAACATGCCAAGTTCAAATAAAATATTATGAGGTCATGCGCTTTGTGAAGAAAAAGTTTCTTGTAACAAGAATTCATGGCCGAATTTTTTTGTATTGATTGGGAGGTTACAACATGTATCAGGCATGATATATCTTTACAGAGTCAGAATTCACTAGTCTAAGTCCATTGTAGATAATAACAAAGCTCCTCCCGAGAATGCTTGCTTTACCACATAAAGGCCTTCATAGTTTGGGGCCCATTTACTTTGATCTTCTCTAGGTAAAGGCAATATTTCCTTTAGTGCCAGATCTCCTTCTCAGAATTTTTGAGGTCATACTTTCGCTGATCAAATTCAATTGTTCATATCTAACTTTTGCCCATTTTACTTCTTCTAGTTCAGAGTCTATCAATACTCTTAATTATGGGATTTCCACTTTTAAAGGCATCACCGCCTCCATTCCATACACAAACATGTACAGGGCGACTCCTGTTAAGGTCCGAACTGCGGTACGGTACGCATGAAAGGCAACATCTCATGCTAATCCTTGTAGGTGACTACCATCTTTTGAATACTCTTCTTAGCATTTTAATAAGCAACTTCTACCGCACCATTCATCTTTGGTCTATACGACGATGAATTGGAATGCTTGATTTTTTATTTAGCGCAGAGTTCTATTATTATTTTTGCTTGAAATTTTGCGCATTATCAGTTATAATCTTTTCTGGTGGCTTGTATCGACCTATCAAATCTCTTCTTACAAATTTCGTCACCATTTTTTTGCATCACATAAGCAAATGACCCGGATTCTACCTATTTTGTGAAATAGTCGATAGCCACGATAATAAACCTATGACCATTGCTGGCTTTTGGGTTGATATGCTCAATCACATCAATTCCCCACATCAAAGTTAAATAGAGAAGCTGGAGGGGCGTTGATTTTGTCACCGTAGACCTGACACTTATGACACTTGCGAACATAGTCAATGCAATCCTTTTCTAAAAAATAACCAGCTCTTTCTATTTTTCTAGCCACCATATATTCACTAGTAAATGGACTTCTCGTAACACATCTTTGGCTTTAGCTTTATCTAGGCATCTCAGCAAAGTCCCGTTAGATGATTTCTTATACAAAATCTCCCCGTCAAGGTACGAATCCATTTCCAACCTCCTCAAGGTCTTATTTATTTTGGATGCCCCATGGGATAAGCTTGGTTTTGGATGAAATTATTGATATCGTAGTACCAAGGGTTTTCATCTATTTCTCCTTCAACTAAGCAACAGTGAGTTGGGTTATTTCTGATATCAATGTGTATCGGCTGCAAGTTTTGTCTTAAGTCTATTCTAACCATAGAAGCTAGTTTGGCCAAAACATCCAGAAATTGATTTCCTTCCCTTCCTAGATGTGTGACTAATTTCCTCAAATTCTCTAGCTAGTTTAGATAGATATTCTTGGTAAGGTATTAGCTTTTTGTGTCATTTTTATCTGATTGTAGCCCAAAAACCCATCCATAAAGGAATATGTGGAGCTACGAGCTGCATTGTCAACTAACATGTCTATATATGGTAGAGAAAAATTATCTTTAGGGCTAGCACGATTTAATTCCCTTAAGTCCACACATACTCTAATTTCTTGGGGCTTTTAGATTTCCTGTATTCTTTTCTTAATGCTCTCATTGTGATGAGCCTAGTTGTATGCATCAGTTTAATCACTTTCATTTCTTGATAACTTTTATGAATTTTAATGCATCAGATCCTTAGTCGAATTATCTATTCAAGTTTCTTTAACAGCCTGGTTAAGTAAAGGATTGCTTCCTTTTCTACATCCGATTATGGGTTTTAAGGATGTGTTCTTTCTTGCTTTCCATACATTTTGGATTTGGGTTTTGATCATTGGTCATTGTCAAAGAAGTTATGATATGTTATCGTGTAAAATTAGCGATCTGATTTGCCCTTTATCTACGACTTTAATCGTTGTCATTTCGTTGATAGCAACTATCCGTGACTAAGATATTGTTTCCATTCGGTCAGTTTCTAAATGCGCAGTGCGTTGAAGTCTTGGTTTGTGATTTTTGTCCATATGCACATTGTTGGTTTACTATAAAGTGCATTTCAGTTGAAGGTTCTCCTACTTCTTTTCATTCCAGACCTGTTTCCAGTTTCAGTTAATAAAAGATCTCTTTTTTTGTTGTTTAGGTTTCAAAATTAGACAAGACACTGAGGATAATGCATACTGGAGTTCCTCCTATCAACTTTAAGCATTTCACTGTTTAAATCAAACAGTAATAGTACTAATTAACAGCTCAAATTTTGAGAGTGAGAATGGCTTCAATTAATTACGGGAACCCCAAAGACGAAATTTGAGGAATGTAATTGATAACTCATTGTGGATATTTGATTGCTTCTAAAAAAAACCAGCGTTCCATTGTTTTTCAATTTCTATCCTTAATTTGATCAGAACTTCTGGATGGGTTATTTTTAACTTTTGCTTAATCGGTTTGCATCCTTCTTCCAGCAGTACCTTGTATACCACGCTATTCGTATCCAATTCAGGCATATCCTCGTAAGACCAAGCAAAAACATCTACGTAATCTCTAAGCAGTGTAATCAAGTCTTCTCTTTCTTTCTACGTGATCAAAGTTCCTATCCTGAGCTCTCTCTGGCTCTCTTAATTACCCATATTTATGGTTTTACACTTTCTTCATTACCCATATTTATGGTTTTAAGTTCCTCTTTAGCAAGTTTCCAAACTTTTTTCATGTTGTTCTATTAATTTTGTGAATTCTCTAATGTTATATTCACCCACTTGTTCCTCCTCTACATCTGTTAAGTATTTTAAAATTCGGTCATTCATTCTAAGTGCAAAGTGCAAATGTTATTGTGAAAGATCTTTTTTTTGCGGTGTAAATGCACAATAAAAGAAAATTTTTGAAAATGCATGATCTCATTAAAAGAAAAATTTTGGCTTGAAAACAAAGATAAGATCCTATCGATATCTTAAGTCACGATTGTCAATAAAAACAAAACAAAATAGAAAATGACAAATCACATAGAAAACATCACAACCTAACAAGTATTGTTGATTACATTTTGAGCATCCATGGAGCTTTTTTGGGTTTCCCAACTTTAGAACTTATCTCTTCCGATTAGCTTTCGATCGAAGGAACTGGTAACAACTTCTAGGACCTTTCTTCATTTTCTATCCTTTTCTTAGTCGAGTATCGTGGGTTCCAAAAGAGAGACCTATGTTTCCCGGTCGACGATACGTGCAATAATGCATGATATGATGCGTGATTGTGATAAAAAATGCTTTTTTTTCTTTTTATGCAAAAACGATATTATGGAGCATACACCTTAACAATAGGTTCTAGTTCCTTTACGTGAGACACAGGGTAGTTTACTACTTGGTCTTTAAAGAGGGTCTCTTGCTGTCCCAGTGATCACCTTTGTAAAGGCGATATGGGGGTTTAGCAGATAGCGGGATGGTACGTATACCAATAGCTACCAGTCTAAACACTCAGCAAAGAGTTGGGGTTTACACAAACGTCAACCTTGATTCAAGTCATAGGTAAGCTGCTAGTCCCCCACTTAACTTAAAGTTTAGTGTGTGTGCTCTCAAAATAATAAAAGTGATGCATGACAAGGCATATTATGATGACAAGATGTAAAGATACATGCTAAAGCTTCTGAAAAATATAAACCATTTATAGCAAAAAATTCAACATTACAAACCATAAACAAACAAATTGCCAAGCCTAGTCCAAGGGTCCCCAGTGGAGTCGCCATCCTGTCGCACCCCATCTCGAGAGCGCGGCGTCGCGGTGACCCTCCCCACGAGCGGGGGAATTCAATTTTCAGGTTTAATCTTTATTTGTGGAAAAGGGAGTCGCCACCTAGTATTATGGTTACTAGGAAACCTAAAGTGGTCTTTCAGAGATTCTAGGGTAAGGGACTGGTTGCTTAAAGGGAAGGTCTTAGCACCCCTAGTACGCCCTACCTAAGGTAAGCAGCTTGGCGTTTTGTTTGTCTATGATTTGTTATATTATTAATCTTTTGAAAATGTATTGGTTAAATGATGATGATGTATTATCCCCGCCAAATATTTTGGATAATTACCCCTTTGGATTTATTTATCCAAACATCGATAGTGAATAATAGCATATCATTCCCGCCGAATATTTTGGATATTAACCCCTTAGGATTTATTTATCCAAACACCGACAGTGAATAATAGCATATTATCCCCGCCGAATATTTTGTATATTAACCCCTTAGGATTTATTTATCTAAATACCAACAGTGAATAATACGAATCACCAAGAAAAAGGTTTTTATATTTTTGGAATATTGGCCAATACCCTTTGGATTTTACAAACATGTTGTAAAATCCAAAAATGCAAGAAGTGATTTTTCTTTGTGAAATTCATGCTAAAATACATTTTTTCCTTAAAATTCCAAGGTAATATATTTTTTTGAACAAAAAGATTTTTTAAAATATGCTAGTGTATTGGCAGTATGCACAAAACCACATTTTTTGTATTTTTCTAAAAAAATATTTTTTTTATTTGCAATTTTCTGTATTTTTTATTTTTATTATTTTTTTATTTTTTATTTATGGGTGGGCTGGCTGTCAGCCCATTTGCTGGGCTGGGCTGTGAGCCCGCCTGTGCAAGGCTGGGCTGTGAGCCCGCCTGTGCATGGCTGGGTTGTCAGCCCGCCATGGATGGGCTAAGGTAGCCCATTGACTCTCTACTTGGGCTCTAAGCCCATTTACTCTCGGTCTGGGCTTAAGTCCAAACGGGCCGGAAAACACGTCTTTTCTCGGTCTAGGCTTCCAGTTCAGTGGGCTAGAAGCCTTGTTTTTTGGCATCAGGCCGGGCGTAAAGCCTGGGCCGAACGGCCCAGCGGGGAGTGAATTAATTCACTCCCCGCTGCATGCACAGAGGAAGAAGATGGTGAATAGTGGATTTTTGGAGTGTGATGAATTGTGTACCTGTTAACACCTTTGGGTAGAGGAGGTCGAGGTGGTTTTTTTGGTCGTGGTGGCGTCGGAGATGGTGACCAGAGTGGGCGTCGGAAGTGCCCCGATCGATTTGCTGTGCTGGGGGCTGTCACCGTTTCTTCAACCGGAGAAGACGACTGACCTAAGGGAGTCGAGAGGAAGACGCTGGTGATGATGAGGAGGGATATGGGTGATCGGCGGTGATGGTGGCTGGCTGGCCGAGAAGGAGAGAGAGAGAGCTTCGGGTATGTTATTACTTTTTTAGAGAGAGAGAAGAGAAAAAAAAACGAAGGCAGAGAGGGAGAGTGAAGGAGAGCAGATGAGAGGGAATAGAAGATTCAAAATTTACATGAAATTTTCCTTGTCTTCTCAGCTCTTTTCTTCTCCGTTTTTTCCTTCCCCTTTTCCACCTTTGCTCGTCGGTTTTTATAGCCATTTGCAGGGGTTACCGTTGCACAATGGTGGGCTGCTTTCGGCTTGCCGGTGGCTTCAGGCAGGTGGCTGTCGGCGGCGGGTGCAGGTAACTTGTTGGCGGCGAAGGCAATGGCTTTTTCAGTCGGTGCAGGTGAAGGAGGGGGTGCGTTTAGGGGTGAAAGTGCAATTTGGTCCTTCGATTTGTATTTGCTCTTATTGCATCCCCAATTGGATTTGAATTTATGATTTTGTGCAATTGTACGCCTGTCCGAATTTCAACATCAACCTTAATTTTGCGCGCTTCTTCCCTTTTGGTCCCTTATTTTTGAATATAGTCTTCAATTGATCATTAAACTTTCAATTGTTTTCAGTTCGACCCCTAACTTGCGCAATTGGCTTGAAAAAAAATCAATTGGGTCCCCAAAAATTTTGATTTTCTTAATTGAGCCCAAATTAAATCCAAGAACTTGATTTTTCATTGACTAAACCCTTAATAAAATTAATTTGGCCAATTTTAAAGTATAATTAAGTCATCGCGTTTAATTAAATCCTTCAATTTGGACCATAAATTAATTCTCAAACATAATTACATTTTATACTGGCCAACGATTAAATCGAACGGGCCCATAAAAATATAACTATATTTTTTACTTAATTTAAACTCAGATTTATCCGATAATAAATTACTTCAGCCTTGAATTTGCGCTCTTCTTCATTTCCGAGCACAAAAGAGGTACGATCGAACTCTCAAAAAACATCAAAATTTTACTTTGGTTTTTCTATCGACATCAGCCTCCTTTTATTTTATTTTTTTGTTATTTCCAGGTAGTTTTGGGGAATGACCCAAAATTGGGTTGTGACATAGTGGATCCTGATGGTACAGGACATAATAAGCCATTATACATCACAATACGATGTAAGGATGTTTTGATTGGAAAAGTATTAATCGATAATGGCTCTGCACTGAATGTGTTACCAAGGCACATGTTACAAGAAAATCCCATTGATGCTTCGCACATGAAGCCGAGTACCATGATGGCAAGGGCATTTGACAGATCGCCAAGACCAATAGTAGGGACTTTGGAAGTGGAATTATATATGGGACCACAGATGTTTTTAGTGACATTGCAAGTAATGGATATACATCCATCTTACAGTATATTACTATGAAGGCCATGGATACATGCAACTGGAGTAGTGGCCTCTTCACTACACCAATGCTTGAAATACATTATAAATGGAATGCTGATTACTGTCAAAGCTGAGGAAACAGTTTCAACGATCAAGAATGTGGTCGTACCTTTTATAGAAGCAAAAGACTGTAGGGAGGGGAATATTCATGCTTTTGAAATAGTGAATGCAAATTAGGTTCCTGAGGGCGCAATGGTAAAGAAACCTAGAATCCCGGAAGCAGCAAAGATGGCTGCGAAGTGTTTCTTAAGGAACGGGATTCCCTTTCAGTATGATCCCATAAGCGGAATGCCAGAGCGAATCAATATAATAAAATTGAAATGTGCGGATCAGAGGTTTGGACTAGGATATAAGCCAAAAAAAGAGGATTACAAGCGGGTTGCCCAAGCTAGGAAAGAAGCAAGGATGGCAAAAATTGAAGGAAGAGAGTCAAAAGAAGAAGAGATTGTCCTCCCACCACTCCAAGTATCTTTTTGCAGTTCAGTTGAGGAGATCAGATCAGGCGTAACTGAATTGCATATTGGCACTCTTGAATGCCAAGGAGAAAAGGTAGATTTTCCACAGATATCTATTCACGATGCCGATGAGCCTCCTGCAAGAACTTTTATGCAAAAATTAGCTGGAGGGAAGATGCACCAAAACTGGAAGATGGAGCCTGCTCCTATTGTGTTTAAAAAGTAATTACTTTTGTCTGATCATGTCCATGTTTTAATCTATTTTGACCTTGACGGTAATCTAGCTCACGATGCCGCAAGATTTTGCTTTGTCATATGAGCACTTTTTTTTTATATAAGATCATGCATTTTATCTATGACATGTCATTTGCAAATACGCACTCTTACATGAACACACCTTACACTTTCAGGAGTTTTGAAAGTTCCAACCACTCACAAAACTATCACACTAAGAATAATTGGTCAAATTTCAATAATGTCACTGTATTTGATGACAAGGGATTGGCAGAGGAAGATATAAAAGAGTTTGCTAAATTGGTGGAAAAGTCTAAAAAAACTTGGAAACCTTTTAGTGAGGAGCTTGAGAACATCAATTTAGGAATCAAGCAAGAGAAAAAGGAGTTGAAAATTGGTACCCTTATTACGACTGAAGAAAGAGGAAAATTAATCTCTCTTTTGCATGAATATGCAGATATTTTTGCCTGGACTTATGCAGAAATGTCTGGTTTAGATATTGATATAGTCGTGCATAAAATCCCTTTAATAGAAGGAAACATGCCAGTAAAACAAAAAAACAGAAGAATGCGACCAGATATGCTCCTAAAAGTTAAAGCAGAGATACAAAAGCAATGGGACGCAGGGTTCCTAGAAGTCGTTCACTATCCCCAGTGGGTAGCCAATATGGTGGTGGTCCCCAAGAAAGAAGGAAAGATTCGGGTGTGTGTGGATTATAGAGATTTGAACAAAGCAAGTCCGAAAGATGATTTTCCACTGCCTCACATAGATATCTTGGTGGACAACGCTGCTAAAAATGCCACATATTTATTCATGGATGGGTTTTCTGGTTATAACCAAATTAGGATGGCAGAAGAGGACAAAGAAAAAACCACCTTTGTCACACCTTGGGGGACTTTCTGTTATAAAGTGATTGTTATTCAAGGATTAAGGCAACTATACACCTAAGGGGGGGGGGGGAATTAGGTGTAAATACAATAATTATAGCAATTCTAAAATCAATTACTTTAAAGTAAAGAGATAAGAGAGAGAGATTGCTAACTCGGTTTTTAACGTGGTTCGGCAAGCCTACGTCCACGATTCAAGTACAAATTCGTACTTGAGTATTGTACTCTCTTACTAGTCCAAGTAACAAGATTACAAATCTCGCTTGATGAATCCACACCAAGACTTTTACACCACTTGAAGATATGCCCTCTTCAAGATTTTCCTTCTTCCCACTTGAAGATGTACCCTCTTCAAGATTTTTCCTTGGTGATGTTCCCTCACCAATATCAAGAGTTTTATACTCAACTCTCAAAGAGTATTACAATGATTGTTTTTGTAAAACAACAATACACTCTTAATAGTGTAGATATTACAAATGAAGATCTATGATCTCTTTATCTCACTTGATAACACTTAGAATATTTGAAGGTGTTTAAGTGTAGTGAGAATGAGAAATACTCTTTGTGTTAAGATATAAAGGTTTAAACACAAATATGAGTATTAATGAGGATTGATGATATGAAGGTGTTTTTGCACTCTAATTGCCTCAATATCAGATATGAAAGTTGTGTAACATAGTTTTGCAATTGAGAGGCCTATTTATAAGTTTCTAAAAGAAACTAGCCGTTTAAATGCAATCTGTCATATCAAACGGTCGACCGGTTCACAACGGATAACTCAAGCGGTCGACCGGTTCAGCTCGAAAGGCAATTTGTCTTCCAAGCGGTCGACCGGTTCACTTGGTAACCCAAGCGGTCGACCGGTTCAGCTCGAAAGGCAATTTGTCTTCCAAGCGGTCGACCGGTTCACTTGGTAACCCAAGCGGTCGACCGGTTCATGCATACACCTCAAGCGGTCGACCGGTTCACAACGGATAACTCAAGCGGTCGACCGGTTCATGCAGAAACTCTATTTTGACAAATTATCTTTTCTGAATTTCTTGAACCGATTGATTATGACTTAAACCTATAATCATCAAACCCTTTTAATGCATGCAATGTGAAGTGTGTGAGTTCATTTTAAGTTGTGCTATCAAGTTAGAAATTGAGATTTACATAATTAAAGCACTAAAATGAAAACTTCTTCTTTGTCTTCACTTGCTTGCATCTTGGACTTCTTGGAATGATTTCTTCGTGTACTCCATTATGCTTGTTGATGTATTCTTTGTATAATACCTGTTTATCGCTTAATCTCATCCAAGCATATTATTAGTCCATTTTCTTTTTATTGTTATCATCAAAATATATAAGACATATAAGTGTGACATTATATGTCAACAATCTCCCCCTTTTTGATGATGACAATAAACAAAAAAACTTAGATAATAAATTGAGTCTCCCCCTAAATATTATAATGCAATATATAGGAGACTTTGAACATTTTTAGCAATTTAATCTAAGTAAAAATATCATATGCAATTTCAAGAAATTCATTTTCCTCCCCCTAAATATATGCATATAAATTTTTCATATTCTCATATTTTTCTCCCCCATTATTGATGCACTTGATATTTTCATTATTCTCTCCCCCTTTGGCATCAACAAAAAGAAAGTTAATCATTGTGGATAAATAAGAACACAATATTCAATATCATTGTACATATATCCAAAATGAAAAGCATAAATACAATATCTCTAAATAACAGCATAAATAAGATGAGATGCATGATACAAAATCACGAAGGAGGTGGGTTCCGTGAGAGAAGTGAAGCCATCATCGCCTTCATCTCCTGTATATCAGCCCGCATCTCTATGTGAGAGTCCCGTATTTCTATGTGAGAGTCTCTTATGGATCGTATATCTGTCTCTATGAGCGTGAGACGACTCTCTACCCTTTGAGACCAGCCACTCGCAGATGGCTCATCTGGGGAGGAAGTCGGAGGTGGTGACTCAAAGAAATGTGTGAACTCATCTTCACCCTGATCCTCAGCTACATTATCTTCCTCTTCATGCTCTTCCTCAGCATGTGCACCTTCTTGGTGCCCTTGAATCCACTCACCATGCTCATTAAGCACATATTTCATCCTAATTAGAGTGGTGTTATTTATCTCTGTCTTATCTGAGTACGGTCTCTTATCCGTACCCGTCAGCAAGATCGCAAAATGCTCAAAAATAGTGGTAAACACTTGACCATAAGGTAGAGCCTTTTGTTTTTGATCATATGCTAAGATTATATTCCTAATCAAGATGTATGGAAGGTTTATTTGCCTTCTCTGAATCATACAATCAATTAAGCATAACTCCATAAATGTAACTTCATCATAATGCCCCTTTTTGGGCAAGATATTGTGAGCAATAATTCTATGGAGTATTCTAGGTCTCAATAAAAGATCTTGACTCTTTATTTTGGCACCTGGAGCAAATCCATTATTTCCAGTGTGCAGTGCAACAGCATAATCATAGCTAAAACCTTCAATGGTCGGAATTATTTTAATATCAAACACTCTCGGACCATCATTAGATATACCCAATATCTCAGCTAATTCAGCACAATCAAATTCAATGGGAATTCCGTGTAGAGTAATCATAATTCTTGGTTCTACATTAACCCTCATGTTAGCAAAGAACATTCTCATCAACTTAGGGTATGTAGGTTTCCTATATTCATACAATGAGTACCAACCCATTTCAGCAAATAGGGTATCTATACTTAAGGCAGACAGATCATTGCTCAAACCTCTTTCTACACTAATAGCTCTATTTGAGAAATTACTTAAAAATCTTTGAACATTATCACCTGATGATGAGGCAGGATCATTGGCTCGTTTGCTCCTTAATTCAGTCCTCCTTAAGCGTTTCTGGGGTGCCATGGACTTTAATTAGGCTTTGGATGTTTTGATTTGGAGTAGTTTTTGAGAGGATTTGGGGTTGTTGTTTTCGGATTTTTGAATGTTGCCTGTTGAATGTGTTCTGAAACCCTAGATAGTATTTATACTATCGAGCAACCGGTCGACCGGTTGCCTTGGGGTAAGTTCAACCGGTCGACCGGTTGACTCCCAAGTTGAGAATTTCCCAAATTTCTCTTTTGAACCGTTCTTTTCACTTGCAATATAGCCTTTTCATGTAAAAATTATGTCCAAAAGGCAAATAAATCAAGGGGCTAAAAATGCTAATTTTCGGCAGTAGCCATCCTCTGTTTTTCTGCCTCAACCGGTCGGCCGGTTGGGCTTGCTCTTGATGAACCGGTCGACCGGTTCATCCCAGAATTTCTAAATTCTCCAATATTTGTTTTGAACAAATTTCTCATGCTCCAAGTGTATATATTTTAACATCAAATAAATCCAACTTATAACCATTGATGAATACATAATTCAAACATCATTTGCATGGATAAATCCTAGGTTCCTTCTTATTTCGCAAAAGCGATCTTTGGCTAAGGGTTTTGTAAAAATATCTGCAAGTTGATGTTCCGTACCTATAAACTCAAGTACAATATCTCCTTTTTCAATGTGATCCCTTAAGAAGTGATGTCTTACTTCTATGTGTTTTGTATGAGAGTGCTGAGTAGGATTTTTAGATAGGCAAATAGCACTTGTATTATCACATTTAATCGGAGTATTTTCAAACTTAAGTCTATAATCCTCTAGAGTTTGTTTCATCCATAGTACTTGTGCACAACAACTCCCCGCCGCAATATATTCTGCTTCAGTTGTTGATAGGGCTGCCGAGTTTTGTTTCTTACTTGCCCATGATACTAGTGAAGATCCTAGAAAGTGACAAGTTCCACTAGTACTTTTCCTATCTATTCTGCAACCCGCAAAATCTGCATCCGAATATCTGATTAAACTCATTTCACTTCCCTTCGGATACCACAACCCTAAATTAATTGTACCATGCAAGTAACGAAAAATTCTTTTAACTGCACTAACATGGGATTCTTTTGGACATGCTTGAAATCGTGCACATAAACATACACTAAACATAATATCGGGTCTACTTGCGGTTAAATATAAAAGAGAACCGATCATACCTCGATATTTGGTGATGTCTACGGTTTTACCTTTTTCGTCCATATCAACCTTAGTAGATGTTCCCATGGGTGTGTCGGCATCTTTGACATGTTCCATCCCAAATCTTTTTAGAAGATCCTTGGTGTACTTGCTTTGGTTGATGAAGATGCCATCTCTTGTTTGCTTAATTTGCAATCCAAGGAAGAAATTTAATTCTCCCATCATGCTCATTTCAAATTCCTCTTGCATGCATTTTGCAAATTCCTTACACAGAGATTCGTTAGTAGCACCAAAAATTATATCATCAACATAGATTTGTACAATAAGGATATCTTTTCCTTTTCTTTTCGTAAAAAGGGTGGTGTCAATTTTGCCAATGTTAAAATCATTTTCAATAAGAAATGTTTTTAATCTATCATACCATGCCCTAGGTGCTTGTTTTAAACCATACAAGGCCTTTTTGAGTTTAAAAACATGATTAGGAAATTCAAAATTTTCAAAGCCTTGAGGTTGTTCAACATATACTTCTTCCATTATAAAGCCATTTAAAAATGCACTTTTAACATCCATTTGGTAGAGCGTAAAATTTGCATGACATGCATAGGCTAATAGCATTCTTATAGATTCAAGTCTAGCCACTGGTGCAAAGGTTTCTTCATAATCTATTCCTTCTTCTTGATTATAACCTTTAGCAACTAGTCTTGCTTTGTTTCTAACAATAGTCCCATGTTCATCAATTTTGTTTCTAAAGACCCATTTAGTACCAATTATTGATAAATCTTTTGGCCTAGGGACTAGTTCCCAAACATCATTTCTCTCAAACTGATTTAGCTCATCTTGCATGGCTAAAATCCATTTTTCATCATTTTCTGCTTCAAGAAAGATTTTAGGTTCTATTTGAGAAACAAATGCATAATGCCCACTAATGTTTCTAAGTGATGCTCTAGTTTTAGTTCCCTCAAAAGGATTACCAATAATTAAATCTGGAGGATGAGAACTTACATACCTTAGCTCCTTTGGCGGCTCAAAGGAGTTACTTACCAACTCTTGTTGATCGCTTGAGCTTGGTTGGTCCTTGTTCATGTCTTCATTTGATGACTCCTTTGGGTTTTTATCATTAAGATTCAAATTTTGAACACTTTCATTTAAGTCATCTAGAATCTCAACAATTTTGTCATTTTGAGTTTCCTCAAAAGCGACATGCATGGATTCCTCAAGACAAAGTGTTCTATTATTGTAAACTCTGTAAGCCTTGCTAGAGGAGGAGTATCCAAGAAAAATTCCAACATCGGATTTTGAATCAAATTTATCAAGGTTGTCTTTAGTGTTTAGAATAAAACATTTTGAACCAAAGACTTTAAAATAAGAGATGTTGGGCTTCCTCCCTTTCCAAAGCTCATAAGGAGTCTTTTTCAACTCAGGTCTCAAAGTAACACGGTTTAAAACATAGCAAGAAGTGTTTACGGCTTCCGCCCAAAAATATTTAGGGGTGTCAAATTCATTTATCATTGTTCTTGCCATTTCTTGAAGAGACCGATTTTTCCTTTCCACAACCCCATTTTGTTGGGGAGTTCTAGGTGTTGAAAAATTGTGGTGGTATCCTTTTTCTTCACAAAACGTTTCAAATAAATCGCTTATAAATTCACCACCATGATCGCTCCTTATGTTAATTATAGAGAATCCTTTCTCGTTTTCGATTTTCTTTGAAAACTTTACAAATTCATAAATGGTTTCATCTTTTGATTTCAAAAATATAACCCATGTATACCTAGTAAAGTCATCAACGATTACAAACACATATCTATTACCACTTAAACTTCTTGTTCTAGTTGGTCCAAATAGATCTATATGAAGTAATTCTAAAGGTCTTTCGGTTGATATGTGATTCTTACTTTTAAAAGATGTTTTAACTTGTTTACCCATTTGGCAAGCGTCACATAGCTTTTCCTTTTTATATGTAATATGAGGAAGACCTTTAACTAAATCATTTTTGGCCAATTTTGAAAGAATGTCCATGCTTATGTGACCTAGTCTTCTATGCCATAGAAAACTATCATTTATACTAGCAACAAGACAACTTTCACTACTCATACATGTATCTATTTTGATCTTATAGATGTTTCCAATTCTATTACCAATAAAAATAATTTTATCATTTTCAAGTATTAAGCAACATGTATGATCAAAAATGATTTTATATCCTTTGTCACATAATTGACTTATACTAAGTAAGTTATGTTTAAGATTATCAACAAGAAATACATTTTCAATGGAGGTTGAAGACATACCTCCAATGTTGCCAATTCCAACAATTTTTCCTTTTGAGTTGTCCCCAAAAGTCACTTTTTCTCCTTTAGCTTTGGTAAGGCTTGAAAAAAGGGTGCCGTCTCCGGTCATGTGTCTTGAACAAGCACTATCCAAAAACCACTCCCCATGTTCCCTTGGTTCCTACAAAACAGAATCAAGATGAGGATTTTGGTACCCATACCTTCTTGGGTCCTTTTTGGTTAGGGGTGGTTCCTTTTGGAACCCAAATCATGTCAACAATTTTATTTTTCTTCATCGGACATGCATAAATCAAATGACCTAATTTTCTACAGTAATTGCATGTATGACTTGGATCATAAGACTCTTTAGCTTTAACAAAGTAATTCTTTAGGTATTTTTGATTTTTATTAGGTTTATAACCTAATCCTCCTTTGTTAAATACACTTCTCTGGCTCGAAAGCATTTTCTCAAAAAATTTTGAGCCTTGTGTGAATTTTGTGATAATTATATTCAACTCATCAACTTTCTCTTTTAATGATTTATTATCTTTTTCAAGTTGATTGGTCTTGCTACTCTCGTCATTTAAATCATATACTTTCTTTTCTAATAATTCTTTTTCTTCAATCAAGCATATATGATTTCTTTTTAGAGTACTATATTTAGAACCTAATTTCTTATATTCTACATACAAATTTTCAAGTTGTTCATGTAGTTCAATATAAGAGGGGTCGGATTCATCATCCGAAGATTGTACCTCATTTTCGCTTTCAATTGCCATAAAGCACATGTTAGCCACATGTTCTTCTTCATCATTTGAGCTTGAGTCCGAGTCATCGCTCCATGTTGCTTTCAAAGCTTTCTTTTGAAAGCGATTTTTCTTTTTCATTTGAAGAAGAGGACAATCGGTTTTGATATGTCCCACTTTGTTGCATTTGTAGCATCTTGGAGTTTCTTTGCTAGATTCTCCTTTGTTTCCCTCCTTTCTGTAGTTCGAAAACTTTCTCTTATCATTTTTCTTTCTAAGAAAGTTTCGAAACTGTCTTGTGATCAATGCTACATCTTCCACAAGATCGTCGTCACTGTCTTCATCATCGCCATTATCCTCGTCTTCAACTTGATGAACAGTTTTAAATGCCAAATTTTTCTTTGGCCTTTCTTCCTAATCTTGTTTTTCCATAGTGATCTCATGAGTCATTAGAGAACCGATGAGCTCCTCTAATGGTAATTTTGTGAGATCTTTTGCTTCTCGTATTGCTGTTACTTTAGCTTCCCAAGCTTTCGGTAGAGATCTGAGAACCTTACTTACAATATCTGCATTTGTGTAAGTTCTACCAAGAGCATGTAAACTATTTGTAATGCTAGTCATACGAGTAAACATACTTGTTATGGATTCATTTTGCAACATTTTAAATAACTCATACTGATGAACTAACATATCAATTTTTGATTCTTTTACTTGATTAGTTCCTTCGTGAGTTACTTCTAAAGTATGCCATATATCCCTAGCATTTTTACAAGAAGATATTCTATTAAATTCACTTCTATTTAATGCACAGTATAAAGTGTTCATGGCTTTAGCATCCATAGAAAGTAATCTTTTATCTAGGTCCGTATATTCTATCATGCTTTTTGGAATCTCAATACCATTTTCGGTTTTGAGTGGTCTATGAGGTCCATTTTCAATAGAAAGCCATAAATCAAAATCTATAGATTGAAGATATATAGTCATTCTAGCTTTCCAATATGCATAGTCATTACCATCAAAAAATGGTGGTCTAGATGTTGAGGCACCTTCATTTTGGAGATTGTAACTTGTAGTTGCCATTCTACTCAAAGTCTAAGCAAACTTAATAATTGAGAACCTGGCTCTGATACCAATTGTTATTCAAGGATTAAGGCAACTATACACCTAAGGGGGGGGGAATTAGGTGTAAATACAATAATTATAGCAATTCTAAAATCAATTACTTTAAAGTAAAGAGATAAGAGAGAGAGATTGCTAACTCGGTTTTTAACGTGGTTTGGCAAGCCTACGTCCACGATTCAAGTACAAATTCGTACTTGAGTATTGTACTCTCTTACTAGTCCAAGTAACAAGATTACAAATCTCGCTTGATGAATCCACACCAAGACTTTTACACCACTTGAAGATATGCCCTCTTCAAGATTTTCCTTCTTCCCACTTGAAGATGTACCCTCTTCAAGATTTTTCCTTGGTGATGTTCCCTCACCAATATCAAGAGTTTTATACTCAACTCTCAAAGAGTATTACAATGATTGTTTTTGTAAAACAACAATACACTCTTAATAGTGTAGATATTACAAATGAAGATCTATGATCTCTTTATCTCACTTGATAACACTTAGAATATTTGAAGGTGTTTAAGTGTAGTGAGAATGAGAAATACTCTTTGTGTTAAGATATGAAGGTTTAAACACAAATATGAGTATTAATGAGGATTGATGATATGAAGGTGTTTTTGCACTCTAATTGCCTCAATATCAGATATGAAAGTTGTGTAACATAGTTTTGCAATTGAGAGGCCTATTTATAAGTTTCTAAAAGAAACTAGCCGTTTAAATGCAATCTGTCATATCAAACGGTCGACCGGTTCACAACGGATAACTCAAGCGGTCGACCGGTTCAGCTCGAAAGGCAATTTGTCTTCCAAGCGGTCGACCGGTTCACTTGGTAACCCAAGCGGTCGACCGGTTCAGCTCGAAAGGCAATTTGTCTTCCAAGCGGTCGACCGGTTCACTTGGTAACCCAAGCGGTCGACCGGTTCATGCATACACCTCAAGCGGTCGACCGGTTCACAACGGATAACTCAAGCGGTCGACCGGTTCATGCAGAAACTCTATTTTGACAAATTATCTTTTCTGAATTTCTTGAACCGATTGATTATGACTTAAACCTATAATCATCAAACCCTTTTAATGCATGCAATGTGAAGTGTGTGAGTTCATTTTAAGTTGTGCTATCAAGTTAGAAATTGAGATTTACATAATTAAAGCACTAAAATGAAAACTTCTTCTTTGTCTTCACTTGCTTGCATCTTGGACTTCTTGGAATGATTTCTTCGTGTACTCCATTATGCTTGTTGATGTATTCTTTGTATAATACCTGTTTATCGCTTAATCTCATCCAAGCATATTATTAGTCCATTTTCTTTTTATTGTTATCATCAAAATATATAAGACATATAAGTGTGACATTATATGTCAACAGTGATGCCATTCGGTTTAAAGAATGCTGGGGCTACATATCAGCGAGCAATGGTGGCTTTGTTCCATGATATGATGCACCAAGAAATTGAGGTCTATGTGGACAATATATTGGCTAAATCCAAGATCGATGAAGACCATGTGCAGATATTGAGGAAACTATTTGAGAGATTGCGAAAGTACCAGTTAAAGCTGAACCCTGCCAAATGCTCCTTTGGAGTAAAGATGGGAAAATTGTTGGGTTTTATTGTGAGCAGCCGAGGAATAGAAGTTTATCCGGATAAAGCCAAGGTCATACAAGAAATGCCAGCGCCTAAAACTGAAAAGGAAGTAAGGAGTTTTCTTGGACGCTTGAATTACATAGCCCGTTTCATATTCAAGCTAACAGTAACGTGTGAACTGATTTTTCGCTTACTCAGAAAGAAAAATCCTGGAGTATGGGATGCTAATTGTCAGGAGGCATTCAACAAGATAAAGAGGTATTTACAAAACCCTCCATTATTAGTACCTCCAGTACCAGGAAAACCATTGATCTTGTACTTAATGGTCACAAAAACGGCCATGGGTTGTGTGTTGGGACAACATGATGAATCTGGAAGAAAGGAGCAAGCTATATACTACTTGAGTAAGAAGTTTAATGATTGAGTCTAGGTACACCATGATTGAGAAGTTATGTTGTGCTTTGGTTTGGAGTGCGAGAAGACTCAGGCAGTATATGTTATACTACACCACGTGGCTAATTTCTAAGCTAGATCCACTTAAATACATCTGTGAGAAGCCCTATCTATCGAGCAGGATAGCAAGGTGGCAAGTGTTGTTAGCAGAATACGACATTGTTTTTATGACAAGGAAAGCCATAAAAGGCAGTATAATTGCCAACCATCTTGCAGATCATGCCATGGAAGATTATGAGCCTCTAAATTTTGATCTCCCTGATGAAGACATGTTGGCAATCAAGGATGATAGTGGGGCAAGCGAGTGGTGGACGCTTTATTTCGATGGGGTGGTAAATGTATCGGGAAATGGAGTTGGAGCAGTAATAATTTCCCCAGATGGGAAGCAATATCCTTTTTCAGTAAGATTACAATTTGAGTGCACTAATAACACGACCAAATATGAAGCATGTATCATTGGTTTAGAGGCTGCCTTAGAACTCAGATTTAAAAAGCTTGAAGTCTTTGGGGATTCCATGTTGATCATTTGCCAATTAAAAGGAGAATGGCAAACTAAAGATGAAAAGTTGAAACTTTACCCAAACTACCTTGTAAAGTTAGCCAGTGAGTTCGAAGAGGTCAAATTCACTCATATGAGTAGGGATAAAAATCAGTTCGCTGATGCTTTGGCAACTTTGGCTTCAATGGTACAAATTATTGCTAGAGAAAAGATCTACCCAATTGACATCAAGATTCTAAATCATCAAGCCCACTTTTGCACGCTCGAAGAGTCACTAGATGAAGAACCCTGGTATAGTGATATCAAAAGATTCATCCAACACCAAGAATACCCCCAAGAAGCTTCCAAGACAGATAAAGAAACCTTAAGGAGGATGGCCGCAAATTTCTACTTGGATGGCGAAATCCTATACAAGAGGTCGTTCGACGGGACCTTACTCAGATGTCTAGATGAGAAAGAAATTGGGCAGGCTTTGAAAGAAGTTCACGAAGGAATTAGTGCCACCCATGCCAATGGTCATACAATGGCAAGGCAAATGCAAAGATCTGGGTATTTTTGGCTGACCATGGAAAGAGACTGCGTGATATATGTTAGAAAATGTCATATGTGTCAGGTTTTTGGTGATAAATAAATGCACCTCCAAAACCTCTATTCAACATGACCTCACCGTGGCCATTTGACATGTGGGGATTGGATATCATAGGACCAATTAACCCGAAGGCAAGTAATGGACATAGATTCATTCTGGTGGCCATTGATTACTTTACCAAATGGGTGGAAGCTAATTCCTACGCCTATGTAACACAAAAGGTTGTCAAAAAGTTCATTGAAAGGGACTTAATCTATCGCTATGGTCTACCTGCAAGGATACTAACTGATAATGCTCAGAACTTTAATGGAAAATTGATTGCCGAACTTTGCACCAAATGGAAAATTAAGCATCTCAACTCCTCTCCTTATAGACCAAAGATGAATGGAGCCGTTGAAGCAGCCAATAAGAATCTTAAGAAAATCATCCAAAAGATGGTCATTACTTACAAAGATTGGCATGAAATGCTCCCATGCGCTTTGCACGCATATCGCACTACTGTTCGAACTTCCGTAGGGGCAACCCCATATGCTTTAGTATACAGAATGGAGGCAGTCACACCTTTAAAAATGGAGATTCCATCACTAAGGATCTTGAAAGAGGCAGAGTTAGATGAATCAGAATGGGCAAGGGGGAGGTTTGAACAGTTAAACTTAGTCGATGAAAAAAAACTAGCAGCTGTTTGCCATCACCAGTTATACTAGAGCAGGATAGCAAAAGCTTACAACAAGGGGGTCAAGCCAAGGGTGTTCAAAGAGGGAGATTTGGTGCTGAAAAAGATATCAATAGCAGAAGACCAGAGTAAATAGGCGCCAAACTATGAGGGACCATATGTAGTGAAGAAGGTTTTTTCAGGAGGGGCCTTAATTCTAACTAACATGGATGGAGAAAATCTGCCTAGACCTGTAAACTCTGATGTTGTGAAGAAATATTATGCTTAATGTATCACTCATGACATCTAATGAAATTGAAGCTTGGCCATGAATTTTTGGTGTATTCTTTTCTATTCTTCTGCATGATCTTATATTTTCATTAAGATTTTTGGCAAATCAAAGTCTAGTACAAAAAGAAATGCCAGTTTATTTTTTGTTTAACAAATGTGTTCTGGGAATTCAAAGGATTTTATTGAAAAGTGATCTTATACCTTCAAAACAGAACCCACATATATAAAGCTAAGCTCTTAGCTAAACAAATAATCTAAAAATCAATAAATCATTTCTCATGGAAAGTCTATTGATCCCAGATGCATGTTTTTGAAATGAGGAAAGGCCATCTTTGATATGCCTTCACAAAGTCTCAAATATCCGTTGCAGTCCTTATTTGAGCCTAATAATTATTTATTGATAATTAACCCTGACTAGGATCATACCCTATACTGGGAGGCAAGTGCGTAAAAAAAAAAAAGGTCCTCAACAACAAGTGACACTCGAACAAAGCTGGGGGGGCATGAACACAAAAAGGGTTTTAGATACTATAGCAAATCAATTCAACGTCGTGGTAGTACTAAAAACCCAATATAGAAAACCCAAACAAAATACTAGGGGGCATGTTATGATAAAATCCCAAACAAAATAATTGGGGGCATGTCAAGTCAACATGATGTTGATGCAAAAAAAAAAAAAAAAAAACATGACAAAATATTGGGGGCATGTTAGGTCAAAATGACGACACTATTGAAAAACTCATGATAGAAAGCCAAAAAATGTTGGGGGCCTGTAAGGTCATTATACAATTCAATTACAAGGACTAAAAAGAGTTCTAAGAGTAAGCACTAAATGATCCTTAGTCTAAAAAACCCTTAAACACTTTTTGAGCCTACAAATATCTTTTTTCATAGCTAGTAACCTAAGCCTACGATACAAGTCTAATAAAGCCCTTTCTGATCAAATATGAGTGATCTGGATTTATAAGCAATGTTTTTCCATTTGAAACAATCCTTACAAATGTTTCACACGACCTGATCGAAACCTTCCTGACATACGAGACTTGTAAATATCATTTCGCATTCTTGTCAAAGTCAACATAAAACCTGACAATGAGATCACTTGAATTCTTTCGAGAACAAGCTTGTTAAACAAAGATCAAAATGGTTTTTGTGCTTGGAATGACTTTGAAATTCCAAAAGTTTTACATGAAAATATTTTTGCAAGTAACCATCCCTCTCCTGCAAACACTCGAAGCCTAAAACACTGGTGTGACATGACCCGATTGGGGCAATCAAAATGGTTTTTGTGCTTGGAATGACTTTGAAATTCCAAAAATCCCACATGAAAACACATCCTTTGCAAATAACCACGCCTCTTCATGCAAACATTACAAACCCAAAACACTTGTGGGCATGACCAGGCTAGGGGGCAATTTACAAATGCAATTAAAGCTAGCTGCATCATTCCTTTTCAAAGAGTCTGGATCAAACTCAGGGGGCCATGTTGATATGGAAAAATCTATCATCTCTAGTAGTCAAAATCATGAAGCTGACTCCATAATTCCTTTTCAAAGAATCTAGATCAAACTCGGGGGGCATGTTAATATGGAAAATATATCATCTCCGGTGATCAAAATTTTAAATTGCGGCTCGAGTAAGCAGAAGCGAGAAGCCATCAAAGTCAGAGATCCAAACCCTAGGAAAGGAAGGCCAAGAAGAAGAAAGAGGGACTTATATCTTTCAGGTAAGTATACATGCATCATCATGCATTACATCCCTATCAAGAATCTAGGAAATGTTTTGGAGGGACCGTAATTTACGAACCTTCATTTATTATTTTGTGCACATTTTCAAGCTCCCACCTTTTCCATTTACTTGAGCATGTTGTTCAACTCTATCTCTTTCCTGATTTTAGGTTTCATCATGCGTTTCTTCCCACTAATAATCTATAAGATGTTTAGAAGGGGTTGTAATTTACAAACCTTCATCATTTTTGTGTGCGCCTTTGAGCCCTCATCATTTTCACTTCCCTGAGTGCGCTTACGAGCCTTTCATTTACCATAGATAGAGCATTTTTCAACCCTATCTCTTCCTTTATTTGTGTGCGCTTTCTAGCCATCAACCAACTCAGATAGTGCACTTGTAAGTCCTTTCTCTTTCCAGAACTTGGTGAGCTTTCTAGCCACCATCAATTAAAATAGTGCGCTTTCCAACCCTATTTTTCCCCTCATCTTTGAGTGCGTTTTCCAACCCTCGACCATTAATTAAAATAGTGTGCTTTCCAGCCCTATTTTCCCCTCATCTTCGAGTGCGTTTTCCAACCCTCGATCATGAATTAAGATAGTGCGCTTTCTAGCCCTATCTTCCATCCCATGAACTCTTCACCGTTTTTCACCCAGGTAGGTCACCCATTACAATGAGACCATCTCCACCATTTTTCACCTGGATAGGTCACCCATTACAATGAGACCATTTTCCTGCGTCATTCCCAAACATCACCATCCTCCATCCTTTTTAAGTGTCCTCCTTAGGCCCCAATTCTTAGGTAGTGCACTTTCTAGCCCTATCTTACCATTCCTTTCAGAGTGCGCTTTATAGCCCTCATTCTCATTTTTGGATGGATCAACTATTTCTTCGTCTGGTACATCCACTTTTCATTTTCTTTACAACGCTTACTATCTAATGTCTTTTCCAACACTTTAGTCATAAGCATTTTAAAGAGGGGGGCAACTGTCGTAACCCAATTTTTGGGTTACTCCCCAAAATAAAATAAAAAAGACAAAAATAAAATAAGAGCCAGCGTGGGTAGAAAAAAAATCAATGTGGAAATTTTGGTTGTTTTCACAAGTTCAATCATATCTCTTTTGATCCAAAAATAGAGGAAAATACAGATTTAAGGCAAAAATAATTTATCGTTGGATAAATCTGTGTAAAAATTAAGTTGAATGATATAATTATATTTTTATGGGTTGATTCGATTTAATCGTCAACCAATTTAAAGTTTAATTATGATCGGGATCCAATTGAAGGATTTAATTAAGTGCAAGGATTTAATTATACTTTAAATTGGTCAAATTAATTTTATTAAGAGCTTAGTCAAGAAATCAAGTTCTTGAATTTAATTCCGGCTCAATTGATGAGAATGGAATTTTGGGAGACCGATTGAATTTTTTAAGTCAATTATGCGAAATCATGGACCAAATTGAACGAATCCAATGGTCAAATAAGGGTTAAATCGCGCAAATCAGAAATCATAGACAAAAATAAAAAAGGCGCGCACATTTAAGGTTGTTGTTGAAATTTTGACGGGGATGCAATTGCATAAAATTAAAAGTTTAAAACTAATTGGGGGTGCAATTGAAGCAATCAAACATTCAAGGACCAACTTGCAATTCTCCAATACCAAAACAGTGCAGAGCGTAGCTCTGCCACCCACAGCCTCTGCAACCCACGGCCTCTACAAATTCTTTGCAGAGGCAGAGGTAGTAACCTCATGCAATATGCATGAGAGCTGCCTCTGCCCCTATAAATAGGGGAAACCGAAGAGAAAAAAAGGAAAAAAAAGGAGAGAGAAAAAAATAGAGGGGAGAAAAAGAAAAAGAAAGAAAGAAACCAGAGAAGATGAACGAGAAGAAATTTTGAAATTTTTCAAGAAACAACGAAAGAAGAAGAGAAAATCACATGAAATAATACCCTCACCATCATCTTCCTCGAGGATCAGTCCTTCTTCTTCTTCTCTCTCTATCGATCTACACATCCTTCCTCTCTCTAAAAAACCAGCCCCGTCGAGCTCTCTCTCTCTCCACCGTTACTGGCCACCCGACCACCCAATACCCCTCTCATCATCACCGTGAGCTTCCCCACCACACCAGCGTCCCATCCATACTCCTAGGCGAGGCCACAGAGACAGTTGCAGCGACGGTAACACATTCCCCAGCGACTTTGGAAGCTCCCTCCGGCCACCACAGGCCACCGTTGATGACGCCACCACGATAGGTACGCCTTTCGTCACAGTCGAAAAACATTGTTCATCGTCTTCCTCATCCTTGCATGAGCAGCGGGACGTAATTTGCGTCCCGCTGTTCATGTGGACTGGGCTGAGATGGGTCGGGCTTTGTGCGCGGCCCACGAACTAGAAGCCCAGCCCAAAACCAGTTGGGCTTCCAGCCCAGCCCGCACCTGTTTCGGCTTCCAGCCTGTGATGACTGGAAGCCCAGCCCACTAAGGCTCGGCTGTCAGCCCATTGTGGCTGACAGCCTAGCCCAGAAATAAAATAAAAAATTAAAAAATACTAATTGACAAAAAAATATTTTTATATATTTTTTATTATTATTATTACAAAAAATTCAAAAATACAAAAATGTATTTGTTTTTGTGCTTATGGCCAAATTCCATGATTTTTCCATAAATATTTTTCATAAAAATTATGTTGCATCTTTCTCATATTTTGAAACGAAAATTGGATATCGTAACCGGTTTATGATTATCCGTTGGAATTTGGCCAAAATATCAAAAATAATTATAAATATTTTTGATTCATCTATTAGGGTGTAAATTTACATTGTAAAGTACACCCGAAGATAAAAAGAGATTTTACTACAGTGTAAAATTACATTGTATACTACGTCCGTAGATAAAAAAAAGACTCGTAACTGCGGTGTAAAATTACATTGTAAAGTACACCCGCAGACAAAAAAAAATGTCTTTTTTTAAAATGCAGTGTAAAATTTTTTTAACTTAGAAAAACAATCAAACAACAATGCAGCTTACCTTAGGTAGGGTGCACTGGGGGTGATGCGTCTTCCCCTTGCATAACAAGTCTCCTTACCCAAGACTCTCGCAGACCAATAGGTTTCTTAATAACCTTAATATTAGGTGACGACTCCTAATAATTATAGTCGTAATTTTTACGACTATAAAACAACCACCTCATTTCACCGCGCGCCGTTGTCTCCCCCGAATCAAGGGGTGATGACGGGGCACGAAGTGAGTTAAAAAAATTTGTCGTCGCGACAAACCCCTTCATTTTCAATTACGTACTGTTCAGCTGCGCCTTCATTGCCAAATACCTTTCTTCCAATGACGTAGCTGTTTCCTTCTTTCTTGACGATACTGTGCTCGCATGCTAATTCTAAGACCTCAGATTCAGTGCAAAAGCCTCTCCCAAACTGTATCTCAAGTTCAGCTTTTGTCATTGCAGGAGCCATCTTATTTTTCCCCACTTGTTCACACACCCCAAGACAGGTTATCTGAAAAAAATACATTATTTAACAGAACAAAACAGTAACAACAACGAGAAAGACTCGATCACCCAGTTCAAGTAAACTTAAATAAAAAAAATTATGGTTAACTAACACAAAAGGTTGAGAATGAGGATAAATCTGACAGAAAGTAATTTGGAAATAAATTAAGATCAAAATTTATAGCAGGGAACACATATCAATCAAGGTAAACAAGATCAACGGCAAACATTACTGTAAGTACTGAAATTATGCAGAATCCTAGACCATTATAAGCCAACAATATCTTATTTGTCCATCTACAAATTTATCTCTTGTCTACAAAGCATAGAACTCCACCAGATTTTCAAGCAAATATCAAACAATGAACCACCACTATGTGCTCATGCACAGAGCATATCTCTGAGGAACCTGACACAGGAATTTATTCAGGTCACATATTAGCAATGACGCTAAAGAATATACCTTGTCCTCGGTCTTGAGCAGTCTTGTTCTGTTCATTCTCAAACGCACAGCTGAATAGAATTTCAAGGCATTTCCGCCACAAGTGACCTCTTCTGCATGCCCTGATTTTAAACTTTTTCTAACCTGGATAAAGACAACAATAAAGATTGGTGAATATAATTTTCCCCATAATATTTGAAATATTTGAAATGTTTGAACGAGAAGTCTAGAACTCAACCTGATTAAGAAAACTAATGAGAGTTTGAGATTGGCATAATGAATAATTGATCTTTCGTAGTGCTTTGGTCATTAATCGTGATTGTATATCTTCAAAGGTGCCTCCAACTGCAGTATCAATCTCCCGTTGGGCGACAAGTGCCGCGACCTTTTAAAAAAAGGAATGGAACGGTGTGAAGCACGATGACTGAGATAAAATAGGAAAGGAAACCATAGAGATCTACAAGTGCAATTTATAAGGGATCAAAAAGCCACAACAAACGGTTACAACAACTACTGATAACAGGGCAAGGGGCAAGGTCATGGACAAAAAAATGTGCGTGTGGGAGTGTCCGCTTGAGAATTAATTACTTGCACTATCCACAACGATGTGTGTGTGGGAGTGTCCGATATTGAGATATTTAAAAAAAAAAACATGGAGTTTTGTTTTCTAAAAAGAATATTAAGATGAGCATGTCATCTGATATCGAGACTATTTTTAGAAAAAGCACGGAGTTTTTCTAAAAACATTCTAATATAGGCAGGTCACCCTATATTGAGACCATTAGAATAAACATGGATTTTTTCTAATAATCTAAAGATGGGCAGGTCACCCAATATTGAGACTATTTTTTAGAAAAAGCGTTGAGTTTTTCTAATACAACTAAGATTGGTATGTCACCCAAATTGAGACCATTTCAAGAAAAAACGTGGAGTTTTTCTAAAAAACAACTGAAGATGGGCAAGTCATCTAATATTAAGACCCTTTTTAAAAAAAGCATGGATTTTTTTTTAAAAAAATCCTAAGATGGGCAGGTCACCCAATATTGAAAGCGACTTCAATATCGATGACTGAAGCATGAATTTTTCTAAAAAAACTGAAGATGGGAAGGTCTCCCGATATAGAGACTTCATTTTTTTATAAAAAAAGTGGAGTTTTTCTAAAGAGCTAAAGATGGGCAAGTTATCCGATATCGAGACCATTGTTTTATTTTTAGAATTTTAAAACGGGCAGGTCTCTAGATATTGAAACCCCTTCTAAAATCCTCTTCAAATGCAAAACGGATAGGTCACCCAATAACAAGATCATTTTTAAGAAAGCAGAGGATTTTAGTATGGCCAAGCAATTTATCTTTACAAAACTTACTATGCGGAGCACTTGACAAGTCTTGGCTTTTTAAGTTTTGTAACGAGAGGGCATCTGTTGTTACTCATTTTTAGGCAACGCATGCTGGAAATAACGTATATCTCTTTTGAACCACATGCGGGAGTTTAGCTCATGGTTACTCGACGATTGACAAAAGTAGAGGATAAAAATGTTTTTTTAAACCTTGTTTTTGTTGCTTTCTATTTTTCTTATCCTCCTCCTTTGCTTTCGAAATCGTCAGGATTCTTAGATTAATTAGGAATCTTCATAATACTAAAGTCATTCTATCTTTATCTAGTTTTAAAGGTTGGATAAATCCCTTAGAATTTGCACGGATTTTGTTGTTGTCACAATTTTGTTAGAATACCAAATATCTCTTCCATCTTAGACTTTCAATCTGACTTGCGTTCATTTTTTCAGTCAAATGGGGATGCTTAGTATTGTCATTTTATGAATTAGATCAGAAGATCTTTTTTTACCAAGCAGATTAAGACATATTCTGTTCTTTAAAATAAAATTTTCTCACTTAAGATCCTTCATTAATTTTATATCCCTATATGTTTAGATGACTTTGATTTTTTGAATCGTCAGCTTTTGATATTGGAAGCTCAAGAAATTCCTATTTGAATGTCTAGTCCTGCTTGGGTTTTGATATTGGATTTTCAATCGCCTAATTTTGATATAAGAAGCTCAAGATACTCTTGTTTGAATGTCTAGTCCTATTGGGATTTTAACCAAGCAGATTGCGGGCACATTTATTTCTTCAAAATGATTTTTTCTCACATTAGATCCTTCATGAAAGTTGTATTCGTGTACATATCGATGACTTTGAATTTTTGAATCACCTGATATCGATATCGAAAGCTCAAGATATTCTCATTTGAATGTTCAGTCTCGCTTGGCTTTTGACCAAGCAAATGGCAAGCAAATTTTGTTCTTCAAAATGATTTTTTCTCATTTTGGACCCTTCATGAAATTTGCAGTCCTGTACGTATTGATGACTTTAGATTTTTGAATCCCTAGATTTCAATATTGCAAGCTTGAGGTATTCCCGTTTGAATGTCCAGTCTTACATGGTTTTTGACCAAGCAAATTGCGGGTAGATTCTTTCTTCAAAACAATTTTTTATCGTGTTTCATCCTTCACAAAAGTTGTAGTCCTGTATGTATAGACAACTTGGATTTTGTATTCACTTGATTTCAATATCATAAGCTCAAAGCATTCTCATATGAATGTTTAGTGTAAAATAAGAAAATCTTGCCGCAAGAATGAATCTGACCCGAGATTTGCAGGTCTTATTTGGGAGACTCAATTTAATGTTTCAAGGATTTATTGGGATAATTGGAGATGATTTTTAAATTTGGAAAAGTTAATAATCTCATTGAAAAAAATCGAGGGGTCTTTTTAAGAAAACATCACAATAATTTATGTTGCTTGACAATTGAGCAAGATTTATTTTGTTTCTTTTCACAGAAAAAGCAAAGGCACCATTTTTTTTACCATAGGTTTAAGATTGGATAAATTCCTCCAAATTCTCAATAAAAAAAATGATTTTTGGTGCTGCCATGAATTTGGTTCTTCAATTCAGTTTTTGACCAAACAGATTCTGAGTAGATTTTGTTCATCAAAAATGATTTAAGGTTCGTAATTTTTTATTGTTAAAAGAAAATACCAATTGTGTATTTAGAATACTTCATTTTCAGCGCGATGAGACCAATATACATATATATAAAAAAAAAATATATGTTTTCATGCATACGGCTAATACCCTGACATGTCTTGAACATTCCTTTCTTTGAAAAAAAAAATAAAAACAAATATTCAAAGTTTAAAAGAAAATGTGTTTTAGCATGGATTTTTTAAATACAAAAATTATTTTCTTGCATCTTCGATTTTACATGTTTGTAAATTCCAAATGGTGTTGGCTAGTATTTCAAAAAATCCAAAAATATTATTTTTGGGAGATTCAAATATAATTCACTCATAATATTTGGGTAAAGAAATCCCAAAAGAGTTAATACCCAAAATATTATTCGGGATAATTCACTGTCAATATTTGGGTAAAGAAACCCTAAGTGGTATATCCAAAATATTTTTCTAGGATAAGAAGTTGTTAACATTTCAATTTTTGACGCCACAGTTTACGAGTCGTGAAAGCATGAAACACTAAGACAAAAATAGGCTTTTATAGTGTTTTGGAATTTCCTTAGATTTCTAAACTTTTGTTCCTTTTTCTTGCTATTTACGAGTCACAAACACTTGAAATACTAAAGGGGAAAATGAGCATGTTGAATCTCTTTAGATTTCTATACTAAATGTCTCTTAATTCATAGGCTGTAAATTTTGTCAAACAAAGATTTCACGAGATCTACATCGATTCTCCTTGGCACTGTATAGGCATATCTGAAGGTATGATCCATTTGGCCAAGAGTACTTTCTTTTAGACTTTAAACCCAAGTTTATTCATCATAGCAAACCTATCTTAGGAAAATTTGATTAGATAACACCAATATCATAACAATCATAAGGCAAACCAAAACACCAAGTTGTTTACCTTAGGAAGGGTGTATTAGGGGTGCTTAAACCTTTCCTCTACACAATCAGTCCCTTGTCTTAGAATCTCTGAAAGACCAGTTATATTTCCTAGTAAACAAAAAAATCTTGACATAAACCCCCGCTCCCGGGGAGGGTTGCCGCACTCTCGCGGAGGGTGCGGCAATCATCTCATGTAACATATAGTTTTTAGATGGTTGGGTGTAAATACCATCTATGTATGGTAAGTAGTCATGTTTCCACCCAAATTGATTGCAATTATATTGAAACTAAATTAATTCTATTCTCTTGGCAAACTTAATCTTGCATGAAGAGTGTTTTTTACACCAATAAGCATGGTTTCTCATCATATAATGATGCAAGTACTTCCATAACGTATATACAAATAATAATAATAATACCATTTTTCTTAAGAAAAATTTCAATCATCGAGTCAACCTAAATTGCTTGAATTCTAGATTAAATGATTAGAATCTAAACCCGGCACCAATACTGACCTTAGTATATCCAGTCATGCATCAAAATAACCTTCCATGCATTTTTGGGTTTCTAGAAGTCACACACACAAACGTTTCTTGTACAATGTTTTCTACGCACACATAAATTTTTGTATGCAATGCATACAATATTTTCCACGTATATAGAACAATAACCATGGCATGAAACAATAGTAAGAGCAGCCATAATGGTTATTCAATGACAGCATACCAATTTCTCAACAATGATGTCTCCAAGACACAAAATCCAAGATTTGAGTGCATAAATACATCTAATTACTATAAACAATCAAGGTCCCATCCTTGACCACACAAAGATGGCCATAGAAAGCCTAACCATAAGCCATCCATGTGAAGCTACATGCCATATAATTTATAGCTACACAAAAGCTAGAGCATTCGTAATTAAATCCAGGCTTGGTATACAGTTTCTAGCCTACAAATACATGGTCTACACCCAGATATACACTTCTTACAACTTTATTTTATATTTTCTCTTCTTAAAATTTATTAACTTAAATATCAGGAATAGCCTAGAAAATAGGAACCATCTAGTCAAGTTGAATGGTAGAAGTTCTGACAGGGTCTAGCATTGCAGATAACATGAATTAAGCCAAGTAAAGTATGGCATGTGGTTAAATGTTCTTGTTTGATATCTTTCTCTTTATATAAATAGCAGGCTGCGTACGTGCTTATTCCTATAATGAGAAAGCTGCGGGAGTTCTATAACGTTCCATTTGTGATCAGAAGAGATTTGGATCATTTACAACCACTGTCATTGAAACTTCTAAGGCTTTGGAGTATCGTCTTATCCAAGTGGAAGATTAAGTTCAGGACACATATTTCGATCCATTAAAACTTAAAAGTGACAGAAAGTCTAAAAAAGAAGATAATTTTGAATTATTAAAGGAGGTTTCTCAAGCCAAATGGAAAATTAATTATTTTAAATATTGTGTTTAGTAGAAATATTATGAGCTAAAAATTCATTCCTAAATAGTGTTACTTTATTTTTGCCTCTATAGATTCATCAATGTTCCATTTATGTTCTCACAGTCTTACAATTTTCCAATGCAATTTTCAATATTTATCACAATTTGTTTTGAAGATTAAAAAGAAGAAGAAGAAGAAAGTCCTTTGTGATCTCTATCCGCTTGGAGATGGGGAAGAAATGGTCTTGCTGCATGCATTATTATGTGGGGTGCGTTTAGTCACAAGTGGACAGAATTAGGCACGACAAGAGACAAGAGCGTGATCCAATTAATATATAATAATCCGTTTACCAATACTTCTGCGGTTTACATATGGTCCATGCCTAGAGTGGTCATGCATGCATGCATGCATGTGCCTCATCCATTCCATTTTCTGGATTCTTGGACTGTTTCCCCAGGTGTCGCCTTCTAGCTCTCATTCTCTCCGCGTCAGGATCTTGGGTGTGTTGGAGAATACAAAATAATTATATATAAGATGAATTTATAATGTAATTGCTTAGATTTTGAGTTGGATAACGTGCGTCGTGTCGGCAATTTTTTACGTGTTTTGTGCCCCGCCATTCCCGTTCTTGATTGGAAGGAGACAACGACACACAGTGAAAATGGGGTTGTTTATAGCCATAAAATTTACGACTATAATTATGAGAAGTTGCCACCTAGTATTAAGGTTACTAGGAATCTATTGGTATGCGAAAGTCTAGGTAAATGGACTTGTTGTGCAAGGGGAAGACGCATCACCCCCAGTGCACCCTACCTAAGGTAAGCTACCTTGTTGTTTGATTCTTTTTCTTAGTTATTTTTTTTTACACTGCATTTTCAAAAACTATTTTTTTTGTCTGCGGGTGTACTTTACAATGTAATTTTACACCACAATTACAAACCCTTTTTTTTCAACGGATGTACTTTACAATATAAATTTACACCGTAGTTAAAACCCTTTTTTATCCATGGATGTATTTTACACTGTAAATTTACAACCTAATAAATAAAACAAAAATAGTTATAATTATTTTTGATATTTTGGCCAAATTCCAACGGATAATCATAAACCGGTTACGATATCCAATTTTTGTTGTAAAACATGAGAAAGATACAAAATATTTTTATTACGAAAAATATGATGAAAAAATTCTTGGAATCCGGCCGTATGCATGGAAACAACACATTCTTTATTTTGTTTAAATGCATTTTATTTACATTATAATTAAAATTAAAGAAAATTTGGGTCGGGCCCAGCCCAGCTAAATGGGTTTAATGGGCTGGGCCAAGTCCAACCCAGCCTAGTTGGCTAGGCCGAGAGCAATCCAGCCCGAAAGCCAATTCACATGAAGTGAATTGACTTACTCAGTTCACTTCACGTCAACAATAACAGGTGGTCGGCCGACCACGACGAGAGGGTCACCTGCTATTGTCGCTGGGTAGAGGAGGTTGAGGTGGGTGTCCCTATGGTGATGGCATCGAAAATGGTGGCCCGTGGTGGTTTGAGTAGGCGTTGGAAGCCGACGGGTTTATGTTGTTGTGGTTGTCGTTTGTCGCTGCTTCTTCAGCAGAGCTGAGGAGGGAAAGTTGGACCTTCTGGTGGAGTTGTTGGTGCTGAGAAGGAGGAGATGGTGGTGGTGGTGGTTGTGACGGTGGAGCTAGTGCTGGTTGTGGCTGCTGGTTTTAGAGAGAGAGAACCACTGCAAGGAGAGAGAGAGAGACCTGCTACATCTGTGGTGGAGGCTAGCTCTGTCGGAGATGAGGAAGATGAAGAGATGATGGTCGTGTTTTGTCATCTCCCTCTCTCCGTGTAAATTTTTCTCCCCTTTCTTTCTCTATTTTTTTTTCTGGCTTCTTGCTCCTCTGTAAAACTCTTTTCTCCTCCCCCTATTATGTTCGTACATGCAGGTATTTATAGGTGGGAGGCAACCCTTCGGCTGCCCATTGCATGCAGCGATGGGTTGCCTCTTCACCTAGACCAGAAGAGGCAGCAGCGTGCCTGCACAGTGCAGCGTGATGATTTTGGGAGAGCGAAAAATACAATTTGGTCCCTGAATTTTAATTGGTTCAATCACACCCCCAATTGGTTTTAAACTTTTAATTTTGTGCAATTGTATCCCCATCAAAATTTCAATAGCAACCTTAGATTTGCGTGCCTTTTTTATTTTGGTCATTGGCTTCCAATTTATGTGATTCGACCCTTAATTAACAATTAAATTCTCGATGTCTTCAATTTGGCCCCTAAATTCGCACAATTGGATTGGAAAAATTCAATTAAGTCTCTGAAAACTCCAAACTCCTCAAATGAACCCAAATTACACTTAAGAACAGGATTTTTTATCAATTAAGCCCTTAATAAAATTAATTTGTCCAACTTAAAGTATAATTAAGTCCTTGCACTTAATTAAATCCTTCAATTGACCCTAAATTAATTCCCAAACATAATTATACTTTAATTTGGCCCATTATTAAATCAAATTGGTCTATAAAAAATATAATTATGTCTCTCGACTTAATTTTTACATAGATATATCTAATGATAAATTAGTTTTGCCTTAAATTTGTATTTTTCTCTATTTTTGGGAACAAAAGAGATACAATCGGACTTGCGAAAACAATCAAAAATTGCACATTGATTTTTCTACCAACACCAACCCTTTCTATTTTATTTTTATTATTTTTAGATAGATTTTGGAAAATAACCCATAAATTGGGTTATGACAGCGTGCATATACTCAAATATGAAATCCTGATGTCTTTTCAAAAACTGATAGCTCGCCAACAATGGATGATAACATGAAAGTTGCCTTATTTCAGGAAGGTAATGCAAAGCATTTTCTCGTAGTCACACTTCCAATAACCGGTGATTTTGAGTATATATATATATATATATATATATATATATATATATATATATATATATAATCTTATTATCATTAGATGAAGATTGATGTCAAACAAAGTGTGTGTTTTCCTTAGAGTAACCATAAATATATTACTTGGACCGTTGATTTTTTTTATTTGAAGAATATCATATTGGTTCCAATTTTGGTAATTTTATTGATTTTTCTTGTTATATTTGAATTTATGTATTGTTTTAGATTTGACGATCAGTTTCCTTGCGCTTTACCGCTGTCAGAATCATATTTCTTAAAACCTAAAAATCAATCTTAAGAGTGTGAAAATTTTTGTAAATCTTGGTAGAATTTCTGTCAAGCACAAATTTCTAATAAATAAATAAATTTTAAATTGATATAAATTTATTTGTTTAATAGTTTCAAATGAAAATTGAATGTTTTTTTTTTTAAAAAGTAATGTTAAGCAATAAAAATTTTTAAAAATAAGATACAAAAAAAAAACGATAACATTCAGCCACAAATGGTTTTCCAACTATTAATCCAGTATATTAGATGTGAAAAATTGTACATAGAAACGGTGCAACACTCAATTCTCAACAAATACAAAATTGAATGATGAATTATTTTAATTATTATTCTCATTGCCATCATTATGATTATGAAATTGTTAGTATTATTATAGTCACTTGCGAGATTAAATCTGAAATACTATACATAAAGAAGGTGCAAAACTCAATTATCAACAGATACAACATTAAATAATGAATTATTTCAACTATTATTCTCATTGTTATTATTATGATTGTTAAGTTGTCGTTATTATTATAGCTATCACTACTACCATTACTATAAATAATTAATATTTTAATAATTATTGGCATTATTATCGTTGTCACCATCGTTATCACAATAACTATTACTAGTTAAACCATCGTTACAGTTATTATCATCACAACTATAACTAATACTACTATTATTTTTATTTTTACCATCACCATTCTTATTATTATTAGTGCAATTATTTAATTATTATTAGTTTTTGTATCATCATGACCACCACCATTGTTATCATGATTACAACTATTATTATGATTACTAACACTATTATTATATTAATATCATCATCATCATCATCATCATCATCATCATCATCATAACTATTTTGATATTATTGATATTCTTAATATTATATTATGAGTTATTGCTATTATTACCATCACAACCATAATTATTAATATCATAAGCATTATAACCATTATAATTAATTATTATTGTTATTATCATTATCATTAGTAATGTTACTATTATTATCATGATTATAGCAGCTAATATTATTATAATAATAATATTCATTACTATCTAAACATTGAAAATTATCAAATTACCTTGAAGAATAAAAGAAAAAAAAACCCAAAAACTTTAAAAAAAGAGCAAGAAAAAAATGACTAAAATTATTATTATTATTATTATTGCCTAAACAATGAAAATCATAAAATCATTCCAAATAATAAAATAAAAAATCCAACAACTTCAACAAAAGAGCAAACAAAAAAATAAAACAAAAATAAAAAAACCAAAATAAATATTATAAGCATAAAACAATAATTTGATTTTAAGAACATACAAAAATAATATTAAAGCCAAAAAAAAATAACAAAGGGGAAAAGAAGAAATATCAATATTAAAATTATCATCAACACAAATTAAACTTTTAAGGACTAAATTGAATAAAAACAAAACCTCAACAAAAGAGAAAATGATAAAAATTAAAAACCAAAACTAAGAGTATATACACATAAATATGAAAAAAAAAAATAGGGACTTCTGTAGAAGGATTGACAAAAATTAAAGCAATTAAATTAAATCAAAAATTAAAAGAATAAGAGCAAAATAAAAAATAAAATATATGATCAATTTCAATTAAAGAACAAAAGCAAAACAAAAAAAAACTTATATAGAAGAAATTAGGATAAAAAAAAAATCAAAAGACCAAGGACTATATGCTTTTTTGGTTCTAGAAGAGAGAAAAGTACAAAAATAATCGACCATCGACAAGTCTGCCACCATTATGAGCCCACTCACGTACCACCATGGTGAAGAGGTCATTGTAGCGCACTCGGTGAGATAGCGGCTATACATTTTTAGCAACCACATGACGCTTCACGCGCCGCCTATATGAAACAAGCAGAAGAGAAGTAGTGGCGTGTCAGGCATATGCACTGATATTTAAAAAAAAATGAATTTTAAAATATGAAATCACCAACACACCTCTCAGAGCCAGTTCTAATAACGAAAAAACACATGTAAATACCTAAATACCCCCCGGAATAGCTCTTTGTTTTTGTCTTCCGAAGGCAAATAGTGTTTTCATCATTCATAAAAATAGAAAAACCAACAATACCCTTGCCATAACTATAATTTTTTGTCTTATTCAAGGGCAAAAGACTTATACTGTTCATTAAAAAAAAAGTGCAGAATGACCTTGATCAAGAAATGATTTTTTTACTGAATTCAAGGGTAAAATTGTAGTTTTATTGTTTAAAATAAAATGAAAATGACACAAACACCCCTAAATTGAAGAATTATTTTTCAAAGACTAAAAGATATAATAGTAATTACATCGTTACAATTCACAGTGAATAATGTTTAGAGCTACAAGGAACAATCGAAGATACGATTTAGCGTTTTCTTAATAGTTATTTCCTAGATATTTTTTTAAGAATATTTTTTTGTTTTTATAGAGTTTCCGGTCTATTTAAGATTTGGTAACAAAATGATTTTATTATTATAATTATCTTTAAAGAGAATAAACCAGTAAATTTATGATTCACATACATGAATATGAACCATAATCCAGACAAGATGCTCCGTACTTTCCTTTCTGGATTAATATGTGGCCGACGTGTTTATATATATACACAGAGTAAAGTTAGCTTACATGAACTATGCCCGTGAAATGGCCAATTTGTTTAATATGAGAAGTAGTTTACATGACCATGTTATGTTTCGTCTAAAATTAAATACTTTTTGAATGTAAGATAATAAGTTATACGATATTATAATTAAATCTAGTTAAACATATTAATAATTTTTTTATTCAAACTCCTTACATTAATCGTATTTAAAATTAAAATATGTAAAACTCTTTTTTAATATAATATGGTCAATTTGAAAAAACTTAAAATAATCTAAAAAATTCCACATAATTGTTTTTTTAATAATAAGATAATGATATATTAGATCAAGTTGTATTGAAATTCACTATATTTTAAAATAATATTTTATAAGTATTTTTTATTTAATTATACAATAACAAAATAAATAGTAATAAAATTAAACACAAACTAAATATTGTGTTTATTTGAGATTATAAAAATATCATAGAAAATCTGCTAAAATTATTTATAAAAATAAGTTTAAAATCAAGTAAATGTTAGAAAATTATTTAAAACAAAAATTAAATTAAGAAAAAATATAGAAAAAAGAAAAGAAAATTTAACCTCTGTACTATTTATATAAACAGTTAACGAAATGCGTTGCATCCAAAGTTTTTAAATACATAAGTATAATAAACGTCACTTTACAAAAGTTGAGGTAGCCCAAGCTAAGAAAATTTCACAAGGTTAATTTTAGGTAATAAATTTCTTGATATGGTCATCGTTTTTTTAACCAGAACGTATGAGATGCAGCAATGCCGATTTAGTGACGGTATAAAAGTGTATAGCTAAAATTGTTTTTTAAAGTATTTTTTATTTAAAAATATATTAAAATAATATTTTTATTTTTTAATAAATAATTTTTGACATCAATATATGAAAATGATCTAAGAATATTAATTTTTTTTAATTTAAATAAAAAATATAAATACATATTTTCATTTTTTTTCAAAACCGTTTTCCATACCTATTCCCAAACACCCCCCTTAAGTTTCACTTTGATATTATGGTAGTTTTTATAGTTTCTTTAAATATTTTTAATTATAATTATAAAAATATATGTTTAGATAGGATTATTATAAAATTAGTTCTTCATATAAAATAAAAATAAGTTATTGTAGTTCTTACAAAACCGATATTTGAATTTATTTTACTAATTATATAATTTTGTTTTTGTGATTGAATAGAAAATACGAGCCATAAACCCGCGCTCCACCGCTATGGTCAAATTTTTTTTTATCTAGTTTTAATATATATAAATTTTTATTTTCTATTTCAGTTTTTATTCTTTTATTTTGTGGTTTAGTTTCTCTCGATTTTTTCGGTCCTTCTGAGATAGTTCTTAATTTTTTTCTTTTATCTATACACCTCTGCTTTAAGTTTATATTTTTTATTTTTATTTTTATTTTTATTAAATGTAGCTTGCGTTAAAAAATATAATAAGTTTAGCTTTGATGGTATAAAATGACAATGAAACTCTCTTATGCATATATAGTTAAACATGAAATATTTGAAACACCTTGCAGGTAACTCTTTGTTTTGTCTTATTTGAGGTTACAAAGATTATTTTAGTGTGTAATGAAAATATGAAATTATCGCGACACCTCCACTAACAATTATTGGTTTTTGTATTATTTAAGAGCATTATGGTTATTGAGCTGTGCATAGAAATGAAAGAAATTAAAAAATACTCCTGATACCATGGCACTACTTTAAAAACATTTTACATAATAAAATGAATATATTAAAAACAAATATATACAAAAATTATTATTGTTGTTGCTATTGTAAATAATATTGGTACAGTAATAATCAAAAATTCTATAGGCTGATTATTTAACTCAGATATATATAGCATCATAAAAAAATCTAAGACCATTAACAATTTTTTGCATGTTAAAAATTTTGTTTCTTGCTATGGCAAAGTGTAGGGTGAGTGACTCATATATTTTCTCATTGTACATAATTTGACACAATTTTTCCACTTGTTTTGTTTACTTGTGATTTTGAATATATTTTTTATGTGATATTAAATATGAACTATCATACATAAAAAAGCAGCAAAAGTCAAATTGTAAGAAAAATACCAACAACTGATAAATTATTTTGAATATTATTCTCATTATTATTATCATGATTGTTAAATTGTCATAATTATTATAGTTGTTATTATAACCATTATTATACATAATCAATATTTTAATTATTATTGTCATAATATCGCAAACACCATTATTATTGCTAGAAAAAAAATTAAATATTTATTTTATTTTATAAGATTTATTCTTAATATTATTATATTAAAAACATTTCAGAACACTAACATTAAATTAATTTGAGTTTTTTTAAAAAAAAACTGAGGTCATTTATTTATATATATTTTAAGGCATTAATATTAAACAAATATCAAAATATATAATTAATCTAACATAATTATAAAACAAAAAAACCTTAAAAATAATCATTATCATTATTTTGAAAAAACATATTAACAAATATTAACAAAAAAGCAATTATCATCTAAAAATAAAAATAAAATCAATGAGAAAACAAAAATAAATTTATTAGCTTAAAAAACATTATTTGAGTTTAAGAATAAATACAAATAATAAAAAAACCAAAAAAAAAGAACAAAGGGAAAAAAATATTAAATATTAATTTTCAAATGATCACCCAAAAAAATTAAAATTTAAGAACAAAATATAAAAAAATACAACCTTAACAAAAAAAAGGAAATAATAAAAATAAAAAATAAAAAACTAAGAGCATATGCATACAAACATGGATAAAAATAGGAACCATTTCATAAATATATTTAAAATGTGTCTGGGGATATATTTGATGAAAGCTAGCCTGGACACCTCGATTATAAAAAAAAAAAAAAAGGTGTGTCTGGGGATTAGTCGTGGTGCGCGTAGTTTGACTCAGACACCCCGGTTATAAAAAAACAAAAAAAAATGTATAAGTGGGAAAAATACATAAAAAAATGTAAAAAATCCAGAGAATACTCATGGTGCGTGTAAGCTGACCCTGACACCCCGGTTATAAAAAAAAGGTATAAGTGGGGGAAAAACAAGAAAAAATGGGTTCGGGGATTGGAAATGGTGCGAGTAAGCTAGCCCGGACAATCCGTTATAAAAAACAAAAAAAAATATATAAGTGGGAAAAAAACAGAAAAATAATGTAAAAAAAAAAAAGCGTTTGGGGATTAGTCGTTGTGCTTGTAAGCTAGCTTGAACACCTTGGTTATAAAAAAACAAAAAAAAAATATAAGTGGGGGAAAAAACAGGAAAAAAATGTAAAAAACAAAAAGTGGGTCTGGAGATTAGTCGTGGTATGCTTAAGCTGGCTTGGACACACCGATTATATATATATAAAAAAAAAAACAGCCCTATCATAAAAAAATGTATAGGTAGGGAAAAAACCAGGAAAAAAAAGTTAAATAAAATTGTTAGTCCGGAGAGTAGTCGTAGTACACGTAAGTCTAAACATCCCAAAAAATAGGTTAAAAGGAGAGTACTATAGCAATCCATAGTGAAATATGTAAGAAGTTAATATATATATATATATAAACAATACAACTTTAAAATAAAATATTTAAATAATTTGAAATTAAAATATTGTGTTATAATTAAAAAAAAAACACTAACTGAAACGAATTTGCAACTTGATATGTTCAGGTCGACTGTGCATGTAACAAATTATGTTGTGACCACTTTCTGCATTATTCTATACATAAGACCTGCACCATCACGAGAATCGTGAAGGTGGTTTTCAAATCTTCTCGGTTAATGTGTTACAGTACTTTTCCACACAGTTTGTATGGATAATAATAAATTATTACGAGTTTTACAAGTTATTTTTTAAAAAATCTTAGTGAAAACCACCTTGACGATTCTCGTGATGCTGCAAGTCTTATGTATAGAATAATGCAGAAAGAGGTCACAACATAATTAGTTACAAGCACAGTCGACCTGAACATATCAAGTTGCAAATTCGTTTAGGTTAGTGTTTTTTAATTATAACACAATATTTTAATTTCAAATTATTTAAATATTTTATTTTAAAGCTGTATTGTTTATATATATATATATCAAAATAAAATATTTAAATAACTTGAAACTAAAATATTCTGTTAGAATTATATATATATATATATTAATTCAATAAAAAAAAATTAGTTCAAATGCAAAAATAAAATTATTTAGAATTGTGCAATTTAAATTTCATATAAAAGTAGAAAAATGAGAGTTGAACTAATATAACTCGACCAACTTAATGAGTTCAAAGATAACATGGAAAAATGATAAAAATATAGTTTAATTAAAAAATTCAAGTTGACGTCTTAAAAAAACATTGAAACAACGATATACTAAATCAACTCGGGTCAACTTAGGTTAACCTTTCAAATATATGACCTACATTATAAGACCATGATAACCTTAAATAAAGCAAATCAAATCAAATTATAAAGTTCAATTCATGATAAAATAGTTGTTGAATAATGAAATTGAGAAAAAAAAATAATCTTTAAAAGACAATAAAATGATTTTTCTAAACAAAATTATGAACATGTATAATATTACGAGAATGTCATCATCAATCTCGCAAGGTCGTTACATTCTTTGATTGCTCTGAAATTTTAACATAATATATATATGTGAAGATATTTTTCATAAAATTTTATCTCAATCTAATAGTCAGATCAAGAGATATGATTGATATAAACTATTCATTATTTAAAAAAAATATTATTTGACCAGAACGGACCGGACAGAACAAAACTAAAATATTCTAAATAAAATTTGGATAGAATTTCTAAAATAGGCTGAGATTTTGAACAATAAAATTCCTTCAATTTATTTTGTTTTTTTAAGTAGCACAAAATATATTAGTAATTCCGGGCGGAATGGAGCAAAATTAACAACCTTGTAAATATATATCTATGACAAAGGGATTGCCTTGAATCATGAAATTGAGTTTTAGTAAAGGAAGCAACATGATTTGAGGAGGATCTTGCTATATCAATTATATTAACAATACATATATTTTATTTATATTATTATTTTTATTTTGTCGGTAGGATTCGAGAGAGAGAGTCATGATTCGAAACGTAATCTCCGAAGGATTTTCAGAATAGTTTAAGTGGATAGGCATATGAGATGACATATACTCTGACGCTATTGAATTTTGGTCCCCAATAATTTTGTCTGATGTGTAATGTTCATCGAAGCTTTATTAGAATTCGATGGTAGTCGACTCCTTTTCTTTTCCTGTCAAATTATATGCTCGTGTGACCGAGAGGACGAATATCTTTTTTCGATGCAATTATCTAGGAGGGAAACAATTTCCTCTGTCCTTGATTTATCAGAGGCATTGGGATTGTTTTTCATGACCGGACTTGTTGAATTGTTTCTACAGCAAGAGCCAAATTCCACTCATGATAAAAAAATATCTCTCTTATTTTTGTGTCTAGTAAATAAAAAAAATACTCTTGAGTTAAAACAAATTGGAAACATCTCATCCAGCATTTAAGCAGTATTATTCAAGTTAATTGAGAGATCCTATTAACTTCGGTTCCAACATATGTAGCTATTCAAGAATAAAACATTTTACAATCTCTTTTTCTCCTTGATAAGAAAAAAAAGTAGACTATTTAATTTCACGACAATCCAATGAGAACAAGGACAACATTTCATGTGCTTACCTGCCTTCATTCTAGTGTTATTCAGATTTGATTGCCATGACAATTTCACATGATGATAATGACTAAATTCCAATTAACTACCTAGTGATATGAGCAATGAAGGATTCCATCTCCATACGAGAAACTCCACCTTCATCCACGGATCCTTGCACGGACTCCCCCAGTTCTGTTGCTCTCTTTCTCATCTCGTCTCCTTCTGCTGATGCCATTAGCCTATTCACAGCATTTTCAACAATCTTTGATGTTACGATTTCATCTCGTCGAGCCCAATCCTTCACTACAATTCCAATCTTGAGGACTTTTGTTATTAGAACTGTGTTTCTTGGTTGATCCGAGTGCATAGGCCAAGCTGCGAGTGGCACTCCCATGCTGATGCTTTCCATGCAAGAATTCCATCCACAATGACTCATGAACCCTCCTGTTGCCGGGTGGGCTAAAATCTCTAGCTGGGGTGCCCAGTCTCTCAGGACTAGTCCTTTCCCATCCACTGAATTCTCATACCCTTCCGGCAGCTCAGCTCTTCTCTCTTCTCCATTGAAAACATCTCCTTTATCAGCATCTCTTAGAACCCATATGAACTTTTTTTTGCTTTCTCTCAACCCAACTGCCAGCTCCTTGATCTGTTCATCATCGAAGGTTGTCGTCGTCCCAAACGACACGTAAATCACCGTGTTTTCTGCTTGTTTATCAAGCCACTCCAAGCAAAAATGCTGTTTTTTTGAGCTTTTTGATCTCACTGGTACTGTCACGGGATTGAAAGGCCCTAGTGCCCAATGCTTAATTCCTTCCTTAGTTGTTTTTTTCTCAAGAAAATCCATATAAGCAGATTCTACCACTCTGCAAGTGTTGTAAACACAGCCAGTGTTAAACTTTCCGTGCTTACTATAATGACAATTAATGAAACCCGTAAACTCATCAGTAAAACACCCTTCTAGAGAAGGAATATCCCGTGGAAACAACTCATTTTCCTCTATAACATTCCCTTGTAGCTCCCATTGATACAAGGAAACAGCAAAAGCAGACACACTATGGAAAGTGTAAGCCTCGGCATTAGAGAGGAAACGAGCTTCTTCAATCACGGACGCCATTAAAGAGTCATAAATTACAATAACCTTTCTTGCCTTGCAAGAAAGTGCACGTAAAAGCATAGAAACAGGCTTGGTAAGATGAAATGAGGCGTTGAAGGCTGGTTGTAGTTGAGAAGGGAATTTGATTTTGGCTTCTGGATTGGGCGGGGGGCAATGAAAGGGGGGGATTTCAATATCATGGAAATGAATATTTGCAGCGGCGTTTGGGTCCCATCCGTGCACGCGCTGCTTGGCCTGACGGTTGTGGGTGGTTGCGGCAACGTAGTGGACCGGGATTTTGTGGGATAGGATAAGCCTAGAGAGTTGGAGGAGCTGGTTAAGATGGCCTTGTGCTGGAAGGGGCACCATGACCACAACAACTTGTGCTTGTTTTTTGAGGTGATCATTTATGCCATGGCTTGTTGGGTATCGTTGGTTAGCCATAGGGTGGAAGATGTTTGAAATGGCTCCAGGTATAGATTTTATGGGTTTCGTATGATACTGCTGTGTTAGGGGATGAGATTTATATTGGGACTAGGGTGGTCGGGATGATAAGCAGAACATGAAATTAATAATCCTGAGTTTGTCGTCAGTAAAAGTTGTCAAATTATTTGAGATTAATTGATAAATAAGGAGGAACATGCTTTTATGGATGAACATGAAAGTAGAACTAGCCTTTTATGTAATTTTCTTATTATCTATTTTGAAAATGATGTCCGATTCTTATTTAATTAGATGATTAATAGAAGAAAAACTGCATATATTCATTATTTAGAAAACATTATTCGTAATTTCGTATACGTTTCCATTCTCTATTAAGTTGATGTGCTAATTGATTGACCCCCCCCCCCACACCCTTTCGGGTCGACCAAACATTAGCCTGAAAATGCATCATACTTGTAGTTAGAGAGGTATTAAGCACCTTGTCAGCCTAGCTAGATGATGGATTCTTGCCATGATAGAACCATATATGAAAAATGTATCTACTTTAGGTATGTGGACAACCTGTCGTTATCAACATTACTCTGGACAAAGTTTTAATGACTATTACCTTTTTCTTGTTTCTCCTCTAAAATGTTCTTGTTTGACGATCTTTGAAAATAAAACTGCCTATATGTACTTGTTTTGAATAACGACAAAGATACAGGCCTTGTCTAATAATTTTAATTATTTTTGGAGTGATATGTAGCTAGTAGAGCCGAACTCGGGCCATTAAATGGGTGAAACTGAACTACGGCAACCATTTAATGTGTGAATTAATGCTTCTCATCTAAAATTCAAGAGAGTTGCATGGGGCTCCCTCATCTTATCCAACGACACCAATTTTTTAATCGCCAAGTTTGATCTTTCTTCAGTCGTTTAGTTTCGCAGTTGTAATCAACTTGCTGACTGCTATAGAGATGAAGAGGATAACCCATTTTCATTGTTAAAAACTAATGAAAACACAGTATTTTTCAACGTCCTTCTCTTATTCATTATATAATTATGGATATAACAAATTCTTTTCGATCTAGAAATCATTCTAGTCTCACATCATCGCACGGTATTCAAAGGGTCTTGTCGATGTAAAAAAATCATCAACTAGTAGTTCAGGTACACTAGAAAAACTCAATTATACTAGTTTGTTCAAAGATTTAAAGGTGAGAAATTGATAGTGAAAATAAAGGTATTAGCACCTCTAATTCTTCTTATTTGAAGTAAGCTAAGTGGGTATTTTTATGTGATTAAAGTCTTTATAAATAGTATTTATTTATATTAATAAATCTAACTTTTAAAATTTTATTATCGGCTCGTGTACCCAAATAAAATATCAAAAACAATCTATGTAAATATTCATGTAAATGCCCTAAAAAGGATCCTCTATCTTGAAAAGTGGATGAGGTTTTTGCAATTCATATAATCAAACTCAATAATTGTACTCGTAATATTAGAATATAGAAAAATAAGAAAATGGTCTCTTTTTAACACTCTAAGATACCACAATCATTAAAAATTACATATTTAACGTATTTTGAACCTCTTTTCTTTTATTCATCATTAAATTTTGCAAACATGTCTCTTATATATATATATATATATATATATAAAGAGATTGTAAGATAAAAATAATCTAATTTAAATAAACATGATTCTAAATAGTAATTTAACAAGAATTATGAACCCAAATCTTTATATATATATATATATATATATATATATATATATATATATATATATATATAGAAATCCTTCTTATATTAGAATCTAAATTAGAATTTCACTAAAAAACTTTCCATAATTACTACCATAAAATTACAACCATTAGACTTATGGAATCTACTCATCTTATTAAATAATATATTTAGGGATTTTTCTTTCTTACATACAATAAGCAATATACTTTTCATTTTGACTCAATCACACATGATTTAATACATAATGCAATGACCATAAATTGGCTTCCAAAAGCTTTCTATTTTTTAAGTTACTTTACATTACTTACTTTTTAATCATAATTGTTATTTTATGATTGGTTATTATCTTAGTACATAGAGATGAAGACAATTCAGGTAAATGAGACATGTCTTACTTGTCATTTTTATTTTGGATGGGTGAAATTCACTCCAAAATTATTGTAGAAATAGATTTATAATAATATCTCTATCTATGTTTCTTTCGTCAAACATGTTTATGTAATTTTTATCTTATAAAACTAACCAAATGTCATTTCTATTTTGGATGGATAAAAATTCACTTAAAAATTATCTTAAAAATAATTTTATGTTTATATCTATATCTATATTTCTTTAGTTAGACATGTTTACTTCATTTATATCCTAAATAAACAATCAAATGCAACCTTAATTCAAGGATCAAGTGAACTATTTTGTTTTTAATTAAATGTACAATAAAAAAAAGGTCTTGATTATGGTTTAATTTAGCTTAACTAATAAGGATTTTATAAGACCAACATAACAAAAATTGATTTAAAGAGCACTAATTTGACCTCAAAATCTTTTCAATGACTAACACACCTGTCATTTTTTGCACTATGTAGCCTCATTTTGTTAGCTATGGTGAGAGTCTTGGCAAAGTATTCATTCACAAATTATCTTGTCTTCATGTGAAGAATCTCAAACACTTTTTGGAGAGCTTATATATGTGCTCGTTTAACCCGTGTGATGCCTTGATACTACTATTTCAAAGAATCCTAGATATTCTTTTATCTAACTTTGTTCAGAATTGTCTCCAGAATTGAACGATCAATAGCTTAAAATAGATAGGTCTTGGCTTTAAGGTCCTTCAACTTCTGATCTTCAATGGCTTCCTCTATGTTTCTGTGAGATTTGCTTCTCCTGCTGCTACAGGAATTCTATTCTTTACCAGACTCCAATATTGTTTTGATCTCAAGAAAAATTCCATGAGTATAGACCAGTGATTATAGTGCCCATCAAGCTTAGGAATCGCTAGTTGCACATAGTTGTTCTGTGATGTCATATTCACATCAAGAAGACTGTTGCTTCTTCTGTTTTCAAAATCAGGCTCCTTAAAAGAGAGGTACTGATACCAATTGTTGAAAGTAAGAGGTTTTCAGATCGCATGTATTTAGAAGAAAAATTAATCTTCATTAATGATAGAAGTAATGACAGCTCAAATAGTCTTAGATAGAGTAATTTAAGAATGGAAAAACAACTCGCATTTAACAAACCTATTATATGGCAATAGACTAAGGGGGTGTTTGGGATTGCGATAGGAAAATACTTTTGAAAAAAATTGAAATTTTTTATTTTTTACTTTAAATTAAAAAAAAAAATTAATGTTTTTAGATTATTTTGATGTGCTAATATCAAAAATAATTTTTAAAAAATAAAATAAATATCATTTTGATACATTTTTGAACAAAAAACACTTTTAAAAGCAACATCAACTACTCCCAAACAAGCACTAAGTCATAACAAACAAATACTCCCTAAACCATAGGGATTTATTAGCCAAGTAGTAACACACAATCAAAAACTCTAACTACAACCTAACATTTTTATCATTCATTTAGTATTATTTTTTTTCCATTTTTGTTTCTATCTGGAATTACTGATAGAAAATTGTTATTGCATTCTTCATTTATACGCAACAAAATATTTTACATTTGTATTTTTTTTAAAAAAAATTGTAGTAGTGTTTATATTGATATGTAACTTATAAACATTGTAATTGCTAAACGTTTCACAATCAGAATCTGAAATAGCATTTGAGAATCAATGTGCTCTATATTTTAATTTTTTCTCTATGCATAAAAATAAATTGAATCGTAAAATTTTTGGAGGGATTATCTAATGGTTCTTTTTTCTTCGATTGAAGACCACCTTTCCAAAACCTTTTTCCTTTCCAAATTTCTTTTTGGTTTTACAAATGATTAAATTTATTTCTTCGATATGATTTTAAATAACTTTATACCCCTCGACTAACTCGAGGTTTGAATTGTCAACCTCCTAATATTAATTCGTCAGATTAAATGTACACAATATAAGGACAATGATTTTCCTCCTATCATGGTTGGAGAGGAGAATTAATTCTGCTTTTGAAATGTTTTATTTTTCTTTGTTTTTTCTATTTTACTTCTTTCTAGGAAAATGTGGGCTTTCAAGATTTTTGTAAGAGACGCCCATTATACTAATTAACTTGGCATCAAATGCGTTGGTGAAGAGAATTATTATCCTGACACATATTTCATAAAACAAACTGTGGCTGTGTGTTGTTGAAGAAGATAAATTATTATTTATGAGACATAATCCATTTAAATAACTCTTACCATCATCCTTTGCCATTTTCAGAGATCCACTAAAATATCCATTTGCTACTATCTGTTCTTTGTTTTTTTTTCTTACACACTAAGAGATTCATCGGCATGTTCAACTAGCTAACTGTTTAACTCTGCATCAATGAAAGCTAATATAGGAGCTCCAATATTACATGATTTATAGGTAAAATCAACATAAATGAAGAGGAAATTATTAAATGAGCTTCCACTACAACTATCAATGATCATGCCTGCTCGGGTAGCTCGTAGCAACCCAATCAAGCAGATTTTAGCTAGATACATAGTACTGATTCTCGGAGGTCCTTCCAGTTCTACAATTCAACAGATTGCCAAACCTACTTGTAGCATTTCCTTTTTCCGAACTTTAATTGTGCTATGGCAATTTCGAAAGGAAAAGGGTATTTGTTTTGAATGCCTTGAAATATTAGGTCGTGTGTCTTAGTCAGTAGAAATGTAGAATCTTTTATTTTTTTGGATGCAAGAAAACCTGAACTTTGTAGGGCTTAGATAATCGGGTAAAATTTTAATTATTTCAAGTTTTCAAATACGAATTATATGAGCCCAATTGGACAGTAATTCAATCAAGAAGTCCTTAATTGGTACGTGTTTAATTTTAAAAAGACTAAATATCATATCCAGAATTTCTCCAAATTTTCAAAGGGCTAAATATATTTTATCAAACCAGTTCAATCAAAGGTGTTTCCCAGTCTTATCGGATTCGACATCATCCTTCACATATCCGATTTGTTAAAGTCAATAGAGACACACATGTCTTAATAGGGAAAGGCCACTTGGACAACCAAGCACATACATGAAAAGGACATGGTAATACAGACATTTATGTTCGACAATAACTAGCTACAATATAGAGGATAAGTATCTTAATTAGGCTGAGATAGGCCATTCTAGGACCAAGTACGATCATTGTGCATAGCTACCATGGAAAGTAGGTATTTTTTGTTGTTATCATCTTTTTTTAATATTAGCGAAATAATACAATTAGAAAAAAATATAAAATAGTATAATCTGTACATATCATCATTAAAAAAAAAATGATTTTTGTACTTTGTCTCTGTTTGAAATAATGATTGTTTAAGATAAAAAAAAATCTATAGAAGAAAAAAAAGATTAGAAAGAAAGTAAGAAAAAAAAAAACAAGAGACACACTAAAGTTCCACAACTGCTACCATATATAAAAACAAATCAATAATAAAATTTCAATAACATTAAAAAACAAACACCACCAATAATAAATATATTTTTGAAAAAAAAATATTTTAAAATAATTTTTTTAATAAGTGGTGAGTAAATTGTTTTTCAAACACCACCAACTTTTTAAAATTGTTTTTAAATTACTCAAGTGATGAATCATATCATTTAAATGCCATAAATGCAACCTTTTCTTCTCAATGTCACGGTGTTTTAAAAATATTTTATTTTAAATTAAACTTTTTAATACTTTTAAATATTTTGGTATGATAATGTTAAAAATAAAAACAATATATAAAAAGAAATCAACAATGGCATTAAAAAACAAACATCACCACCAAAACTCAAGTGGTAAGTCATATCATCTGAATGCGATAAGTGCGACCCCCCTTTAAGATAGAAACAATTCCATTGTTGACGTGGAAATCAGTATTACACAAGGCAAATTGGAATTGTCATACTAGGGAATCTAGGCAGTCGCATTGTCGACGTTTTCATAGCCGTACAATATTCTTTCTATTGTTGAGCCACAGGACATGGATCAACTAATGACCAGCTGTTGAATAGGACTCCACCGAGCAATATTGCTTGCAGCGCGTTCCGACTCTTCTTTTTCTTAAAGTTGATCAATTTTTGTGTTAATTCCTCATCTGTCAGGTTTAGAATATTTTTAATTCCATGGTTATTTTTAGTGTTTTTCAAATATATAGTAGTTGTTCTAGCATTAAAAATACTAATACAGAAGATAAGAAAAGTAGAAAAAAAGACAAGGAAGCAAAGTACACCTAATATTATTTAGATCGTGTTTGACTATTGTATCACCATAAATTAAATAAAATCAATAAGAATAATGAAAATAAAAATATAAAATAAATTTATTTTTGAAACAATCTTAGAGTGAATTTCTTTTCATTCAAAACATGAGGTACAAGGAGACATATTTACTCTATCTCTACGATCTCTGTCTTTCAAGTAGCGTACAAATGCTATCCTGTGATAGTAAAGATAAAAGTATATTTGGTTCAAGAGGTATATATATATATAAATTTCTCTTCGGGATATTTTTGGAGTGAATTTTTTGACTTAAAAAAAAAAGAGGTATATAAAGGACATATCTCTATAGACTATTTATTATTTCTTGTTCCTAAAATATCATTATAAAAAAATATTAATTCCAAAATTATTCAACTAAAACATGTAAGGAAACAAATTGAATTATCATATTTTTTAAATTTAATTTCGATAGATGTAGGGCAAAACCCGGGTCACTAGTTGAGATCTAGGTCACAACTCGAGTTGATCTCAGTCAACATGAAAATTGAAGTGACTATCATTATAGCTTTAATGTATCAATAAAAACTGTTATGATAATGATTTTAAAAGATAACTTTAACAATTGACCAAAGATAAGGTTTATGTCATATTCAGGAGGGTTAATCCAATTGACCTAAATTTTGTTTTCAAATAATCAAAATAGTCGAGTTTTATCCTGAGTTGATTTGAGTTTTTAGTCGAGTGAGCTCAAGTCAAATTTTTTATATTTTTTCTTAAACTAAAACTTTTCCAAGTCCTAGATTAGCCTAACTCTTGGTCAACTTGCTAGGACAATCTTAGTTTTATAATAGGATTATTATTATATTATTTCATCACTCGATATAAATTAAAATATAAAAACATAATGTTTAATTATCTTCTTAAATATAAAGGTTTAAAAATAATATTTATTTTATATTATTTTATTTTGATTTGTTCATGGTAACCAAACAAGATACAAAGATAATTAATTTATTTTACATACCATTATCAAATATAATCTTGTCTCAATTTTTTATCCTGCCTTTCTTTATTTTATCTCATATATATTGAAACAATAACAAAAAATTATTTTATATCTCAAGATAACAATCATATATTACCATAAAAAAGGAATGAAATATTCATAATAAAAATAATAACGAGAAAGCAAGTTAATGAGATAGAACATTAAATATAATTTAAGAAATTGGTTTATAGATAATTATGAAATATTACTTTCAAAAAAACAAGCAATGAAATATTCATAATAAAAATAATAACGAGAGTATGATGATGACGAGAGAGAACAATAATAACAAAAACAAATGTTATTTCAATACTATTAACTGTGAGTATATTTAGAGAATGCACGGTTGTTTTCAAAATAGTATTTGTTAGAAAAAACATTAATATAATATTTATTTTATTTTTAATAGAAATTTTTTAAAATTATTTTTTACATAAACATATTAAAATAATTTAAAAATATTAAATTTCAAACAAAAAAAATATCATAAAAACATTTAAAAAAAAATTGAAAACCCACAATCAAACAATCACTTCCTGTGTATTCATGTTGTATTTATTAAGGAAAGTTTGTTCACTCTCGCAATAAGTTGTCCTGTTTTGTTTTTCTATTTTTTCTATTTGTTTTGGTGATAATTGTGACAGTTTCCCAACTATTGTTCTTAGATATTTATAGAGTATCCATTGGTTTTTTTGGTATTCAATAGATATTAACGAGATGATTTGCCTGCATGCTGCACTGATTTTTTTTATGTAAAAAATTAATTGATTTTTTTATAATTAATTATTTTAATATTTAATCAATAAAATTTTAATAGATCAAATTTATTAGATTTTTTTTCGCTTAAAAGAAACAGTGTAATTGAAATGTAGGGGAAGTGGTCTATATATCTTTTAATTGTAAATAATTTAGGTAAATTTTTCTACCCATTTTGTTTGTAATTTGCATTTTTTCCCTCGTAATATGAGATCTGAAATATTAAACAATTTTTTATTTTTTTTTCAAAAACAATCTAAAATTCAACAATCAAATTTTTCTAAGAAATAAGCCTAAACAAAGAGGACAAAATTAGAATTAAAAAGCAATTTTTTTTATAACATTTATTCCTCATGTTATTATATTAAAGTATTTAAGAACACCTATATTTTTTTTTGTTCTTTCAAAAATCCTAGGTTATTTTTTTCCGTCTATATATATATTTTTAGGTGCTAATATATAATTAGTCTGACATATTTAATATAAAACAAAACTAACAAATAATCATTATGATTATTTTGAATATCTTATCTATAATAATTAGAAAATCCAAAACCTAGTAATATTAACAAAAAAGTTTAAAAAACAAAATAAATGACATAATAAAAATAAATATTATCAGATTTTAAGAAATTCTTTGACCTGAGGGAAAAGAAAGAGAAATTATAATAATTATTAATTCTCAAATAATCACCAGCACATTTTAAAATTTGAAGATTAAATTAAAAAACTTCATAACATTGGAAATAATGAAAAATTGAAAACAAATACTAAGAGCATGCACATATAAATATGGACAGAAATAGAAACTATGTAAGAAATATATATAAAAAAATAAAGGTACTAAAAGAAAATTCAAGATTAAAAGTATAAGGGATAAAAAAACAAAAAAAAATGTAATAAATTTAATTTGAAGGACAAAATTGAAATAAATACAAACATTGACACTGATAAATTAAATAATTTAAAACAAAAATGGAAATTAAAAGAATTAGGACCGAAATGAAACTTAAATCTATAATTAATTTGCATGGAATGATAAAATTGAAAAACAAAATCAAACTTTGATACTAAACATATTAAGGATTTATAATAAATTTGCATGGGAGGATGAAATTAGAATAAATCAAAATTTTAATACCAAAAATATTAAGGATTCCAGACCAATCCAAAAATTCCAAGAGTGAGGACCTAAATAAAACTACAATATATAATCAATTTTAATTGAAGGACAAAAAAAAAAAAACAAATCAACAGTCCAGGGATTGAAATGAAATATGACAAAAAAGAGTTGCACTAACGTCAGCATGCGCAGGCAGGAGAGCGAAAAGGGTTGGAAAATTTTGAGCGACCATTAACCCGTCATGGACCCCCAAAGACTAACATGCGCTGCACCATGGGGGAAGAGAACATGTATGACAATTATTCTAGACGCCGGTTGAGTATTTTTGGACGCCGTAATACCCCACACGCGCCGCTGAAAAACACTTGAGGACGGAAACGTACGACGTGTCCTGCGACACGCCAATAGTAACTCGGCGCAAAAAAAGAATAAAAAATGGTAAATTACCGAGACACCCCTCCAGGTCAGACCTTGTTTTTTTCGTTTTTGAGGGACGAAAGTGTTATTTCACTGTGCAAAGAATATATTAAAAAATAAATAAACTGGTCAGCTGAATCGGACTGGACTAGACCGAAAATATGCAATTACCGTGGAATCCCTCAACCCAGACGCATGTTTTTGTCTTTTTCGAGGGATAATTTCGTTAATACACTGTGAAAAAAGACAAAACAAAGCAGATCGACCGAACCAAAGCGAACTGACCAAATCAAACTAAACCAAACTGACCCAAAAATTGAGCATAACAATAACCATGAATAGTGATTTGTCTTTTGATCAATAGTGCATCAACTTGTGATACCATTTAGTTGTTTAGATAATTATCTACTATTATTTATTAATTAATAAAAAAATAAATTAGTTAATATATATGTCAAGTATGTAATGTTAGAAATTGTCATTATGCCCCTCATGACACACGCATGTTCTTGTATACTCAAACTCATGATCATGGAGATAGATCATGGAGTTTGATCATTGGGATCAATTGATTGATCATGAGGATCAAATGCCTAATTTTCTCTTTGATGGGAGGAGAAAATTGGTTAATAAATTAATGAGAGAGGTCCATGATCTACCTATAAATAATAGTCTTTGTTCTCCATCTACAACTACTGATAGACATAGATCAGAAGGTTTTTATTGTAAAAAAAATATTATTATTTTGAAGTTGTATTGTTGTTGCATTGGAAAAAACTTGTGTTGTTGTTGCTGCAATTGAGAATTCATTTTCAAAACTTGAGCAAAAATGGTTGGACGTATTTATAATGTAAATTTCCATTGCTATATGAATTTAACATTTGATTATATAAAGTATGTATAACATGTAAGTGTGCATTAAATAATAAAATGATAAGTATTATTTATATATGTGTGTTTTATATCAATATAAGGTGTGTGTGTGTGTGTGTGTGTGTGTGTGTGTGTGTGTGTGTGTATATATGATATTGTATTAGAAAAAAATCTATATATTCTAGAAATATATTTATATAATATAAATATATATTCCAGATTAGGTTCGGGTGAGTTTTGGATCAGTTTTGACAATATTTATACCGACCTGTTATTTATTGAATTAAAAAAAAAAAAAACTATTCAGATCAAGTCTAGTAAATACCAATCAAATTTAGATTAAATTGTAATGCCCGGAAGATTTTGACGGACCAGTAAAGAAGTATAGAAAATGCTAATTGTTCCTCCTAAAACCTCGTTTCTGACCTTAGAGACATGGACAGTGATGAGCACAAAATATGCACATTTCGTACCTTATTTAGATTTGTTTAGCCATTATTTATGTATATTTATAGGCTTAATTTCATTTATTTTGTCTGTGACAGGTTTGAGTGAATAGTAGAAAAGAAGAATTTTTTTAGAGAAAAATAAGAAATTAAAGCTCCCAGTAATATGGGTGTAACTTTCTTTCTTGTTGAGAGAATGAGGTAATTCTTACTGGACTGAAAATTTAACTGAATAATTTTCAGCTCTTGCAAAAACTAATGGTTGGGTAGCGTGAACAGAAGAAGAACACAGATTTGCTGCATATAATTCTTGATATCTACTCTCTCTTTTTTTAATTCCAAGTAGCCTTTCATGATTCTTTACGTTCATCATTAAATTAACCTCTTAGCTACACGTACGATGCACATATCTTCGGAGATTCTCAAAATCTAGAAATTAAACTTCCTTAATCTAGAAATTAACCATGATGATCATCAAGTCATTCAAAATTGTCGACATGGAATGCGTGAAGTTAACAAAATGTGTTTAGTGTCATAGATTTCTATTTCTACTGTTTAGGCCAGTAAGTTTTACCTGCAAATTATTACTTACCTCTTGAGTTACGACGTCATCGATTCAAATATCGTGGTATGCTAACCAAAATAATTTTCAACATTATGGGAGTTTAGTCATGAAATTCTTGCAAAGAAAATTATTTTAATCTATTGTTTTTTCAAGACAACTAGAAAATATCCTATTCACCTTGACAAACTTATTTATACCCGGAAATAACCTTAAAAGGCTCAAGAAACTCAAATCGACACAAAATAAAATAAAATAAAATAATTTGTCAAGCTCAAATCTATCATCTCAGAAGACAGTGAGGACAACAAATATCTAGGTGGAACTCTCATTATCGCGACTGCTGTCTTTTTGTGCTTCGTGCTCTACCATCTGTGGAAGGGAGACGACACGCGGAAAAGGGGTTTTATAATCGTAAAGTTATGACTATAATTCTTAGGAGTTTCCACCTAGTATTAAGGTCACTAAGAAACCTAATGGTCTGTGAGAGTCCGAGTAAGGGGACTTATTGTGCAAGGAGAAGACGCATCACCCCAGTGCACCCTACCTAAGGTAAACTGCATTGTTGTCTGATTATTTTTCTAAGTTAGACTTTTTATTCATTGGTCTTTTATAAGGCTCGAAGTAGATCTCTCTTTGTGAGAAAGCCTCTACCTCATTGGGTTGAAACATATCTGTTCTAGGGTCCGAATTTTAACACTGCATTTATTGTTCTTTAATATGGATAGTGTTCTTTACAATGTAATTTTACATCTTGATAATTAAAATTTACAACTAAAAAATGAACAAAAACAATGTTGAAAGATTATTGATATTTTGGCCGAAATCTAATGGATAATCATAAACAATTACGATATCCCATTTGCGTTTTACAAATATGAGAAAAAATGCAATTTGTTTTTACAAAAACATTTAGAATTCGGTCGTATGCACGAAAACAACATATATATTTTTTAAAAAAAAATCAAACTGGCCCGATGAAATGAGTCGACTCAGCCTTGAGGACCATTTCAGCCCAATATCTATCTTGGGTCAGGTTGGATAGAATGTCCAGCCCTTCCTACTGATCACTTGCACAGTGAACAATAACTAAGGGAGGAGAAGAAGGAGGTTACCTGTTGTTGCTGCCATATAGAAAAGGTCGAGATGGTTTTGTCGGTAGTGGTGGTGTCAGGAATTGTGGCATGTGGTGGCCGCAGACCGAGAAGGAAGGTGTTATAATGGAGAGAATAGTTGGCGCTATTATCATTACTATTGCTACCGTTATTAGAGGAGAGGAAGAAGTTGTTGTTGAAAGAAAAAGTGCAGTTTTGTTGCTTCCATAAAGGAGGAAGAAGCTACTATTAGTCACCGGAGGAGATGAGTAGTGTTGTATGTCATCAGAGGAGAATAAAGAGGTTTTTTCATTGTCACAGAAGAGCAGCTTCTATCGCTAGAGGAGAGGAGGGGGTTGTTGCTGGCGATTTTTTTACGATGGGAGTAAAAATGATATGTTATTTAACTCGGTGTTATCTCCCCTCTATTTCTATTTATGCTCTCCCCTGTATCTCCCGTTCACTTCTGTTCTTTTTGTTTGTTGTTTTTGTTCTTCCCTCTCTCTTTTCTATTCCTCTCTCTCTCTTTCTATTCTTCCCTCTCCTTTTTCTACTCTTTCTCTCGTCCCCCTCTTTTTACCCTTTCTATCCTCCCTATTCCCTTCTTTCCTCCCCCTTGTTATAGACTCATTATGCAGGTTGCAGGACATGGGATTGCTGTGAATGAAACAATGTATTGCACGTAAGGTAATGGTGGGTTGTAGGGCCTGGTTATGCTAAGGCACAAATAGGGTTATGGCCAAAGCCTCGGCAGAGTTTTTTTTAAAATCAAAATTTGAAATAACATTGAAAATACAAAAACATTATAAAATATTAAAAATTAGACAGTAAAAAAATGGGTTACGTTAAAAAGGAGTTTTTTCAGCGGGAAAACTAGGAAGAAAACTGTTTTTTCTTCAACTTTGGCTTCTGATTTGTCCCCCTTTGACCATAGTTTTCACCTCTATTTATAGATGTAGGAAGAAGGCAATCTAGTCTATACTAGGGTAAAATTTCAGCCATTGGTTCAAGTATAACTATCCCAACCGTTGGCTTAAAGTAAATATCATGAACTGCCGAGTTTGACAACTACAGTAGGTTGCCTAAGTTATCACTTTTATGGCTGAACCAACACTCGTGTGGTGTCATCAATCAAAACTGGCCATACGCTAGTATAGTCAAGAATCAAAGGATCCTTTTCGTGCAAGGTTTGTCAAATTTGGTGATGGATAAAGGCATTAAATATGCCTGTAAAGTTGGTACCAACGCAAGATTTTTTATATGAAAGTTTGGGGAAGAAAGTTGTTTTTTTAGATTTGGATTCTGATCTCTCCCTCCTCATGTCATAGATTTCTCTTCTATTTATGTATGGAGGAAGAGGGTAAAATATTTTATACTAGAGTAAAATTTCAGTTATTGGTTCAAAGTAGAGCCATCCCACCCGTTGGCTTGCATCTTCCTTCATTTTAGGGAACGATAGAGGTACGATCGAACTCTTGAATTCGTCTCAAATCCCAACTTAATTTCCTTTCACCACGTCAGCCTTTTATTATTTTTTATTTTAAGTAAATTTTGGGATAACCCAGAAATGGATTATCACAGTTAAATTTTGTCTTCGAAAAATCTAATTTTCTCAATTACAACCAAATTAGGCTTCAAAACTTAATTTTCTACAAATTAAGCCTTAATAAAATTAATTTGATCAATTCAAAGTATAATTAAGCCCTTGCACTTAATTAAATTCTTCAATTGGACCCTAAATTAATTTTTAAACATAATTATACTTTAAATTAGCCCATGATTAAATCAAATTGGCCTATAAAAATATAATTATATCTTTCAACTTAATATTTACACAGATTTATCCAGTAACACATTATTTTAGCCTTGAATCAGCAGTTAACTTCATTTTTTGGGCACAAAGATCGTACAATCGGGCTCTCGAATTCGTCCAAAATTTTAACCTGATTTTTCTACCAACATCAACCCCTTTTATTTTATTTTTTATTTCGGGTAGATTTTGGAGAATAACCCAGAAATGTGTTATGACACTCATCACCCAATGGAATTCATTAACACAAAAAAAATGTACACAATTGAGTTTTTTGAAATATTGAGGGATCAAAGTTATCATTTAAAAAATAATAAGATCAAAGTGAACTTCTCACCCCAAATCTTAAACTGTCACTTGTGTTTCTCCCTGTTTTACACTTTTGTCCCCACAATTTCGGTTTGTTTTCCTCTCTAACAAATTTTGATAAATTGTTCATGAATTTGAACATAAAAAGATGTGGTTGAAGAGAAACAAAATTTGAGGATTATATATATATATATATATATATATATATAATATGGATTGTTACTGTCATAACCCAATTTTTGGGTTACTCCCTAAAATCCACCCAAAAATAACAAAAATAAAATAAAAGGGGTCAACGTTGGTAGAAAAATCAATGTAGAAATTTTTGTTGTTTCCGCGAGTCCGATCGTATCTCTTTTGTCCCCAAAAATAGAGGAAAACATAGATTTAAGGCAAAAATAATTTATCATTGGATAAATCTGTGTAAAAATTAAGTCGAGAGACATAATTATATTTTTATGGGCCAATTTGATTTAATCGTCGGCCAATTTTAAAGTATAATTATGTTTGGAAATTAATTTAGAGTTTAATTGAAGGATTTAATTAAGTGCAAGGGCTTAATTATATTTTAAATTGGTCAAATTAATTTTATTAAGGGCCTAATCGATGAAAAATCCAATTCTTGATTGTAATTTGGGTTCAATTGAGAAGTTTGGAGTTTTCGGAGACTGAATTGAATTTTGCAATCCAATTGTGTGAAGTTAGGGGCCAAATTATAGACATCGAGAATTTAGTGGTCAATTAAGGGTCGAATCACATAAATTGGAAGCTAATGACCAAAATAAAAAGGTCGCGCCAATTTAAAGTTGTTGTTCAAATTTTGATGGGGATACAATTTTATAAAATTAAAAGTTTAAAACTAATTGGGGGTGCGATTGAATCAATTAAAAATTGAGGGACCAAATTGTATTTTCTCACACTCTCCCAAAATCAATAAATTGTGACTGCACTGTGCAGATGAGTGCAGGCACGCTGCTGCCTCTTCAAATTCAGGTGAAAAGGCAACCCATCGGTGCACGCAATGGGAAACCGAAGGGTTGCCTCTTACCTATAAATACATGCAGCATGCATGAACACAGGAGAGCTTGGGGGGGACGTAGCAGAGGGGGAGGAGAAATATCTTGGAAGAGAACCAAGAAAATATCACGCAGAGGGGGAGATTGGCAGAACACTGGGAAACGAGAGAAAAAAATCACAGGGGAGGAACAGAAGCAGAGAAAAAAAAAGAGCAGAGGACGATGAGTTTTACGTAGAGATAGAGGGGGATTTACAGAGCAAAATTTTTACGTAACATCGACGGAAAATTGAACACAGCACAGACCAGCCCTTCATCTTCTTCCTCGGCACCAACTCTTCCTCTCGGTTTGACAGCCCTCTCTCTCTCTCCCTTTGACAGCACCGGCGACCTTATCTCTCTCCTCCTATAACAGCTCTCGGCGAGCACAGCAGTAGCAAACACCTCCACCGTGACCTGCAACAGACCATCCTTCTTCTCCGGCGACCAGCAATGCAGCAGCGGCCACGAACACACCACAGGTCTGCCCCTTCAGAAGCTTCGCCCGACCACCACAGGCCACCATTTTCGACGCCACCACGACAGGGAGAACCACCTCGACCTCCTTTACCCGACGGTGTTAGCAGGTAAGCCTCTCGTCGTGGTCGACCATTTAATGTCCAATGCCTTCTTCCTCGCGCTGAGGGAGTGAATTAATTCACTCCCTGTTGGGTCGTTTGGGCCGGGTTCAGTTCCCGGCCCAACTGCCAAAGTTGATGGGCCTTTCGACCCATCAGGGCTGGACAATCCAGTCCAGCCCAAGTCTATCATAGTTGGGCCCATGGCCCAACTTGGCTGAGCCGACCCATTTAGTTTGGGCCGACCCGACCCAAATTTTTTTTTATTTTTTTATTTAAAAATAAATAAAAAATGTGTTGTTTTCATGCATACGGCCGGATTCCAAGATTTTTTCCATCATATTTTTCATAAAAAAAATATTTTGCATCTTCCTCATGTTTTAAAACAAAAAATTGGATATCGTAACCGGTTTACGATTATCCGTTGGAATTTGGCCAAAATATCAAAAATAATTATAACTATTTTTGTTTTATCTATTAAGGTGTAAATTTACGTTGTAAAGTACATCCGTAGATAATAAAAAGGATTTTCAGATATGGTGTAAATTTACATTGTAAAGTACACCCGCAGACAAAAAAAATGGTTTTTGAAAATGCAGTGTAAAAAAAGGTTTTACTTTGAAGAACAATCAAACAACAATGCAGCTTACCTTAGGTAGGGTGCACTGGATGTGATGCGTCTTCCCCTTGCACAACAAGTCTCCTTACCCAAGACTTTCACATACCAATAGGTTCCTAGTGACCGTAATACTAGGTGATGACTCCTAATAATTATAGTCGTAAATTTTACGGCTATAAAATATCTCCATTTTCACCGCGCGCCATTGTCTCCCCAAATCAAGGGGATGGCGGGGCGCGAAGCGCATAAAAAAAAACACCGTCACGACAGTTACATTGAAAACCCATGTAGTTTAAAGTTTTCTATAAAAATATTGATTATGGAGTCAATGATGAAAATAAAGAATAATATTATCATGATAGTAAAATTGGTGTTATGATGATAATGGTGACCCTAATTATAAAACAATGTAGGGAAATTAATGGTAAAATGATTATTAAGGTGATATGATAGTTATAATAATGTTAAATTAGTATTATGTACATAAAAATTCAAATTAAGAAAAAAATTATCTTTTAAAAAAATTGTTTGGAAAAAATCGTAGTAATTCAACCAAGCAGAAAATGGGGCAACACCTTAGTTTTATCTTTTCATTTCTTTTTGCCAATTGCTTCATTTGTAAGATAGATGGACGATTTCTTTACTTCCACTTTCCTTCTTTTTCCCCCAATACCATGGGCATATACTAGTTGTTTTAAAAAAACAACAAACTAACCATGGTAGGTGGCACAATAATAAAAGCATGAAACAAAAGAGTTTGTTTCTCCTGTAGTCATAGATCGAGTCTTGTAGTTACTAATATTATAGTCACTGGAAGGTTATGTGGTTGTTAACTTCAGTATCCGTGGAATTAGTCGAGATACGCGCAAATTGCCCCGGATATCCATATCAATAAAAAAATCAACAGCAAAAAACTAATTAAACTGAAAAAACCAATTTAAAAACTAAAAACAATAATTATTCTCAGTCAGTTTTGGTTTCAGAAGGCTGAAACCAATTGAATCGAACTAAACCATACTAGTTTAGTGAAATTTGAAAAAACAAAAACAGAAGTATAATTAGCTTACTTAACCCTAAGGGTTTGCTGTTTTGCACGCTTCTCTTCCTCATCTTCGGATATGTCACATTTTGGATTTTTCAAAAGCAGATCTCATACTTGGATCTTACTCAAAAGAAGGGTCTTTTTAAGAGTCTTATTATTATGTTGGTGTAAAGAGAGGTGTATTGATTCTTTGCTACTTTTTTTTTCTTCAATATCTGGGTCAAGAATAACAAAACTTTGAAGACACTTTTCGGTTTCAGGGTTTTTTTATGCCAAAAATAACATTCTTGACCGAATCGGTTTGGTTTGAACTTGTTCAGTTCAGTCTGGGTCATATTCTCAAGAAATAGCATCTCCCGGTTGGGTTGGATTTTTTTACCCTAACCAAACTGTGAACGTGGACAGATCACACAGGGAACCTCAAACGCGGGTGAAAGTGTTTCTTTCAACTTCTCTAGTGGCATATCATGTCAAAAAAATACCACTAACTCAAAAGCAGATCTCATACTTGGATCTTTCTCAAAAGAAGGATCTTTTTAAGATACCACTAACTCTCGTGACATAGATGTCACATTTTGGGTTTTTCAAAAGCAGATCTCATACCTGGATCTTACACAAGAAGGGTCTTTTTAAGAATACAGTTTCTATTATTATGTTAGTGTAAAGAAAGGTGTGTTGATTCTTCACTGTTTTTTTTTTTTTTTCAATATCTGGGTCAAGAATAACAAAACTTTAAAGACACTTTAGGGTTTTTTATGCCAATAATAACCAATATTGATCGAATTGTTTTGGTTTGAACTGGTTCAGTCTGGGTCATACTCTCGAGAAATAGCATCTCCCGGTTGCGTTGGATTTTTTTACCCTAACCAAACCGTGAACATGGACAGATCACACAGGGAAACTCGAACGGGGGTGAAAGTGTTTCTTTCAACTTCTCTCGTGCAATATTATCATGTCGAAAACATATCACTAACAATGATGAAAGGCTAATCTTGCACACCACCAAATTAAGCCCCGGAATTCAATTGAGTAATCACAATCAGAAACACTGACACCTCTACAAATGATCAAGGTCAATGAGTAATCACAATTAACGGATCCAGGAATCAGATGGTTCAACACAAAAAGAGATGAATTGAAAAGTGGGTTTAGCATTTGAATATTAACACATCGAAATTACATTAAAATTGTTGTCACTACTGAGCATACAGTAAAATTGATCGGTATTTCTTTTCTTTTCTTTCCTTTCCTATCCCTGAATCAACGGTACAGTCGACATCAGAATTAAATAAAAAGGAGGACTTGAGCGTCCTTTGTATGTCTCAACAGTTTCTTTAATGCATCCTAGATGGAGGCTTACAAATCAAATCAAACGTGTTTGTCTTCCCGGTATTTTTCACTCTATTATTCAAGGACTGCAAAGGTTCTTCAAATCTTCCTCACTGGCATACCATGATGGTATAATCTTTGACACGTGGGGATAAAGATCCTTGTAGGAATTTCTGATTGTTCCTTCAGCAACTCCAGTTGCTACTGAAATATCTGCATCCAAGCCTGCTATCAGTTGAATGCATATCTTTGAATTGAAACTCGGGCAGCTAATATACCGTAGCATAAGTGAGAGGATGTCTAACAGTGTTTAAAATCAACAATGCTGAAAGATTTGTCTAAATAAAATGATTGAATAGGTTTATTTCAAAAATATCTGATTTTATCCACCAATGAACCATTTGTTTCCAATTGATAAAAAGAGTTGAAAACAATCAAACCTCGAAGAGGCTTCTTGTCATCTGAAAGCTGACTAATTATATAGATGACTGCGGCTGCTATTGATATAGGGCTCCGCCTGCAAGCATTAGAAAGGATTATAAAGAGTGGCTATAATTGTTGAACAACTTAATTGATCCAAAAGTTTAATAAAACAAAAATGTAAAGAATGTTTTTTTTGCCTGGTCTTCGAACTATTTCTTCTTATTCTAAAGTTTATGGATCTTGCAACAATTCTTAACTAGAAGTGATGAATGAGCAACTAAAATGAGCAAATCAGACAGAGCCATCACTTTTCTAGTAAAAGTCTTGTAAATACCTTATATCAAACTGTTCTGATGTTTTAACAGCTTCTGTAGCAGCTTTAACTGCATGATTAGACATTCCAAGATTGGAGCAGAAACGCCTCTGCAGATCAAGTTGAGGCTGATGTTAATAACAATGGGGCTGATAATACAGATAAACCCATATTCGCATCTGAACAATAAGGAACACTCCCTGAAAATAAATAAAACTAACATAGTGAATTTAATGGAAAAAACCACACCATAAAATCCCCAGCATGTATAGTTCCCATCTCCACAGACTGACCAGTCTCCAAACCCAGATGTTTCACTATGTATTCTTTTGCTCGGCCAATTTCCTTCTTTGTGGCTCCATTGGCAACAGAGCAAATTTCTAGTTGAAATCCAGAGATTCACGGAAGTTCAAACACTTGGGGAAAGATTAAATCAGGAAAATCCATGTGTTAAGAGAATGTTTGACAATACCCTTTACAGTTCGAGGCTTGTCTTCTTGTCGACAAGCAATATAGAGACAAGCAGCCAATAAAGCATCCTGATTCCTTCCTCTACTGGATTTTTGATCTTCCACCTTCTTGTAGATCTCATTGGCACGATCCTTCGATATTATGAAAAATGCATCACAAAAGGGGCAAAAAAAATAAAACAAATGAAAACATTAGGGAAGTTCTCATGAGCAACCATACAGGAAAAGCATCCACATTGAACATTTCAAAAAATATTTATGGTTTTCCAATTAACATGATGCTTTCACAAACCCACTCCCTTCATCTTTTTCCCCTCCTCATAAGAGCAAGAGATGGGGAAGTACTTTTTATGTTTGTGATTTATCTATTCAATGTAAGTTTAGATACCTACATGAGAATTATGTCAAATAATTTCTCAATAAGCTTGCAATGAAAGTAAATAGCCATATGCTCCTCATAGTACATGGCTAGTTACCTGATAATTCACTAAATAAAAAAGAAAACATTATTCACATGCTGGTAAAGGGTTTATGTCCAGATTCATGCAAGGATGTTTTCAGAAAATATACTGTTGAAACCATCAGTGTTATTATCAATATATAAATATCAAGTGTGAATACCTTGATAGTTGCAACAAGGCTCAACCTGAAACATAAATTTAACACATTAGCAACGACTTCGCAAATGTGTATTTCTTCATAGACATCATTTCACATAAAATGCACGTACATAATACAGTGTGAGAATTCAAAAACATAATGCTATCACTTTACAAAGACTATAACTTTATTGCATGAAGCATACACACCCTTAAAAGACACCAACATAACCAAGATGGAAACCCAAGTCAACTTCTACTATTAACTCATAATTCAAATCCAGAGATGCCTATCAAGATGCAAGTTAACACGTTCCTTCTGACATGAAACTTTATCAGTTTATATTAATATCCATTCTGCCTTGCTTCAAAAAATCCCTTCTTTGGGATGAATTCGCATCTCTTGTCACTAATAAGTACCTAAAAGTCCAGTTCCATCAAGCAACCACAGCATCAAACCATCAACTAATCTCCTTAACATCACAGCCAATTAATACCCCTGCTACAACATCATAACCACACCAAATGTGGGATCCAAATTCAGTTCCCTCATCATCTAAAATCAACCCACAAACACAACACCAATACAAACAACCAACAAAATCCAAATCTAATCACACAAACCAAAAACCACCAAACAATCGGTAAAGTCATGAACTTACATCAATTGTTGAAATCAAATGGATTCACAACTCCAATTCCATTCAACCTTAAATCAATTAAAAAGTTGGAACTGCCATGTATATGAACTAGAGCTTTCTTGAGGAAAAAAAAAACACCCTTGCATCATATGGCATAAACAAAATCAAATTGGAATGGCTATTTCAGCTGAAGCTGAGCTTAAATCCTAATTACTTTCTTTCAGCAGATGCAAGATGGAATTTTCCCATTGGACGGCCTTTAGTAGAAACAATCAAATCATTCAAAAATTTCAGCGCTTCTAGTCAATCTCCATCCTTGATCAAGTCAAAATAAGTCATTTTGTTGTTGAATATGCATTTGTACCATCACTACTGTACCCCTCCACCTCCACTTCCAATTTCATCAACCTAACAGCATACTCAAAGCATCAACTAATTCCATTAACAGAACAACCAATCAAAACCCACCAAATTCAAAATCCAACAGCTCATATTCCTCTACCCATCTAAATCAAAAATCTACATAAACCATCAACAAAAGTCATAAACTTTAACCTATTAACCTCAAGCAATCATATCCAAACACCTCCTTCACAATTAATCAAACAAAGCAAAACCCACAAAAACCAAAGAAAAAAAAAGTCACCTATCAGACATCGTAGCAATAGTTTTAAAAGCCATAATCAACCCACGATCAGGATTGGATCCACGATTCTGCCAACGACCAAGAGAACTGGACAAGAAATCTCCTGAAGCACCATTAGGTTTAGCAATAACAGTAGAAAGACCACCATCTGTTAATAAGGGATTAGTTGGTCCACCAACACGAACTGGATCATTATCTCCTGATTCATTCGCAAAAATTCTCCACTCTGACTTTTCATCGATCGAGTGAGATTCTAAGACAAGACCACACTCTGAACATACTGTGTCTCCTGCTGAATGATCGAATACTACCTCTGTGTATCTCTTACAATCCGAACAGAAAGCGTCCCCCATTTCTTGTTTGTACTTAGGTTTTGTAGCGGTGAGAAAGAAGGGAAAAAGAGAGAAGAACGGGTTTTTGCGGGAGTTAAGAGTTATACGACTTTGGGGTATGTGTGGTAGACATATTTATTAGATGCCTCTTGCTAAGCTTTATAAACAAAGACGGTTTGTATTTGTTTTTATTCGATAAAACCTACCTTCTTTTATTTATTTTTTTGGGATGATTATATTTCGACTCAAATTCAAGATAAATCTTAAATATTTTATTACCATGATATATCTCTTGGAGACAGTTTATTTTAGTTTTTAACATTGGTGGTTAAATTGATATCATCTTACAAAAAAAATTTGATGGTTAAAGATTTTTTTTAGTTCAAATTTGGGTAAATATATAGAATAAATTATTAGTTTTTTTCTAAATTTATTAGAACATGCTTACAATACCAAAAACTTTTTTGTGTGATTTTATTAGTTTTTTTTTGCTACGGTATAATTTTATTTTGGCTAATTAAAAAAATACATGTAGGTACATGTAGTCTTATATCTATATAAAAGAAAATATGAAATCAAGGAGTTTATTTACCTTTGTTTTAAAAACTTGAGAGGAAATGAATTATGGAAGTCATTTGTTCTTTGATATGTGTTGAGAAAGTTGAGAGAAGTGGATTTACTTCAAAGGATTGAAGTTTTATTCTATTTTATTGATTTCAAGGTAAGAAATATGAAGCCCTTTATATTAAAGGTGTATCAAGTTAAGAAAATTTAAATAGTATTTTAAATAACCAAATATGATAGTTTCTATGATATTATAAAAAGAACTAAAGGTGTTTAATCCTCTAAAACTAAAAGTAGTAGGTTAACAATTAGGTATAAAAATGAGAAGTTGTGAGTTTGAGTATTTAACATAGGCTTTTTTTCAATCTAGAAACTATATTGAATAGGTGTAGTAGTTTGCCCAAATTTTATATTTAGAAATAAATTGTTTTATCTAGTTTCAAACACCATAAATGGCATAGTAATATGATTTATATAGAGATAGTTATGGTGAAAATAATAAAGGATACACGGGTTGTCTGACAACAACATCCAAGAATAATTTTAGGGTTTACTATAAATTTTATAAAATAAATTACTAGGTGAATCATGCATGGAAAGATAATATAGACTAGTTTATAACTCAAAAATTGGGATAGAATTCTGAAGTTTATAGGAGTTATAGTTAGTTTATTAGACGTTGTGTAGTTAACAAATTAATGTGTTCAAGTGTTTGAGAGACATTAACAAGTTATATGCTTGTGAATAGGTTGTTTGAGCTAAGATTTTGAATGTTGGCTATTACTTCTCACTTTATTATTTTAAAATAGAATAAAAAAATCAATTATATATTTTTCATCTACTGTATGTATTACATTATTTGAAACAAGATCAAATGCTTACTATGTTCAAATTGATTTTCTTATACGTCATGTTTGCGAATGAAACTATTTCAAATTGATTTTGCTTATATATGATGTTTATTAAATGATATAGAAATTTTGTAAGAATGATTTGTAAATTGATTTATGAAAGAAAGGTTTTTTGGAATGGATTTATAAATGGTTGCAAATTGCTCTCATATGTCTATGAATGAAGTAATGATATCTCGTGAGTAGGGTTATTAATGTAGTTAGGGTTGCCATAACAGGTGATTCTGGACAATCCAATGTGGGTTTGCCCTGACTAAATAAGAACCCACCCTAGACAAATTATGTTGATAACCTAGCAAATACATGTATACGGGAGTGTGATGGGTTCAAGCTCACAAAGTAGTTTAGTCATAACAGACCTGAGTGATTGCTTAAAAAGATTGTATTTTTTTACCCAACCATTGGATCATGCTTAATTGTTTTTCAAGAGTTTTTGAAGGTTGGTTTTTCAAAGTAGTCATGGAATCACTATTCCAACCATTGGATCTTTAGATTTTCAAAATTTTGCCTCGAGCTCCTAGTTTTGTAGTTTTTGTGATTTTTCCTTATTAGTTTTGGATTTCATGTCGTTTTTAGATTTGGATCTTACTTTGGATAAAACAATATTAACACGAGTCCAAAAACTTTAATCGTATGAGATCTAAAGTTGATTTGATGAAGACAGAGTATTCACACAAGCTCAAAAATTGCAACCATGTGTTATTTTAACTTGATTCATGAAGATAAAAAGCACTAACACAAGCTTGAAAGATTTAACTATGTGATGTGTAAATTTGGTTTGTTTTGATTTAATGGAGAAAAAGAATTTGATCCTTTCTTTCATGATTTGATTTTGATTAAAGAAAGGGGTTTTGATCCTTTATTTCTTTAATAAACTTGAATTTATTTAAGAGGACTTTGAAATATTTATGCACAGTCTCTATTTTTCTCTTCCTCTTCTTTTAGTATATTCTCTTATATATACTTTTGTGTGTCTTTCCTCTCTTAATTTGGTAGCTTTGTTATCTATTTATAGACATGTCATATACAATTTACCTTAAATGTCCTTCATATAAAAGATATTTTAGAAGAAAAAATATTACTGATGAGGGCTGAGCAAATATTTTTTTATAACTGATGGGATTGAAGCAATTAATAGGTTTTGCTAGTTAAAAAATAAAATATAACATTTACACATGCAAGGTTTGATATAATTAAACACATCAACACACCCTATTACAACAACACCAACATAAAAGCCTTATCATCAAAGAGATGGAAATAGGTAATTGCTTCGAAATATTTTCAACACAAAGGTGTGGGAAAACATAGTTTTTTTCCAAATAACTGCATCAACCTTCATGCTGCCATGACTTCACATACATGGTTTGATAGAAATGGAGGACAAAATACATAATATGGTAATGAATGTTGCTGGAGCACACTAACATATTTAAGGATAATAATATCAACACAAAAGCCTCATCATTAAAGATATGAAAATGGATAATTGCTCAAAAAAAATTAGCACAAAAGTGAGGAAAAAGACGTAGATTTTCGAGCAACTTCATCAACTTTTGCGTTGCCTCGAACCTAGCATTTCTGCAACAAAAGAAAAGGCAATCACCTTTTTCTTGGAAATTTATGCAAAGCTAATACGATTATATTGACGACTATATAATTAATTGTCACCATTCAGCAACGATGATATGCAAAAAAAATGAGAACAATAGGTTGTCACTTAGAAACTGAAATTGTAAAATTTTATCAACATAGAAAAGACAGTTGTAACATTGCATCGAAATGAAATCCTATGAAAAACAACCATAACATGTTAGTTTTTTAAACTTGTCACCAAATATTTCACATTTATTAGAAGAGAGAGAAAAACGGGGATAAAAAAAGGTGCAAAAATCATAACTACAATAGCAGTATTGATGGTGGCTTATGATGTTTTTCTTGCTTTTTAGAACAACAATGTCTAACATTTGAGTATTGTTAACATTATTGATGTCTTCAATAATTACAAATAGTAATGAACCTTAATCAATTACATTTGAATCTTCCAATTTATTGTTTTTTATTAAGTCTAAAATGAAATGGCATTACTATTTGTAAAATCAAGATAGAAAATTTGAAATTGTCGTATTCTCTAAAATGAAATCAATTTAATGAAAGGATTTTTTTTTAATTTATCACATTTAGAAGGCTGAGAAAAGGTTGAAGATAAAAGCCATTCTTGTTGAGGTCACTTTGGTGCCGCAATGCTTTTAAAATGGAAATCTTAGCCATCAAACGTTTTGAAAGTATTGTGATTAAGCCTTTGAGCCAAAATGGTTTCCAACCAATCACAAAATACTACAAATGTAATAGAACATGTGACTTTTACATTTTAGAGAGATCAGTTTCTTGGATATTGCATGGTCGAGGAAGCACAATCATGCATCATGAGGGCACAACTTCATTCCTGAGATGTTTATGTGGATGCTTGGTTGATCTAACAACGAGAGTTGCTTAGAGATGGGGTATTTGTATATGTATTCGAGATGGATAATTTTATATTTGACTTTAGGAATTTAAGCTATGATCAGAAGGTTTACATGTGTTTTTTGCTTTATTTTTAATACTACAAAATTAAGGTTGCCTTTTTTTGTAGATGCTATTGGATCAGATAATCTTATGAAACCTAATCAACTCAATCACCCGAGTCTTAAATTTTGCTAACTTTTTTTTTATGTTTGGCTGAATTTTTTTCCAACTTGTATTATAGCACTAACCACTAATTTAAGTTTACTTGAGTTTTTTTTCTTATATATTATTTTTTATATCTAGTATTGTTTTTTTGTCTTCAATAATTGGTTTATCACATGTGACCTTCCTGATTTGTTTTGGTATAGGTTCCTTGGAGTTATCATGTTTTCTTGTTTTAAATCAGGAGTTTTACAAGTTAATCATGATTTACCCAGTCAATTTAATAAGTCATTGTCTTAATATGTTTTTTTAAATAAAATGTCATTCAATATGTTAATATTTTTTAAAAACATTTATTTGATAAGCATAGAAATTTTTAACTTTCTAATATCTTTTCTTTAAAGAATAATTGTAAAAAATATCTCAGCCACGAAACAATTAGTAGCTGGAATACCACTATTATTTCTTACAGCCTCGCAGCAGTCTTCGAGCAAAAACAAAATTAATGAAAGAAAAGCCGATGGTTGATTTTTATCTATAAGCTAGGAACCCACAACAGTAATGGAGAATATGACTAAGGCCCAACAGCACTCAAGCCCGGGTTCTTACATCTCTTTGTCTAACAAGGTTGGGCTTAGTTCCCCCTTCAATCTGAAGCTGTTGTTGCCTATTCCTCTGTTGCTTTAGCCCTCCCTTGTCTTGCTCGTACCCTTTCTAACCTCATTTGTATTTTAATGAATTACAAACATTCAAGTAATATATATTCATCTTGATGTGTGATTTATGAACATTGATGATAGAAAAAAATATATATGCAAGCTTGGTTGGGCCTAAATATATGCAAGCTTGGTTGGGCTTAGGCCCAACCAAGATCTCTCTCTCCTTTTTTTTTTTTTCTCTTTTTATTCACTACAAGTGGAAATAATCAAATAAATTGACCTGCCTTGGTCCCCTACTGATTGACATATATATAGAATCTTATTTGTCAAAGTCTTTACTACGCGCATAGAAATTCCTGTCACAAAATGCGATAGACATTTCTCTCTCTCACGAGATTAATGTAATCTCGTCTCCAAAGGGCTTGACATAATAGTAAAAAACTTGAAATTTATTTTGTAGATTTTAAGTTTGAATCAAGATGTATTTATCTTATAAAAATCTTAGATAATCAGAATTTTATTTATTTATTTTAAGTTCATAAAAAATACCTAAAAGAAAAGAGAATGACGTTTCCTCAAATCTAAGAAAAAGATTATTGTTGTAATCTATAAGGTGGTCCATATCTAAAGGAATTTTGGAATGGATTACTTCATACGGGGCCTAAAATTTCTTCTTAATTTATTATAACGGTCCAGTCTGAAAAGTGACTACATTCTTTTTCCTTTTTCTTTATGGAATGTATTTTCTTAAGGAATTCTCTTAAAATTATAGTAAAAAGCACGAAAAATCAAAAAGTTCAGTTGATGATTTTCACATGTTATATATGCATGTATGTTTATGTCCTAAAAAAGATTCAATATTAGTTTTTTTAACTAATAATTGGCTAGTTTGATAAAAGCACAGAGATTAAATAATATATAGCGTAGTGGAATTTTGCTATGTATTTTTTTTTATGGTTAAAAGTATTAACAATTCGTATGTTAAAATTAAAACCACCTCCCTAATCTTATTTAAGTCGTCCTTAGGGTTTTAAAATTAGACTTCACTCCCTCTTAAGCATAGTTTGACATAAACTTTTATATCGACTATCGTATTTATGAAGATATTGAAGAATGAAAGTTAATATTATATATATATATATATATATATATATATATATATATATATATATATATATATATATATATAATATTCGAAAGAATTAAATAAAAAATAAGAGTTAAAATATTAAAATTAATAAACACGATACCTTGATTCTTGTAATAAAGTTTGGAAACATCCCAAGAAAAAGTGGAGAGAGTATCTAGAAAGTGTAGAGTAACCATGCAAATCACTGCTTGCAAACTGCGATACGTGGCCTCCAATACAGGTCTCAAAGCCTTGATTAGCGCCTAATTTGCATGCCTTTCGTAGCTTACCCTTTTTATTGGATCCCAAGATTTTTTTCCTGTTTTTCTACTAGTATTTATCCGGTGGATTCTCATCTACCATAACTCTTATGTCCTATCTGCCTTTTTTTTTTAATTTTTTATAAAAAAAACGAACACATGTAAGCAAAAGAGGTAATAAATTTGGAATAACATGTTACAAATGTTAAGAAATAAGATGAAAATAAATAAATTATGAGAAAGTATAGATTACCATCCATGTTTGTTTACTACGAGCTTGTCCACATATTGGTTTGTCTTCATTTCCTCAAATATTATTCACATGAAAAACAAAATAAAAGTACAGGAAAAAAATGTTTTAGTTGATTATTGTTCTGATTTTTCTCTTTCTCCAACGCAAATCCATAAATATGTAATCAATGGTTAGCAAAGTTAGTTAACTTTTTTTTTTCAGGGACTTGAATGCTTGAAGCCATGGAATGAAAGATAGAAAAAATGTTAAACAATCAATAGGGTTAGCACAAATGGTAAGTAATTTGATTCAAGATGTGGAGAAGGCTTGAGATAAATTGTGGAAATAATTATTGTGGGCTACAAGGCGTGGAGTATCTTCTTAAAACAAGAATAAAAATACGAGTTTCGTTAGGTAAGTATTAATTGTAATGAATACCTTACACATGGAATAAACAAGAAAAATGATTTCAAACGTACAAAATAAGCTAAGTACTAATTCGTTGACTCGTTGGCTTTAGCTTTGCTTATCTACTCCCCTTTTACTTTCTTTTATATGGGGAAGGTGTATTTTATTTTGGACTCTTTTAAAATATGTTCTGAGGACACAAGTTAATTAATTAATCACAATACTGAACTATACCGATTAGGATTTTGCCCCTTCGAATCACTTGGTGCACCCATAAAATACTTAATAATTTCTTCATGTATAAATCTCAAATTTTAAATCCAAAAAAAAATAATAATGAAGTAGATTCCCTAATTGTCAAATGAAATTGGATTGAAATTTTACTTGAATATTATGAAGATAAATCAATCATTCTTGTAAACAAAACCGTTCAATATATATATATATATATATATATATATATATTAGAAAACCCATCTATATTTACAAGTTTGAAAGTGAGGGGAAATGATTTTAATGATATCAAGATGAGTTCTTATGGAACATGTCCCTCTATGATTGATGCCGTCCGAATTAGCTAGATGTGTTATATATAATGATCATTAATTTGCCAAGATAAAAGTTTACTCTGCACAAGAGGGCTCAGCTAAGGATTTTCTAAATCTCTTAAAACCCAATTAAGACAGGAATTACTATGTGGCAACCAAGTAATCAAGAACACTTATTTTTAAGGTTTTCCCATGAGCTTTTATCATCTCGAGTCATGGAATTATAGAGAGAGAAGTTAGAAATATAGGACGAGACCAGACACCTTTATAAAAATCTCTCCACCTATATAAACATATCAAGCTTTGTTTCCAATTGGATAGTTAATTAATCCAGGGATGGAGTGGGATTTCATATTTAAGAATCTTATGCTAAGATTTTAAAAAAGATGAGATGGAGCTTACGTATAAATAATGGCATAGCCCAAGGTCGACTAGAAACCCTATAATTGAAAAAAATAATAAAAAAACTCCATGTTCTAAGACAAATTCAGTTTGATTAAGACAATCAAAAGGCTTATGGTATCCGCATGAAGCTTAATGGAATATTGGTTAGCATCAAGAAATATTTTTTTCTCTTTTGATTAAGACAAATCCAGTAGCAGCTGGGAAAGGGCATAGTATTCAGCCGGACACGATAACCATAAATAATGATGGTGATGAACTTAATAAAAATTTAGAAAAATTCATATTCCAGAGGTTGACTAATAAAGCTGTAGGATAACATTTTAGCGTGTGTTACTTGACCACCAATTTGTCTTCCACGAATAAAAAAATTGACACGGCTAGCAGTCATCTCACCATGCACCTTCCAGACTCTTACAAGAAAATAAAAACAGCCTCCTCATAATTAGAAAAGTACTAAGATGATACCTCTACGCATGGAAGAAGGAGGAGTACGTTATCTCAGAGCCATTGAATTTAATTTTATATTTTCAGCTTGAACAATATCTGAGTTTGACGAAAGGCCTTTGAATTAGAACCCATTTTTCTACAAACAAACCAGGGGAAACATCTATTTCCTTTTCATTTTTGGTGAAGGTTTTAGGGGAGGGGGGGTAAAAGAAATTTCTTCCTTGCTAAATGTATGTTGACGTGAGAAGTGTTTTCAGTAGAGTAATTATTTTAGATTCAATAGACTTAATATGATTTCTTTTGTTGTTACTTTATAAGTAAAATTCTATGGTTTCAATCATATAATTTGACTTCATCTAAGACTTGAATAGGATTATCAGTTTTTTAGGTCAAGTTATAAGCTGGCAAATCAATCAAAGTCTATCACAAAAAGGCATTTTAGATAAAGAAATTGAAAAAAAAAAAATCAAAGTTGACCAATGAAGTTAAATCATAAATTAGTAAGTCATGTTGCTTGAATTTAACCAAATCAATGTCTAGTTTAATTAAGAAAACGCCAACTAATGTATACTAAAATCATTTGTCAAGTTCTAAATCATCATGCCATTAATTCATTGGGTCAAGACAAGTTTAGCAAACCAGATCATTTGTTTTTATCAAAGAATTATCTCATCTAAAATCTTAAATTATTAAGTGATGTCCTAGAATATAATTTATATTATTCTCTAACACATCCTCTCAAGTGAAAGGCTCTTGAACTTGAAACTTGCATAGACTTAGGTGAGATTCAAACTCGTGACCGCTGGGTCAACAAGACTCTGATCCCATATCAAGGAATCATCTCATCTAAAATCAAATCGTTTGTTTTCAACTAGACGAAAAATAAATTTAACATTGATATGACAAAACCAAACAAATTACTATGATCCTGGACCATGAAAAGATAAGTATTACTAACCAATTTATGCTTCTTCTTTTTTTTTTTTTTTTTTTATCAAGAGTCGTATATATTGTCACAAATTGGGATTTGATGGTTTGATGTCATGAACTATATTATTAATTAAATCTCCATCTTTGAATTAGGCTACGTTTAATATAGCTGTAGTTATATATAATATTAATAATATATTTCATTAAAATATTTTTATATAGCAGCATATTCAAGAGCTTAAAAATTCATGGCATACAAATTCGTATTTGATATATATTTTTCTGTTTGTGTGAGGTTTCAAAAACGGATAACAGGACTGTGCAATGAAAAAATATACTTTAATTAATTCAGCTCAAGTATATAGTTACAAAAATATTAAACAAAGAATATTTATTGAATAATAAAAATATAGAAAACTCCAACAAAATAAGTAAAGTGAAAACTGCCTAGAAACACAGAAGAACCTTTATACGGGCTAAGAGGATAAAAGCAATATCAAAGTGAATCAAAGCTATGAAGTTAATTTCAATCTATTATGATTTTTTTTAAAAGCTTGGTAGAAATAAAATAGTAAGCATAACTTAGTCAACGAAATATCACATCACATGTTTATAAATAAAAGAAGTTAAACGATAGCTGAGATGTTGCTTTTGGGAAAGTCGTTTTTTTTTTTTTTTTTTTTTACTTATTTATAAATTAAATAAAATTAAAAATCTATTAAATTATTATTTTTATGTTTTTTTGAATATTCTTTTGTATAAACTATCATAAAAATAAAATAAAAATCACTGTGATTTAGCAAAGCATATTTAGAGTATAAACCAACCACATATTTATTTTGCTTATTTAGAAGTGTGGTTGAAATTGTTTTTTAAAGTATTTTTTATTTAGAAATATATATTTTTAAATTATTTTTTATATCAATACATGAAAATAATTTAAAATATATAAAATATTTAATAAAAAATAAAAAAATGATTTTTTTTTGAGAAACGTTTTTATAATAAAAAACATGACATTATGATAAACTGCTTCAAATTTGGGGTGCATAATTATGACATTTTTTCAATGAATCACTTCTGAAAAGAGAAAGAACGGCTCTTCGATTTGCCCTTCCCACGGAATCTGACTGCAAAAATAAATAAAATAAAATAAGAAAATAAAATTCAGGATTTGAATTTTTTGAAAAGTTCAATATATATCACAGCCTCCTTTTTAGACACCTTCATTCCCCGTTGGCTCTCTCGCCTTCCATCATTCTCTCTATTTCTCTCTCACAATCATTCCTTGGTATTCCAATTAATATTAACCCCAATTGCATGTCCCCAGAAACATCCTCTAACATTAATTAGTCGACAAAAACCTCTCTATCTCTCTCTGTCCTTAAAATTTAGCAAAATAAACTCCCCCGGAAACACCTTCACAGCATGGCCATTACGACAACTTAGGAGCCAACTTGTGTTTTCTCTCGCTACAAATACTTGGAACTGCTCTCTTTTCTCCGTTCAAAACTGGGTTTTAGCTCAACACTCTTACAGCCCAGAAAAGGAAGAACCTTCAGTAGTTAATTACTGGGGTTTGCTCAGAAACTCTGTTCACTCAAAAGAATTCTTTCTTTCTCTTAATTGTTTTAGTCGTCCCTGTCATACATACGTAATTTCCAACAGTCCCTGCTTTTGATAAAGCCAATAAAGATAGAAGCTTGACATTTGAGAATAGCCGGCGATGGTGCACTCCTATAGATATCATCATAAGTTAAAAAAATGTGATCGTCAACATGCTGAAGAAGAGGAGGTGCTGCTGTCAGCTTTGATGTGTTCAGTAAGCTCGGGTTGTTTCAAATGGACAAGACCCAAGCAGCTTTTCTCTCTTATCATCCTTTCTGTTCTCTCTTGCTGTCTTATTTTATCTCCTCCCATGTTTTCCTCACCCTCTACTTCCTCTCTTTTGTGTAAGCTCCTCTCTCTCTCTCTCATGGGTTTTGCTTATTTTTTATCTGCTTCCTTTTTCTTTTTCTCTTCTTCTTCTTTGCATTTGCTGAATTTACCCTTGTTTTTGCAGATTCTTTTGCTGTGGAAAGTGGTGCGGTTGCTACTAATAATGTAAATACAAAAGCTTATTCGTGCTCTTCGGTTTCTAATGGTTAGTACTTACTTTCTTCTTGTTTTTGTTTTTTTTGTTGTGCTGTTCTATTCTTTTTTCCTCTTCTTCTTTTATTTTTTTTTCTAAGTCAAATTGAATCAAACAGTATTAGGTATTAACAGCCTTCAAGCTTGTTGTTTCTGATATTTAATTAGTTGTTATCTGGATTTGAGATACAATATGTTTTTATTAAAATTTATTTATTTTTATTTTTAATTCATATTTTTAGTGTTTTTAAATTATTTTGATGTAGTAGCTAGTATAAAAAATATTTTTTTAATATATCTTCAAAAATAATATATGTTAAAAAACATCCACTATACTTTTAAACATATACTTATAATTTATGTAGGCTGCATAAAGTTAGAGAAATGACGGATTTTTTTCTTCTTCTTTTGGATAGTTAAGTGGTTACTCAATCAAGGTGAGTGAATGATCTAGTTTCTGTAACCAAAAAAAGTAGCCCAAAGTTACGTACCGGGTTAAAGATTCTTTCTTACCTTGTTTTTATTTCTTGAAGTTACTCAAAAGTGAGACTGTTATAGTAATATGAATTGACGTTTTACTGCTGATTTCCATTAATCTCTTACACTTTTTTCTGTGGTAAATTCAGGAACCATTTGTTGTGACCGAAGCAGTATACGTTCTGATGTCTGTGTTATGAAAGGGGATGTAAGAGCACATTCTGCCTCTTCTTCAATCTTCCTCTTCACCTCGAGATATAAAAATTCTGCGATGAAAAGGGTTTCGAGTTTAGTTGATAAAGATGAGGGATTCCAACATGAAAAGATCAAACCATACACCCGGAAATGGGAAACGACTTTGATGGGCTCAATTGATGAACTAAGCCTTATTGCAAAGACACAGAATTTTAGAATTAAACATCATTGCGATGTCATGCATGATGTACCGGCAGTGTTCTTTTCGACTGGAGGCTACACTGGTAATCTTTATCATGAATTCAATGATGGGATTTTGCCTCTGTACATTACATCGCAGCATTTCAAGAAGAAGGTCGTGTTTGTTATTCTCGATTATCATCGTTGGTGGATCATGAAGTATGGAAACATTCTTTCACTGCTTTCGGATTATCCTGCCATTGATTTTAATGGAGACAAGAAAACCCATTGCTTTCCTGAAGCTATTGTCGGTCTTAGAATTCATGACGAGCTCACTGTGGATCCTTCACTGATGCAGGATAAGAAAAGCATCGTTGATTTTCGAAATTTTCTAGACCGAGCTTACTGGCCTCGAGTTAAAAGTATGATTGAAGAAGAAGAACGAGGAGCTCAAAACAAACTTTTTAGACAGAAAGCTCAATCATCGATAAAAAACCTAAAGCAAGTGCATGACGCCACCTTGAAGAAACCTAAACTGGTAATCTTATCTCGAAATGGATCTAGAGCTATAACTAATGAGAATTTACTGGTGAAGATGGCTGAAGAAATCGGATTTCGAGTTGAAGTGATAAGGCCTCGACCAAGGACAGAACTGGCCAGGATATATCGCGCCCTCAATTCAAGTGAAGTTATGATTGGCGTGCATGGTGCCGCCATGACTCATTTTCTGTTTATGAGGCCTGGGTCTGTTTTTATCCAAGTTATTCCTCTGGGAACAGAATGGGCAGCCGATGCTTATTATGGTGAGCCTGCAAGGAAGCTTGGTTTAAAGTACATCGGCTACCAAATTCTTCCGAGAGAGAGTTCACTGTATGACAAATACGATAAGAATGATCCTGTTCTTCGAGATCCCAGAAGCGTGTCTAACAAGGGATGGCAATACACAAAGTCGATCTATCTTGCTAACCAGAATGTGAGGCTCAATCTTAGAAGATTTCAGAGGAGGTTGCTTCGTGCTTACCGTTACTCTATCGCAAAATTGAATAGCTAGTAGATATCATCTCCAATCACACTAGCTAGTATTCAGTGATTGCATGAAGATATATGGTTCTTTCTTAATTATTCTTCTCCTCATGCACATGATTCATCTATGTACATTAGAATGCATAAAAGGGCAACTAGCCGTGTATATGTTTGTATAGACTGCAGATGTTTTGAATAAGTCCTCAGTTGAGCACAGAAAACTAATAAGCTTATGCGTCCATCACACAATGTTTCGATTATTTTAACTGGGCTAATATTTCTTCTTCAGTTCAGTTTCAGTGTATCGTATCGGTTTTAATATAAAATTATATTCTAAGCCTTAGAATTTTTAGATAAAATAATTATTTAACAGTTTTCTCGGCTTATGCTACTTCATATGCCATTTTCTTCTCTCTTTTCCCAATCCGGTAAAGATCTTGAAGATTAATTTCGACGACTGCTGCGTTCGATCATGTGCAGTAGGCTTATCACCACCACCTACAATATAGACGTTCTTTCTGAGCAAAGTAAGCTGAAAAATAAATAAAATTCAAATGGTGAAGATCATTGACAATGATCTGGTTAGATTTCCATAGAATTTGAGATTTCCACGTGCGACTCGTATTTACTCAATGATAACATGTGATCACATGATAAGGCTCTGATCCGATATTTCATCAATCTTAGCTCACAAGGAACAACACCTATATATATTCGGGTCACTGCAGAAACAAGTATCTATTATAGTCAACTGTTTGACTATTAGATAGCATTTGGTTATCATGTTAGAATTGAAAAAAGATGAATATAGTTAGAATAGAAGATTCGAGAAGAAATTGAATAAAAAAACGAAATTACGTTTGCTCGTGGTTTAAAAGACACAAATAATATATTTCAAAGCTAAGAAAATAATATAATTAAAATAAAATTTACTCAATCATTTAATAATGAAACAAATAATTACCAATCATTTATCAAATAAAATATTTTTATCAACTCAAACTTAAATTCTAACATAGCCAAGAATTCATGATAATAATTTCATCACAATATTTTTTTTTTATTATCACTCAATCCCTAGTGATCAAATAAATTTCCATTGTCCAAACTCTTCATCACTAAATTCAATTTATTTGAGAACATCACCAATTTTCATTTCTCTCTATATAATACATGGTTTAATTATTATATTTATTTTGAAATAATAATATTAATTAATTTTCTTTGATAATATAAGAAAACTCACTCACTTAGTAAAAAAATGTTTCTTATACTTTCTGATAAAAATAACCATTTGGTTAATTAAATGTCAAGGAATCATCTCACCTAAAAGATTATATTGTTAGGTGAGGTCCAATAATATAATTTATATTATTCTCTAACACACCCTCTCGAGTAAAAGCCTTTGAGTTTGAAACTTTCATAGAAATAGTATTTTATACTTAATTTTTATCAAATAGAATGATGGTAGTGAGATTCGAACTCATGACCGTAGTGTCAACAATGCTCTGATACTATGCCAAGCAACTATCTCATCTAAAAGCTTAAACTTTCACGTGAGGTCTTAGAATATAATTTATATTATTCTTTAACATTAAGTTTATCCATTATATATATATATATATATATATATATATATAAAATAATCTACTCCTATTCATTTTTTTTTAATTATTACTCCTATATTCTGTTAATATAGATTCTCTGATCTATATAGCTGTACGATGTCAATCTACTTATATGTATTTATCCGTTTCCTATATTAAACATGACTTCTTACCTGTAACATTTGCATATAATGGAAAGACATCTCCCTATCATTGCAAGGAGTTTTTACATCCCTATTAAACAATCTCTAAGCTCTTTCAGTGGTGTTGTACAAAGATACCTCTTCTCAGTTTTCCAATTATACGAAGGGATTTCCTTATTTGAGATATCTTTTTCTATGTGTGCTCTTAGTGGCTTCTTAAAGATGTCAGCTATTTGGTTTCCTGTTGGTTCATAGGTTGTCTTAATCTCACCCTTTTGAATCTTTTCACAAACTGTGTGGCAATCTAGTTCGATATGATTGGTTTCTCTCATGGTATACTATATTTGTAGCAATGTGTAAGGTTGCTTGATTGTCACAAAACAATAATGTTGCCCCTGAATGTGATGCCTGTAAATCCCTCAACAAATATCTCAACCATGTAAGTTCACAAGTGGCTGCAGCCATTGAACAATATTTTGCTTCATCTAATGATCTAGACACTGTGACTTGTTTCTTACTTTTTAAAGATACGAGTGAGTTTTCAAGGAAAATGAAATAACTTGTCACTAATAGATGTGTAACTGGATAATTAGTCTAATCCGCATCACAATAGCTTACCAAACTTAGATGACCTTTCGCTGGAAACAACAAGCCTTGCCCAGGTGTGTTCTTGACATATTAAAGGATTTGGTGTGGTGTCTTGAGGTGGTGTAGCTTGGGTTGTTGTATGAACTAACTAAAGGTGTTTACTGCATATGTAATTTCAGGCCTTGTGATGGTGAGATAGATTAGTTTTCCAATTAATAGTTGATACTGAGTTGGGTCTTTGATACCATCCCTGTTTGTTGATGCTAAGACTAGTTCAGGTTCCATGGGAATTTTGGTGGGTTTCACCCCAAACAAGCCAGCTACTTCTAATATATCTATAGTGTATTTTCATTGACATATTGAAATGTCGACCTTTGATTGTGCAACTTCCACACCAAGAAAGTATTTTAATATACCAAGGTCTTTAATTCAAAAGCACCCGTTGAGAAATTGCTTTAGATTTTGAATGTCTTGTTCATCATTTCTTGTAATGATCATGTCATCAACATACAATAATATCATAGTAATAGATTCTCCACAAACCAGAGTAAATAATGAGTAATCAACTTGAGATTGCTGGAAACCAACGTCTTGAATGGCAGAATAGAATCATCGAAACCAAGTGCATGAAGCTTATTTAAGGTCGTATAATGATTTGTGGAGTCGACAAACCATATGCTCCCCCTATCAACGATAGCAGGTGGCGGTGACATATACACTTCCTCAAATAAATTGCCATGTAAGAACACATTTTGACCATCTATCTAGTATAAAGGCCAATCCCGAAGTGCAACAATTGATAAAAGGCAATGGACAGTGGTAAATTTAGCCATATGAGCAAAAGTCTCCTTGTAATCGATACCCTCTATGTGAACTCCTTTGCAATAAGTCGGGCTTTGTAGAGCTCGATGATACCATCCGAGAGGTACTTGATTTTATAGACTCATTTACACCCAATGGGACGTTTGCTAAGAGGCAGATGGACCAAGGACAAGGTATGGTTTGCCTCAAGAGTTGTTATTTTGGAGTTCATGGCAGTAATCCATGCAAGATCATGAATGTCTTGTTCATAATTGATTGGTTCAACCAGGTGAGAGATTTTGAAAACAAAAGAACAATGGGTAGTAGATAATTGAGCATAAGAGACATACCAATGTAGAGGATACTAGGTGCTGGACATAGAAGGTGAGAGAACATTTGGTGTGAGCGAAGCAACATGATAGGTCTGATATTGTTGGAAGTGAGGAGATGTATGGGAGGCTCGACTGGAATGACAAAGGGGAACAGGGACATTAGGTGTGTGGGTGGCCAGATCGGGTGAAGGGGGGACAACGGGAGGTGATTCAGGGGAGGGATGAACTGGAGCAACGGGTGGGGAAGATTGCAAGGTGTTGGGGTTGCTGTGGAGATCTACAGTGATTGGAGAAAGGCCGGAGGTTAGTTGTGGTTCAGCCTGGTTTAGGGTTGGGCTATTGGTTCACTTTAAATAATCAGGTCCAGTGATATATGGGTTAGAGAATGGTATAGGTAAAACCGATAGATCTTGTTGAGCTTCCGGGGTAATGGAGCAAAGGGAAACGTGTGTTCATGAAAGAGAACATCACGTTATGTGGTAATTTTGTGGCTGTCAAGGTCATAAATGAGGTAACCCTTTTGATCGAGGGGATATCCTAAAAATAAACACTGACATGCATGAACATCAAATTTTTGAGTAGGATTGAGATTTGTAGCATAATATAAGCACCCAAGGACCCGGAGGTGAGAATAATTGGGTTGAACCCCGTGTAAAACCTCATAAGGAGTTTTATAGTTAAGGAAGGGTGAGGGGAGTCGATTAATGATATAAGAAGCAGTTTGACGACTTTCTCCCTAAAATTTTAAAGGAACATTAGCTTGGAAACGTAAAGCTCAACTAACTTTCAAAAGATGACGGTGTTTGTGTTTAATAACCCTATTTTGTTGAGATGTATAAGCACAAGTGGGGTGAAAAATGGTACCATGGCTATCCAAAAAAGGGTGCATGGAGAGGAACTCGCCACTGTTATAAGCACAGAGGGTTTTAATGTCACGATGAAACTGTGTTATGACCCAAGAGAAAAAAAGATGGTAACAAGATCTGTGTGTCAAATTTAAAACATATAAGATGAATCCAAGTGAAACGAGTGTAATCATCTATGATAGTTAAAAAAATATCGTGCCCCAGAATGTGTAAGAATTTTGTGTGGTCCCTATATATCACAATGTATTAGGTCAAAAGGTGCAGTAGATTTTATTGAACTATGAGAAAAAAGCAAATGTGTTTGCTTTGCAAGGTGACATACATCACAAACATGTGTAGAATCAATCATAATATGAGGAATTTTGTCATGGCTTAAGGTAGTAGAGCCCATCAAAATGCTTGCCTAGGCCAACCGTCCTCTTTGTTTCCACGTCCTGCACAATACAAAAATCTGGATAAAATATTGCTATACAATTCAATGCTCGAGTTAATTTGCTCACAGACAATAAGTTCACATGGAATTGAGGTACGTGTAAAACTCCATCAAGAGATAAATTAGGTGTCAATCGTATAGATCCAATGCTTTCAATAACAACTTGCCCACCATGAGGTAAACGCACAAAGTTGTGTGGGGTTTTATTATTATTATATGTAGGTGTGAGATGGGATATATGATGTGTTGCCCCACTATCCATATTCCAATATAAGGTGGAACGCAGATCATGGTGTGCAATATTACAAATAGAGGAAATTATACCTGTCGTATTTGCGAATGACTGGGTATTACCATTCTTATTATTAAGTGTCTCCATGACTTGGTTGTATTGCTCGGTTGTAAATGTCGGGCTCCCTTCAGTGGCATAAGTTATTGGACCTTAAGTAGAGGGTGATGCCAATTCTACATTATGAGCCGCAATCCTCTTATTATTGTGAGCCGTTTACTTTTTATTCCTTGGTTGCATGTTCTTTCCATGCCATTTGTGACCCATTGGAAATCCTAGCAACGATCAATTGTATGACCCTCTTGGTCACAGTGAGAGCATTTTAAGGGTTTGTAAGTGCGAAAGGATCCTGTGGTTGTTAGAGTGCGTGAGGTCTGCATTGCGTGTGAGTAAGATGGACTTTCATGATGATTTGCCACCTCTATTTGTCTCTTGTGCTGGAGAATTAACCCATTGACTCTTCGGGTATCAGGTATGGGATTTATCATCAAAATAGAGCCAGAAATAGTTAAGTTAAAGTCATTTAATCCCATAAAAAATTCCATGACTTTCTCCTTTTCCTCACGATCTGCAAGTGCCTTCACCCCTTCACAATTACAAACAAGGGGTTCATGATAAGCATACAATTCATCCCAAAGTGCCTTGAGTTTAGTATAATATATGGAGATGGATTGTTGTCCTTGGCGGCATTCGACAATTTCTTGTCAAATTTGATAGATCCTGGAGTCATTGTTTTGGGAAAACCTGTCTTTGAGATCACTCCACATGATGGCTATTGTGTCAGAATAGAGGACGTTGCTAGCAATGTCGGGATGGATCAAATGCAAGATCCATGATAATACCATGTCGTTGCAACGCTGCCACATAGGAAATCTGCAATTGATTAATCCAAGTTTGTTCTTGCCACTAAGGCTAAGATGCATTGAGCAACTCTACTGTCCAAAATTATTTCCTTTGAGGGGAGCATTGACAAGGGTGAGCCCTGGTGTGTCGGAATGGTGCAAAGCAAGGGGATTAGACATGATTGGTCAATTGATGAAGATCACTGGGTCTGTAGATTGTTGGATTGTTGGGTTTGAATCTATTGATTGTGTTCCGAACATGGTGGGAGTTTGGTGGTTTTGTGATGTCTACAGCAGAAGGTATCTGGGTTGGGTTTTCAGAATTTAATGCTCTGATGCCATGAGAAAATGTGAATAATTGTATTGAAAAACTTAATACTCTATACACTTAGACAGACATCTTTATACAAGAGAAGAGAGCCTATACTAGGTAAGCTATCCAATTACATTAATTACAGATTCATTTGCTACAATTGCTCTCAATCAAACCATAATTTATTGCAGATTATCTTGTTTCCTTTTACAATGAGAATCTGAAGAAACACTAAGTTCACTCTGCATCGAAGTCTTGACCTCATTTCCGGAAATTACTTCTGGTTCAGGAGTCATTGGTAGCTGAAGAGTTGGGATTTACGTCCTACTATCTGTTTGACAATTCTCTTCTGATACAAACTAGTAGGACTTCGTGAAGGATTGAGGCAATAAACTTCCATAGTGGAAATGCCATTAAAAGAATTCCCAAATGGTTCTGTCACTGCCTCTGCATCTTGAAATGGACCATATTTCTATAATGTTACGGTATCAAAACATAGGGGCTTGCCTGCATCATTTGCTCCTTTTATTCGTGACTTTCTCAGACTTCATATCGCTGCCATTCTCAATTCTCAATCTCCATGAACGTGGAGGCGTTCACTCAGGTATAAGTTTTGGAATCTCAAATGGTGATCTTGGATTTGATTGAACTGCCTATTCTGCGCTTCCTTGCTGGCCAATGTTTTCTTGAGGTTCAAAACCTGAAAGTTATCAAATATTTCAAATTGGTATTGTAATCCAATACCCTTGAGTAGAGTTTACATCCATTTAATTTCAGAACACGAGGGCAAAGAAAAAGGACGACGTCAACAATAGCTCTCAATGTGTGCAATTTCAGTTTGTAATAAGACAGAAAGAACCTATAAAAGGCTCCATCTGAATGGAAAGGAAAAAAAAAAATCCCACAGTATGATGAAATGGATAAAATTTAAATATATATGAGAAACAACCAACTAAAACAACAAAAAACATTGACCCTAGTGTTTTTCTAGTCAACATGATAAGAATCCAGCAATCCCTAACTTACACGACCTACTGCGTCACATTTGCAGGGCATGTATAAGGGAAGATTGGACAAAATCCACATCCCAAATTCTAGGGAAATAAATTCCATATTACCTTCTCCTTTAGCTGCATAATGTAACTGCTCTCTATGTTTGCACGAGCATCGCCTAGTTCAATAGTTGATACACTCCGAGCAAACTTCAAAGTTGGTTTCTCTAGAAGAGTATCCTTGTGGACTTGCATGGACAAACTTCAATGTTTTAGCATGTAGCCCACCTGCAGCAAAAAATCAGTGTATACTAGTAATTAGTACAAAATAGAAAATAATAGAGAAGTTGGAATTTTTAGAAACAAGTCAATTTATCTATTCTGCACATTACAACCTATGGAATCTTACAGTAGAAGTGTGAGTTTGTTGTTTTTTTAAGGGATATTACTCATTGAAATAATAAAAGTCTCATATATTGTTCTTAGCTTTAATTTAAGGACATATTTTTTTTTATTATTAATGTCGCGACGACGATTTTTCACGCGCCCCGTCATCCCTTGATTGCGGTAGACAACGACACGCGGTGAAATAGGAGTGTTTATAGTCGTAAAATTACGACTATTTTTATCAGGAGTCGCCACCTAGTATTAAGGTCACTAGCAACCTATTGGTCTCGAGAGTTTGGGTAAGGGGACTTGTTGTGAAAGGAAAAGACGCATCACCCCCAGTGCACCCTACCTAAGGCAAGCTACATTGTTGTTTGATTGTTTTTCCTAAGTTTGATTTTTCGTTGTCTTTTCTAAAGTTTGATGTAGATCTCTCTTTGTGAGAGAATCTCTACCTCGTTAGGAGTTGAAAAGCAAACCAAAAGAATTTTACATTGCATTTTAAAACCATTTTTTTTAACTATCTACAAGTGTACTTTACAATGTAATTCTACACTGTGATAGCTAAAACAAAATAATTTTTAAATTATTTTGATATTTTGGCCAAATTCCAATGGATAATCATAAATTGGTTACGATATCCAATTTTTTTTTCAAAATATGAGAAAGATGCATTTATTTTCTTTTACGAAAAATATACATGGAAGAACCTTGGAATTCGGCCGTATGCACGAAAACAACATATTTTTTTTGTTTTTTTAATGCAATTTTTGTTTTTTATTTTTAAAAAAAAATTAAAAAAAATAAATTTCGAGCCTGGCCTGACCCAACCAAATGGGTCAGCCCAGCCAAGGTGGGCCAAAGCCCAACTCAGCTGGACTTGGGTTGGGCCGAGAGTAGCCTAGCCCAACCCAATTAATGCTGTGTGAATTAATTCATGCACATGAACAGTAAAATGGTGGTCAGCCGACCACCACGAGAGGCTCACCTGCCACCGCCTCTGGGTAGAGGAGATCGAGGTGGTTCTCCCTGTCGTGGTGGCGTCAAAAATGGCGGCATGTGGTAGTCGGGAGGAGCTCTTGAAGTGTCTGGTCTGTGGCTGCTGCTATTCTGTCATTGCTATTGCTCTCACCGGAGCTAGAGAAAAAGGCCGAGCTTGCTGTTGGAGAGCTTCTGGAGGTCGTTGAGAACTGGATGGAGGAGGAAGGGGCTGCTTGACATGCTGGTTTTTAGAGAGAGAGAGGCACCGTCGGGGAGAGAGAGAGCACTGCAACGTTGAGGAAGAGAGGAGTTACAATGTTGAGGAAGGAGAGAGGGCTGACTGCTGCGTGGCGAAGGAGATGATCGAGTTGGTGGTGGCTGGCTGCCGGAGATGGAGAAGAAGATGAGCTATTGTTGTTGAGGAAGAGGATGAGGGGTTGTCGGTTTTTATGGCTGCCTGTGATCAGTCATCTCCCTCTCGTCCCTGTCTGTTCTCTCGTATAAAAATTCACCCGTTTTCGTGTATTATTTCCCCAGTTTATCTCCTCCTCTGTTTAACTCCAGAATTTTCTCCTCTGTTTTTCCACAGTTTTTCAACCCCCCTGTGATTTCGTTCTCATGGTATTTATAGACGGAGGAGGTAACTCGTCCACCTCATGCTACAGCTTCGTGCAGTGATGGGTTACCTCCTACAACGACAAGGTATAGCTGGGTGGTGATAAGTTGCATCGTACAGGGCATGCTATAGTGGTGTGGCTGCCTTCAAGCAGCGTGATTGCAACAACGTTCCTGTAGTGGCATGGCATTATATTTTTGTCCCTTATTTTGTAATTGTTCTAATTGCACCTCCCATTAGTTTTAAACTTCTAAATTTGTGCAATTATACCCCTACTAAAATTTCAAAAGTGGCCTTAACTTTGCGTACCTTTTTATTTTCGTCATTGGTTTCTGATTTATGAGATGTGGCCCTTAATTGACCATTAAACTCTTAATTTTCTTCAATTTTGCCCCTAACTTCACACAATTGGTTTGGAAAAAATTCAATTCGGTCTTTGAAAACACCATTCTTCTCAATTGAACCCGAATTAACCTAAAAAACTTTATCTTTTATCAATTAAACCCTTAACTAAATTAATTTGACCAATTTAAAGTATAATTAAGTCCATGCACTTAATTAAATCCTTCAACTTGAACCTAAATTAATTCTTAAACATAATTATACTTCAAATTGGCCCATGATTATATCAAATTGGCCTATAAAAAAATATAATTATATCTTTCGGCTTAATTTTTATGCAGATATACCCAATAATTATTTTATCCTTGAATCTATATTTTCCTTCATTTTTTGGGCATAAAAGAGGTATGATCGGGCTCTCAAAATCTTCCAAATTTTCCACATCAATTTTTCTACCAATGCCGACCCTTTTTATTTTATTTTTGTTATTTTTGAGTAGATTTTAGGGAGTAACCCAGAAATTGGGTTATGACAATTAATATAGATGTTAGGAATTTGAATTAATATCAATTATTTAAGTTTGGATATATATTTAATATGCATATTAGTATTATATTTGTGTTGAAAATATATTTGTCATACATTATTGTTTTGAATGCTTATAAATTTAAACTTGCATGAACTCTATGCTTTTTCTAGAAAACTTTCTAATGTTTAGCATGTTTTATTATTACATCTTCATCACCAATGTTTTCCATGGCAACTTAGCTGAAGAAGTGGATGCTCTACGCACCTGGTCAAGATGAATTGCAGGGCGAAGCAGTTTCAGCCATCGATCCAGCAACTTCTTCAAGCTCTAGAACAAGTCCTTCATTGAACCCTACAATTGTTACAAAGATCGCACTACCTCGTGTTGATACCATTGGTTCGCTACAGACACATCCTTCAACAATCTAGCCAGGTCTTGACACCTTTTTCCCCTTCCCCGTACAAATGAGGGGAGGCTACTTTTTAAGGAGGTTCAAAGGTTTTGAGCAACTCTCTCCTTTAACACAAATATACTTCAGTGCACTTATCATAACCAAAATATACGTTTTTCTTTTCTTTTCTTTTTTGTTCCGACATACTGTTTTCTACACTTTAGTATATCACATATGCCGTTATTTTATGTTGTTATTGTAATAAATTATCATCATGTCCCTGATGAAACACCAATATTCTTGTTTATTCAAACACATTATCATGAAAATAGATCATGGGAATTGATCATGGGGATCAACTGATTGATCATGGGGATTAATTGTGTAATTTTCAGCTTGATGGGAGGAGAAAATTAGCTAACAAATTGATGAGAGGGGTCCCTGATTTACCTATAACTAATAGTCTGTGTACTTCATCTATGACTACTGGTAGGCATAGATCAGAAGGTTTCTCTCAGAAATGTTTTCTATTATTTTGAAGTTGTGTTGCTGCTGTAATGAGAATTTTTTTCGGAGCTTGAGCTAAAATGACTAGAGGTATATATAATCTAAATTTTTGTAGTTAAGTGAATTTAGCATTTGATAAATAAAGTGTATAGCATGTGACAACATAGCCTACCTTTATGTTGTTTTGCCCAATACATTTGTTAGTGATTCTTAGTGTATTGAGTTATTTGATTTTCAGTTTATGAACTTGCGTTGTTATTTTAAGTAGCTATTTGTTTATGACCTGCTATCAATGACAAAATGTGTAACTAAAATTAAACTGAAAATGAACTGACGGAAGGCGAGGCCATTGGCCTCTCCCCGTACATGTGACAGGCAGCCCATACAGGCCACCGATAAGTGCAGTGACAGCCCTTCATGGGCCATCTGCTGCATAGGGAGAGGCCAGTGGCCTCTCCCCAGCTGAAAAAAGGAGAGGTCACTAACCTCTCCCCGTGCTATCACTAGCGACCCTTACGGGTCGCCATTGACAACAGCGACGACCCTTCACGGATTGTCTGCCGCACAGGGAAGGGTCAATGCCTTTCCCTAGTTGACATAAGGAGAGGTCACTGGCGTCTCCCCATTATGTGACTGGCAACCCTTATAAGTTGCTAGTTACAGTACCAACAACCTTCACGGGTCGCTAGATACTTAAGAGAAATGGCGACCCATTGGGTCACCGTGACAGTACTAAGAATAAATTAATTGATGCGTAAATGTTAGTGAATTTTATGGTACTATCCAATTTTCAATGTCTAGGAAAGTTTCGTCTAGGAAAGTCTGGGTATTTAAGTGTGTCCATTGAGACACACCTCACTTTCCTAGGAACTTACATGGTTGTAATTTGAAAAAATACTGTTTACTTCACATTTGTTTGTTTGATTCCTTAGAACCTTATCTAGGCAGCGATATAATTATTAGATGTTAATGAAGTAGTAATTATCATAATAATTTTAAGAACACCATAACATTCTGATTTTATAAATGATAGTTACATCAAGAATATATATGTGAACTTTATAAGGAAAATTATCATCAGGTTGTAATTAATTCATAAATTTAATTGTTAATCCCCACAGGGACATTTTTATTTTTATGACTTAATTAGAATAGGATAATTAATTTAATATATAAAATAAAATTTATCTTAGGTCCACAGGTACATAAATTTTTATTAGTTAATGTTTAAATTTATTAGACTTACTAATAATTAGTAAATTTCATGCATGGTGCAACCTTTGCCCACAGGTAGGTTGAAATTTATTATTAAATTGACAATGATTAATTTAAATAAAGTTATTTCATATAAGTAAGTTTTAGTTTCCTTGATAATTGTAGTTATTGGTTTGATTGAAATAGTTTCGATCGTGAATGATAATAATTTTTCTTAATGGAAAGAAAAATTTCTTTTTATATTGGGGTGCATGAAACTTGACTTGTCGCTTCATGAGGATGAACCATCAGCCTTGATGGACTCTAGTACGACACTAGAGATTGCTAAACATGAACGGTGGGAGTGATCCAATCACTTAAGTCTCATGTTTATGAAATCTCACGTCATTAAAGGCATTCAGGGTTCAAACCCAGAATGAACCAAGGCTAAAGACTTTATTAAAATTATTGAGGAACAATTTGTCAGTTCTGATAAAGTCGTAACCAACACCTTAATGAAAAGGTTGTCAAGCAAAAGCTTTGACAATTTCAGAATTGTTTGAGAGCACATCATGGAAATGAGGGACATGTCTGCTCAACTGAAGTTAATAGAGGTTGATATTTATAAGTTATTCTTGGTGCATTACATACTTAACTCTCTCCCGTCGGAATTTATTCCTTTAAAAATTTCTTACAACACACATAAGGACAAATGGTCAATAAATAAACTTCTAACCATGGGTGTTCAAGAAGAGGAGAGGTTAAAGCATGAGAAGCCTCTAAGTGTTCATATATGGCTACTCATGATAAGGGAAATGCCAAGGGAGGAAATCATGCTCACAAACCCAAGAAGGATAACAAGTTGTCAATAAAGAAAAATGACAAGAAGGATGTGTGTTTCTTCTAAAAGAAAAGTGGGCATATAAAGAAAGATTGATAGAAATACAAAATATGACTCGAAAAGAAAGGTAATATCATATATCTAGTTTGTCTGAATCTTTTTTTTAGGCTCTTAGTAATACATGGTGGATTGATTCTGTTCTACAATCCATATTGTCAATATAATACAGGGTTTTCTTAACACAAGAAAACCAACAAGCCATGCACAACGAGTATATTCTGAAATTAAATTATTTTCTCAAGTTTAGGTGATTGGGACATTTAGATTGATTTTGAAATCTGGATGTGTTTTGGATCTAGATAATGTATTTTTTATTCCCTATTTTTCAAGAAACTTAAAATCTGTTTCAAAATTGGATATTATTGGTTATGGTTTTTGGTTTATCAATTCAACCTTTAGTATTTTTAAAGGTGAAAACTTTGTTGGTGGTGGAATAAAAATTGATTATTTATTCAAAATTGATCTAGATCCTACCTTTGAAAACAATTATTTATCATTACATACAAATATTGGCATAAAGAGGAGTCTTATGAATGAGGACTCCATTTGGTTATGGCACAGGAGATTAGGAAATATCTCGATAGAGAGAATCAAAAGGTTAGTAAATGATGGAGTTTTAAAAACTCTTGACTTTACTAATTTTGGTATTTGTGTGGATTGCATAAAGGTAAAGCAAACCAATAAGACCACTAAAGGTGTCAAAAAGAGTTCTAACTTGAGATCATACATACAGATATTTGAGGACCTTTCCTACTCCTTGCTTAAATGGTCAAAGATATTTTATATCTTTTATTGATGACCATACACGATTCATGTTTCTCTATCTTCTAAATGATAAGGTTGAGACATTAAATTCTTACAAGACCTATAAGGTAGAAGTAGAGAAACAAAAGGACAAGAAAATCATGATCGTAAGATCTGATAGAGGCAGAGAGTACTATGGTAGGTACACAAAAAAGAGACAAATGATGGATCCATTTGTGAAATTCCTTGAAAAAGAAGGTATTGTTGCTCAATACACAATGTCTGGCACACCACAACAAGATGGTGTGGCAGAAAGAAGGAATCATACATTAATGGACATGGTAAGGAGCATGATTAGTAATTCTCAGTTGCCTTTATCTTTATGGAGTGAAGCCTTAAAAACTGTTGTGTATGTATTAAACCGGGTCCCATCCAAAGCTAATCCTAAGACACCTTTTGAACTATGGAATGGATGGAAACCATGTTTCAATAACTTACACATATGGGGGTTGTCATACTGAAGTGAGACTTTATATTCCAAACATGAAGAAATTAGACCCAATGACAACCAACAATTATTTTATTGGCTATGCAGTAAACTCTAAATGATTTAGGTTTTACTATCCTTCTCATCGTACTAGAATTATTGAGTCTATAAATGCAAAATTTTTAGAGGATTCTGAACCTAGTGGAAGTGCTTGTCCTCAAATGACTGAATTTGAGGAAGCACAAAAGTTGATTGAAACTCCTTTACCTTAAAGATGTTTGATTGTGCTTAAGGAAATTCAGAATGATTACCTTGAACCACAATCAATTGCAGAACAGTCAACTTCTGAGGAACAAGTTCAGATTGAACCTATTCAAACTCTACCAAATACAAAGAAATAATATTAAGAAGACCCTCTAGAACAATTAGACCTACAATCTCTAGTGATTATGTTGTATATTGTCATAACCCAATTTTTCGGTTACTCCCCAAAATCTACCAAAAAAATAACAAAAATAAAATAAAAGGGGACGGCGTTGAAAAAAAATCAAGGTGAAATTTTAGATGTTTTTGAGAGCTCGATCGTACCTTTTTTGTAACCAAAATGAAGGAAATTGCAGATTCAAGGCTATAGTAATGTATTATCGGATAAATCTGCGTAACAATTAAGTCGAAAAATATGATTATATTTTTATGGGTCAATTTGATTTAATCATTGGCCGATTTAAAAGTGTAATTATGTTTCAAAATTAATTTAAGGTCCAATCAAAAGATTTAATTAACTGCAAGGACTTGATTATATTTTAAATTGGCCAAATTAATTTTATTAAGGGTTTAATTGATGAGAAATCAAGTTCTTGAATTTAATTCAGATTCATTTGATGAGATTGGAATTTTCGGAGACCGATTTGAATTTTTCCAAACAAATTATGCAAAATCGGGGTCCAAATTGAATGAATTGAGAGTCTAATGGTTAATTGGGGGTTAAATTGCGCAAATCAGAAACCAGAGACCAAAATAAAAAGGGCGCGCAATTTTAAGGATAACATTGATTTTTTTACGGGGATACAATTGCACAAAATTAAAAGTTTAAAACCAATCAGGGGTGCGATTAAACCAATTAAAAATTAAGGGATCAAATTGTATTTTTTCTCTCTCCCTCCCAAAATCATGACGCGTGACACGCCGCTGCCTTTTCAGATCTAGGTGAAGAGGCAACCCATCGCTGCACGCAATGGGAAACCGAAGGGTTGCCTCTTACCTATAAATAGCTTACATGCATGCATGAAGAGAAAGGAAGAAAAGGGGGCAGAATACTGGGGGTTACATAGGAGAGTTTTTTACGCAGAGAAAATGAAGAAGATTTTACACAGAAAAGAAGAGAAAGAAAAGAGACAGAGGGGGAGCGTTTAAAAGAATAGAAAACAGAACGGGAGAATTTACAAAAACAAAACAGAGAGTCCAAGAACAGAGAAGAGAAAATTTATGTAGAATGTCATCTCAGTTTTAAAGTTAAAAGCACAAAAACCTTCTTCTTCTTCTCCAGCCCCGGAGCCATCGTTCTCCCTCTCTCCCTCTCAGCCGAGCCTCTCTCTCTTTAAAACCAGCTCTCTCTCTCCCCTCAAAGACTCGCTGGCAAGCTACCAGCTTCGTCTTCCTCATCTCCGGCGAAGCCAGTCTCCACCACAAACGCAGGTGCCTCTCTCTCTCCCCTGCAATTCCTTCTCTCTCTCTCCTCCTACAACAGCTCTTGGCGAGCACAGCAGCGGCAAACACCTCCACCGTGACCTGCAACAGACCATCCTTCTTCTCCGACGACAAGCAACGTTGCAGCAGCCACGAATGCACCACAGGTCAGCAACTTCCAATGCCTCCTCCGGCCTCCACGGGCCACCATTTTCGACGCCACCACCACAGGGACAACCACCTCGACCTCTTCTACCCGGCGGCAATAGTAGGTGACCCTCTCATCATGGTCGGCCGACCACCACTTTACTGTTCACAAAATACATAAACTGTGTTTAATTAACATGTTCTAAATGGTGCCGTTTTATCTTTTCCTTTTTTTTCCTCCTGTGTGTCTTGGGCTAGACTGCTCTCGGCCCAGCCCAGTTGGCTTAGCCAGGTCCAGCCCAGCCCATTAAAATTGGGATTTCGCCCATCTTGGTTAGCTAGCCCATTTAGTTGGGCCCGACCTAGATTTTTTTTTAATTTTTTTTTACTTAAAAAAATTGCATTAAAAAAATAATAATAAAAAATATATTGTTTTCGTGCATATGGCTGGATTCCAAGATTTTTTCCATCATATTTTTCATAAAAAAAATATTTTGCATCTTCCTCATGTTTTAAAACAAAAAGTGGATATCGTAACCAGTTTATGATTATCCGCTGGAATTTGGCCAAAATATCAAAAATAATTATAAATATTTTTATTTATCTATTAGGGTGTAAATTTACATTGTAAAATACATCCATGGATAAAAAGAAGGTTTTTAACTACGGTGTAAATTTATATTGTAAAGTACATCCGTAGATAATAAAAAGGATTTTTCAGATACGGTGTAAATTTACATTGTAAAATACATCTGTAGATAAAGAAAATTTGTAGTTGCGGTGTAAATTAACATTGTAAAGTACACCTACAGACAAAAAAAAATGGTTTTTGAAAATGCAATGTAAAAAGTTTGATTTAGGAAAAAACAATCAAACAACAATGCAGCTTACCTTAGGTAGGGTGCACTGGAGGTGATGCGTCTTCCCCTTGCACAACAAGTCCCCTTACCTAGACTCTCGCAAACCAATAGTTTCCTAGTAACCTTAATACTAGGTGGCGACTCCTAATAATTATAGTCATCAATTTTACGATTATAAAGCACCTCAATATTCACCGCGCGCCGTTGTCTCTCCAGAGAGGGATGGCGGGGCGCGAAGCGCGTAAAAAAATTGTCATCGCGACATATATCTCCAAGAGTCCAATTTTCATGTTTGGCCTAAGGATGATCCAAAAACGTCTTCACGAGCCATGAGTGGAGAGTACTCCATATTATGGCTTAATGTCATGAAATAAGAGATGGAATCCATGGTTAAAAATCAAGTCTGAGATCTCGTTGAGTTACCAAATGGAGTTGCAGCTAACTGCAAATGGGTTTACAAGACCAAAACCGATGCTTCTGGCAATGTTGAATGATATAAGCTAGACTTGTGGCCAAGGGTTTCACTCAAAAGGAAGGCATTGATCATCATAAAACCTTCTCTCTAGTATCTAAGAAGGATTCATTTAGGATAATCATGACATTAGTAGCTCATCTTGATCTAGAGCTATATCAAATGGATATCAAAACAACCTTTCTAAATGGAGATTTTGAAGAGGAGGTTTACATGAAACAACCAGAAGGTTTTGATGATGACAATCAGAAAGCTTGCAAACTAAGGAAATCTATTTCCAGACTATAACAAGCCTCCTGTCAATGGTATATCAAATTGCACAAGGTCATTACCTCACATGGTTTTATTGAGAACCTTGTTGATCAATGTATATACCTTGAGGTTTGTCATAACCCAATTCTGAGTTATTCCCCAAAATCTACCCAAAATAAAAAAAATAACAAAAGTAAAATAAAAGGGGGTGGTGTTGGCAGAAAAATCAAGGTGAAAATTTTGGACGTTTTCGAGAGCTCGATTGTGCCTCTTTTGCTAAGAAATGAAGGAAAATGCAGAGTCAAAGCTTAAGTAATTTATTATTGGATGAATCTGCAAAAAAATTAAGTTGAAAGATATAATTATATTTTTATAAGCCAATTTGATTTAATCGTTGGCCAATTTAAAGTGTAATTATGTTTAGGGATTAATTGAGAGCCCAATTGAAGGATTTAATTAAGCATAAGGACTTAATGATACTTTAAATGGGTCAAATTAATGTTATTAAGGGCTTAATTGATGAGAAATTAAGTTTGGAAGCCTAATCTGGGTTATATTGGGAAGATTGGAATTTTTGGAGACCAAGCCTAATTTGGGATGGCGGGGCGCGAAACATGAAAAAATTTCATCGCGACAAGGTCAATGGATGATATGTAGATGATCTTTTGCTTGCAAGTAATGATTTTGGTTTGTTACACGAGACCAAAAGATTCCTCTCTCAGAACTTTGAAATGATGGATTTGGGTAAAGTTTCTTATGTCATTGTCATAGAGATTCACAGAGACAGAAAACAAATAATATTGAAACTTTCTCAAAAGGCCTACATTGAAAAGGTTTTAGAGAGATTTAGACTGAAGAACTGTAATAATTTTGTAGCACCTATCATTATAGGGGATAGATTCAGTAATGATGAGTGTCCTCGAAATGCAATGGAAAAGGAACAAATGAAATATATCCCATATACATCTGTCATAGGTAGCCTATTGTATGCACAGGTCTGCACTAGACCTGACATAGCAATGGAAGTTGAATGCTTGTCGATATCAAAGCAACCCAGGATTGGAACATTGGAAAGCTGCAAAGAAAGTCATGTGGTATTTGCAAGGAACCAAGCATTACAGTTTGACATATAGACACACTGACCATTTAGAAGTGGTTGGATATTCATATTCTGATTTTGTAGGATGTGTAAATAGTAGAAATTCTACTTCAGGATATATCTTTCTTCTTGCTAGAGGGGTTATATCCTGAAGAAGCAACAAGTAGAATATAGTTGTTACATCTACAATGGAGACATAATTTATTAGGTGCTATGAAGCCACTATACAGGCACTTTGGTTGAAATTTTTTGTTGGTGGTCTCAAAATTATTGATTCTATAGGGAGACCAATCAAGATCTTCTGCGATAATCATGTTGCCATATTCTTCTCCAAGAATAATAAAAGTGGAAGCAGAAGTAAACATATCAACATCAAGTACCTTTGTGTGAGAGATAATATCAAAAGGCATGAAGTGTTTATTGAGCATATAAATACTAAATTGATGATTGCGGATCCCATGACTAAAGGTTTAGGGGTAAAGCTATTTAAAAGTCATGTGGAGTATATGGGATTGATTGAATCATTTTGTACTTAGTCTTAATTTTTGTATACATACATCAAGTTCTTGTAATAAGGTTTTTGTGCACATTTATTCCTTTATCCATGAGGATAAAAATAAAGTTTGGACCTGAATAACTTATGAAAAGTTTATTCATAAAATTTTTGACTGCCCATATGGTATTTATTTAGGAGATATTTTATATATAATACATAAAAAGGACGACTTATTATATAATGGTCTTACCGCCATGATTCACGTGTAGTATTCCTTATGTGAGTGGGAGGATTCTATGATTGGTTGAAATAAATAAAACAATGATCATATTAAAGAACAAAACATAATGAAGAGTTTATGTGTTATAAGAACCAAGTGGGAGAATGTAAGAAATTATCATTATGCCCCTGATGACAAATCCATGTTATTCAAACCCATGATCATGGAAGCATATCATGGGAATTGATCATGGCGATCAATTGCCTAATTTTCTCCTTGATGAGAGGAATAAATTAGCTAACAAATTGATGAGAGGGGTCTCTGATCTACCTATAAATAATAGTCTATGTACTCCATCTATGATTATTGGCAGACATAGATCAGAAGGTTTCTCTCAAAAAAAATTTCTATTATTTTGAAGCTACTTTGCTGCTATATTGGGAATTTTTTTCGGAGCTTGAGCAAAAATAGTTTGAGGTATTTATAATCTAAATTTCCGCTCCTATGTGAATTTAGTATTTGAATATATAAAGTGGATAAAATTTATTACATACAGCTCTGAAACAGACCCTCATAACCTCCTCGAAGAATCTGAGTCATGAGATCAAGTTCCATTTTAAGTGGCGAAACATCCGATCCACTAACCAAGAGGTTGCACCCTTCAACGTCTGACAACTCTTAGGTAACTCCCCTATCAGTTTGTGCTCATATCTCTTCTTTAATTCTATGTTGAACTAATATCATACACACAATTAATGGATTGCTTTTCAAAATATATTTTATTTAGAAATATATCAACACATCAAAATAATCTTAAAACACTAATAAAATTAATTTGAAACAAAAAAAAAAACTTAAAAACACTTTTAAAACATAGTATCAAACAAACATTAAAATCTATTTGAAATCATCTCATTCAATGTCAACTGTGCTTTGTTGCTTTACAATTATAGAATCTTCAAAAAACAATGGTTGCGTCACCTATTCTAAATCTATTCGAAATCATCTCATCCAATGTCAACTGTTTTTTGTTTTCACAAAGAAGAGGCTTGAACACGAGATCTCTAGAGGAAATGGATCTTACTGCCACTTGATCAGCTACATGCTCATAGCCCATTTCAAGTTAAATTGGCCATGATCAGAGCTATTAGCTCATTAATCAATATTCTAACCGGGTCAAGAATTGGCTCTCGTTTTCATGTCAAAGAAAGCGTGAAAGGTTCTTGCTGCAAATTTTGACATTAGACATTGAAATGGCTAGGCTTGTTCCATGGAATTGGCTATGTGGATCGCCGGCCTTTCTTCCACTCGTGTCTCTCTGTCTCTATGAAAGGACAATGGTTGAAATTTTCTTAGTGACATCACATTCCCATTCTAGTGTTTGATATTACTGCACAAGTTGCTTTCAATCGGTTGCTCAATTCTTTTCCCACTAGGAGGAAAGACACACATACAAGTTTTTGTTTTATATTGATTCTCATAATTATTAATAACTGAGACCAATTTGGATTAAAAATTCTGTTTTTCATTTTGATCTTAAACAAACCATTAACATCTATCAAAAATGGAATATTCTTACAAAAAAAAAATCATTTTTGTAAATCATTTACTTTCTATCTCTACTTTTGTTCTTCTGTTGGCCTCGTTATCCATCAAATAACAGTAACATGCTTGACAATATTTATTTTTACAAAATAATTAAGTTAACTCCCCCCCATTCCCCAAAGTTTAGGTGGTCGTGCCTATTTTATTACAAAATCATGTGCATGGAACAAAATAAAACGACCTTTCAAAAGATCACTGAGGTCCATCTTCATCTATTCTTAGAATAATATATATATATATATATATATATATATATATATATATATATAATAAATATCTAATAGATGGCTTAATGGTAAGAGTTTGGGGCTAAAGGGTTAGCTCTCCTTATGGTCTCAGGTTTGAATCTTATAATTACTAATATAATAAACACTAAAGGTTTATATGGTCGTTAATTTCAGAGCCTATAAAATTAGTCGAGGTGCGTGCAAACTGACCCAGATATCCACTTTAATTATATATATATATATATTGTGATCTCATGGCCCAATAATGCGAAGGACTCTTGTATATTTCTTAATGAGACCGATTTTGTGCTAATTTTATTCTTATTCTAAACGAGAGTCAACTGTTTCTGGAAGACCAGCACATTGTACCACAAAAATCATTGGATTAGTCAAATATTTTATGCTTTTTATACTGGACTTTCGTACATAAATCTATTTGAAAATTTAATTTTTAAAACTAAAATAACTTTTTTCAAGAATAATCATATACATGAAACTATCATAATATAAAACTCACAAGTGTGCCCGCTGCTGTTACTAATATTGCTCATGCGGCATGCACAAAATTTCCATTGACTTTGGCGTGCCCTCTATGATGCATGGGTTAGGCCACCAATGAGATCATTAGTCATGTAAATAAATCAAGAAAAAGGGTTGGAGCCGTCCAAAAATTTTCTTGCTTTATTTACATGACGAAGCTGAATAATTAAATAATCAAAGATGGTTAATCATATGCATAAAGCCGCATTGGAGTGGGTTTCCAAATGGATGGGGACAAAGCGGCCTCTCGCAAACATAATTTAGCACTGGCCTTCATCATCATGCTCGTCACTTCCCTGTCTCTCCATATATTTTTATACTCGAGGCTTTGTAATTAAGTATATGGCTGTAATCTGTACATGCGATCATTTACATTTACTTGAGAGTGAGCTGTAACAGTAGCATGGCATATGAGAGGAAACTTTTTATTTATTAATATAGGTGTCCAAGCTATTTTATACATTTTTAATTAATTTCATGAATTTAAAAATTAACGAATACTTAAATATTTAATAAATATACCTCATGAACAAGCCCGATAAGAGACTTTTTAGGTACAGCTTACCCTTTCAGTGACAGAAATCGTTTATTCAGCAATTAAAAATATTACTGATTTCTAAGTCAATGAAGATTATAGCAAATCTTTAAAGGTTATTTGTTCATATATGATTTATAGTGTTGTACTTGACAGAATCTCAGAAATAAAGTTACAAACAAAAAGTCTTAGCTACCACCACGTGTGAACGGTTTCAAATATCGAAAATGTACTTTTTCTAGTGATTTGGTTGTTAAAAAGAGAAAATAATAGAGAAAGAGAAAAATGAATGTTGATGGTAGATTTATATTATTATGATTTGATTTTTTTTCTTTTTTAAAGTCATACAAATAATATATATCATATTAAAAATATTGTAATAATAGTTGTTTTGGAATTATTTTTTTATTTAAAGATATATAAAACTATTTATTTATTTTTAACATTCGTATATGAAAACCATTTTAAAAAATAGCATAAAAAATATTATTTAAAAAAAAAATACTGGCTCTAAATGTATTTGGTATTGTGGTACATTTTCTTTTTAAAATAATGATTTTTATTACTTTTAATATTAAAATCATTGGATAACACTAAATAACATGAATTTAATATTTATTCAAGTGAAATATATTTAGTCACTGCAGTCAAATATGCAATCCTCAAATATAGAAATTAAAGAGAGTGGTCCTCTATGTGCAATTTTAATGGACCATGAAACAAAATTTTATGTATCTAAGAGAAAATAATTAATTATTGCAATGCATCTATCAATATCAAAATTAGAGGTGTAAAACATCCACCAAGCATGTAATCATGATAGGCTTTATTCAAAGTAGCTCAATTACTATTTCAAAAGCACTAATTTCCCGGCCGAATTTGAGAGATGGCAAAGAGACAAACCGCAAGTATCAAAGTACCTTTAACAAGTAGTAATTGTCAACCGATTAGGACTGTTTAACAGATTAGTTGAAATTGTTTTTAAAATTGATTTTTATTTATAAATTTATAAAAATTATTTTTTTTATTTTTTTAAAATTATTTTTTATATTAGCACATGAAAATAATTTAGATACACTATTTTGTTTTAATTTAAAATAAAAAATAAAAATAAAAAATCTTTAATTTTTTTAAAATCATTTTTAAAACGTAGTTCTAAATATCTCGTGCCTGGTGAGGCTACGTCTCGAGCCCAGATAAATTATATTTTTTTAAGAACAATAACTTTTAAAATAATTTAAGTGTAAAATATATTATTTTAATGTTTTTTAAATAAAAAATACTTTAAAAAATAATTTTTATTACATTTTCAACCTCGTTTAATAACTTTTATTATTTTTTTATTACATTTAAAAAATAACTTTTAAATCTTGTTTCATCACCACTGTGTATATCTAAATTTTAACTCTGTACATTATTATACTACTTCGAATATGTAATTGTTGTAGCATACCATTATACATCTCCATCAATTTAAAAATACAGTAACCTTTGTGATTCTTATCCAACGATCAACATTAATTAATTCATAACCATAGTTGTCAATACCGTTCTGGTCGTCGCTCCGTTTCAATTTCATATTGTTCATATATAATTAATTATATATATATATATATATGAAAAAAATAAAATATTAATTTAACAAGTATAATTAAAATTCAAGATAAATGAGCTTTAAATTATACAATACAAACACAAAGTCAAAAAAACATAATCTCAAAATTAGAAACATCACTAAAATTCCAAAATATTATGAAAGTAAAATGTTCTAAAATAAAAGAAATATACATCAAACATCTTCTACATCATTAATATAAAAATAAGGATCTTGATCTTGCAGTGGAATATAAGGAAAGTTATCAACATGACATTCTAATAGTTGGTCATTTCCACCAAGCTCATTCTCCTCATTAAAACATGTCTCTTCATCATCTAAATTTAAAGTAGACAAAGGTGCTTCGATACTCTCCCAACTTATATCCTCTCCATCAAGAAGATTGGGTTCTTCACAAATCCATTCATTTAATAGATCAATGTTATCAAGGTTAATGGGATCTAAATCATCTCTTGTTTTGCTCAAATTCCTACAAAGAATAAACACGAAAGAAATTAAAAAATTAATAGCAATGTAATAGAAAATAATTATTAATATAATAGTATTGCTATTTTACCTCTGTTGAATCTTTAAATTATAACGAACAAATACTAAATCATTTAATCTCTTGTGCTCAAGCCTATTTCGCTTTTTGGAATGGATGTATTCAAATACACTCCAATTTCTTTCGCGCTCAGTTGCACTACAACATTGACTAAGAACTCGAATTGCAAACGTTTGAAGTTCTTCAGTATCATTGCCGAATTGCTCCCACCATGAAACTAGATAAGAAAATTTGAATAAATCAAATATTATAGATAAAAAAAGACATTATATTTTAAAAAATAAAAGTTATTACCTGGATTTAACTTTTCTCTTTGACGAATAGCTAGGGACATGCCAAAATCACCAATTGCTTTCTTATACTCCTCAATTTGGCCACTAATGATATCTTGAATATCACAATCAGGAACCAATCTAGTAATTATGCTAAGCAAACCTCGAGTTACCTCCTTTTGTTTTGAAAAAGAAGGCCTAAAAAATATTCCAGGATTAAGAAAACATCTTGCTGCATGTAATGGACTATGAAGTTGCTTATCCCATCTAACATCAATTACCCGAATATATGGTCCATATTGAGACATTCTATTTTTCAACCTTGTTTTGATGGCTTCTTTTGCTTTATCCATTGCCTCATATAATTATCCCATTGATGTTTTTTCTTCACTGTCTGCTAACCTTAGAACTCGTATTAAAGGCTCGCTGACGTTGACTATATGTGCATATCTCGGTCAAAAGTCTTTATCTTCTAAAACTATTGCAGCAATTTCCTTTCCAACCCGACTTTTGCCATGACTTGATTCAACCCATTTTGTGCAAGTAAACATTTGTCGAAGCTCATTCTAAAACTTCAGTAAACATTGGATGCTTAAGAAATGGGTAGCAAACCTTGTTATGCCAGGACGACATAAATCATTTCCATTTGTGAATTCTTTTCTCATCAAAGCTAAAACCCATACATGATTATATATAAACTTGGTTATATTTCTTGCATTTTTAATGGTTTCATCAATGATAGGAAAATATCTTAGATCACAAATATTTTCTAGCATTAAATCAATGTAATGGGCAGCACAAGGAGACCAAAAAAAGGTGTCATACCTTTGCTGCAAAGCTTTCCCAGCAGTCTTAAATGAAGCCTCATTATCACTAACAAATTGGACAATATTTTCTTGTCCAACTTCTTTGACAACTTCATCAAACATTTCAAGCAATGTCTCTTTATCTTTTCGTAGTCCTGAAGTGTCAACAGACTTCAAGAATACGATGCCTCTCGAAGAATAAGCAAGAAAATTCACAATTGGTACATTTATCCTATTTGACCACCCGTCAGCCATAATAGAACATCCATAAAGTTTCCAATCAGCCTTGATTCCTAAAATGTATTCATGGACATCATGAACTACATTTTTCAAAAGTGATCCTCTTAAATCATGATATGATGGTCCTTTAAAACCAGGTCCCATTGATGTTATGGAATCTATCATTGGCTGATAATAATATGACTTAGCACCATTAAATGGTATATTAGCATCAAACCACCATGTTGCTATGGCTTTTCTTGCATTTTGTTCCATCTCTTTAGAAGCCATTGCACTTTTAATACTAGGTTGTGAACCTGGGGTAGTTCGTGGAGCAAATAAAGGTATCCTTTTTCTAGTTGTACTTGTTCCTTGCATTGTCAATCTTCTATTTATTTGTGAACGTATATCACCCAAATGAGGATTTGCAGCATCACCCTCTTTAACTTCTTCATCATTAGAAACTGATTGAGAATTTCCAATATCAGTTCTAACTCTTTTTCTTTTCTCTTTCTCCGTTGTCATGTTATCTATCAGTTGTTTCATTTGCCATTTAACATCTGGAGGGACCCTTTTACAAGGTTCAACTTGACCTTTAATACCAGCAAGGTGATACTTCAAACGTGTAACACCACCACCATTGATCCGTTTATTACAATGAATACATATACTTGCATTCTTTGAACCAACAACCATCTGTCCATGAGTCCATGCTGGATCATCTGATCTTTCTGGAGCTGAAGAAATGGAAGTCCCACCACTAGATGAGTTCACCATGTAATTTAATCTGTTGTAAAAAGATAACACAAGTTAGAAATTAATAAAAAATTCAGTTCAAGATAACATGTTGTCATATCATCAAGGAAGGAAATTCATAATCAACGACAATCCAAGTACTATCATACATAAATATTTTCTATACATAAATGCCCAGTTTTATAACATGTTATCCAAACAACCTTAAACATCTATAGCCCAACCAGATATCATGTACCGTGATATTTGCTTCCAAGAAAGATGTTTCAACAACAGCCACAGCTAGATCGCAATCTCAATGCCAAACCCACACATAAATAAATTGAGCAGCAAATTGTATAACAAAAAGAACCTCCCAACAAAGCCAACAAAAGTAGAAGGCATGCATTTTCATCAGCTTGTTCTAGACTAGAGTTCCTGTCATAATATATATATAATTACACATGCATCCATAAATAGATTTGGATGTAAAGTTGCTCCGATCATGATTGTTATATTCCTTTTTTTTTCTTTTTTTTTGCTGGGAACAAATTAGGTCTAACAGATGTTAAGGTGAAATTCATCATCAATCTGATGGCCTTAAGTCAATTACACTTCAATTCTTCTTGTGAATTAAAGAAGGCCTTAAAAGATTCCCCTGTAAACGATAACCCTAAAGGATAAATTATCTTATGTGAATTAGGGTTAAAAACAAAAGGGAATAGAGAGAATGCTTACCAGAGATATTAAAATTAGCAGCAATTATCATGAGTTAATTATAGCTTGATTGATTACAATCCAAATTAATTATATCAAGGTCTTAACCTTAATTTCACAAAGCTCTTGCTCTAATTAATAACAATCAATCAAAAACAAACCCAAGAATTTTACACCCACAGAAATTGATCAAACACAGCTAATTAAATTAGCCTCCCTTGTCCCTTTTTAACAATGCCCCCCACACACATCGAAGCACTTGGAATCAAGCCCCTCTCTCCAAAAGCTCATATATCAAACACACAAGTTCATAATACAGTTGTTTATCCTAATTATCTATCAATTCAATCCAGATAACACGTAATGCCAAGTTTTATCATGCATAAATGCCCAGTTTTATCATTTATGCCCAGTTTCATGATTCATCAGTTTCAAACTTTCAATAAATTCAAGGATTTGGGGATTGAAATGTGTACCTTTCACTTTCAGTTGCTGCCATGAGAAGATTTGGGGAAGAAGTGAAGAACCAATGAATTGAAATTTGGGGAAGAAATGAAGATTTGGTGCCGCCGTGTGGAAGAACAAGTTCGGGCTTGCGATTTTGAGTTAGGGATTGAGATTTTGAGCTGAGTAATTACGAGTTGATATTTTTAGGTGAGGGATTACAGGATTAGGTTTCAAAAACTTGAGATTTGAGTTGAGATTTGGGTTGAGTTGAGGGATTACCGATGAATTGAGATTTGGGAAAGGAAATTGATTTGGGAATTGTGGAACCGAGGGGTTGTTTCTGTTTGTTTTGTAAGGACACATTAAACAGCTTTGTTTTGATGAACCCGGAACAGAACGCCCGGAACGGAACCGAGGCGTTCCGGGCGGAATTGGGCCGGAATTTCCGGAACGGACTGGAATTAAAACCGGGACAAAAACGACGCCGTTTTGTCCCGGTTTTATGAATGGAACAGAATGGATTTTACATCTATGATCATAACTCATCCATGCTACAAAATTGCTTTGCTGTGGGGAAAAACAAAGAAGCAAAACAAGTTTCCTAGAGCAAATGATCAAATGACATTGTCACCTTAATGACGAATCGAAAAAGGGACTAATAACAATTTTGGTCGATTGAGATGTTATTGGAAAATGAGTTAATCTTTATGAGTAAAATCAACTGGATAATTAAATCGATCCTCTATAAAATTTAATTGGATATCATCTTGTGCTGATTTATATTAGGTATATCATCATGTGCTGATTTATATATGTTAAATCGAATCTCTTTAAAGTTTGTTTAAAAAAAATATTTTTTTTAATATTTTTAGATCATTTTCATGTACTAATGTTAAAAATAATTTAAAAAAAAACAAAAAAAATATAATTCTGAACAAAAAAAACAATTCAAAACTAACATCAACGGTCCCTAATCAAACCAACTGTGTTTGTTGAATACACGGTGAAGATGATATATTTGAATAAAGGAGGGCTGGCCCACAAACATAATGAAGGGCAGAGATGATGAATGACTATAGTGTAAGGCACCTAGAGAATGAGGGGCCATATTGATGCTTTGCCAGGGGACATACGAAAGTGTTAATACAAACCAATTGTCTAAGAGATTATCATCATCACACCACAATACTCCATAGTCTTCCTTTATATTGCCCACCTCCAAACACTATCATCACCTTGTCGGCCTCTTGAATCTCCCATTTCTCCCCTCCCTAAACCCCAAGCTTCCCTCTCTCTCTCTTTCTCTCTCTCTCTCTCTCTCTCTCTAAGCAAGATCAATCAATCCTATTCTCTTTGATTCAATATCTCCATCTATAAACTCCCTTTTTCTATCAAATATATCTTCAATTCTTGTTCAAGCTATCTCCTTGGGCTCTAATCCTGACTAGTCATTCGTTCTTACTTCCCTTTTTCTTCACTCCTTTCTGACACAGAATTAATTAACCATGAAGAACCAACAGATTAGCCTTCAAAGAAATAGTAGCTGCAGCAGAAGCACAGGAAAAATGATCCCAACAAACTACATGAGATCAATCTCTGAACATGAAGATCATCACTCTCAACTCTCTTTCCGACGCCATAATAATACCAGAATCTATTCAAGGTTTACTTGTTTTTTTAGTTCAATTTTCAAGATTCTATCTTTCCCAAATACAATCATCCCTACAGCCTGTAAATGGCTATCAATCCCAACTCATAACCTGTCCATAACCCCTTCTCTTGGCCGAAAAGTCACTGGAACCATCTTCGGAAATCGCCATGCCCATGTCAGCTTCGCGGTCCAGGATGATCCGGGTTCTGAACCGGTCTTATTACTCGAGCTTTCGATGTCCACGGCAATGTTAGTTAAGGAAATGTCGTCAGGTCTGGTCAGGATCGCCCTGGAATGCGATAAGGTTCATGCTCCTCGGGTTCAGGCAGGCCGGCAGGGGAAGCTGTTTAATGAACCCACTTGGACTATGTATTGTAATGGAAGGAAGTGTGGGTACGCCGTGTCGCGGAGGTGCACAGAATCTGATTGGTACGTGCTTGGAACCGTTAAGAGTGTTTCGGCTGGCGCTGGGGTTATTCCGGTGGTGGAGGATGGGCGTAAGAGCGACGGTGGAGAGGGCGAGTTGTTGTATATGAGGGCTAAGTTTGAGCGAGTTGCAGGCAGTCGTGACTCAGAGGCATTTTATATGGTGAATCCTGAAGGAAATGGAGTGCCTGAACTCAGTATTTTTTTACTAAGAATATGAGAAGAAACAAAGACTTTGTTGTCTATGATTTATTGTTATTAGGTAATGTAAGGTGACGATGCTTGTTTAGTTAATTAATTAATGACTTGTACGATGCTTGATTTATATTTGATTTTCTTTGTTTGTATTTTCCTTTAGACTTTAGATTTTATACATTTTCCTCGTTCATAATAACAACAGAACAAGAAGATGTGAAATACATATGCTTGTCAAATAATTTTTATTTTGTTATGGGGCTTGGATCATATAAGAAATTACTTTAGAAATTTCCACCATTTAAATTGAGTTATAAACATTATTTCACAAACAAATATCAAAGTTGATTTGATTTTAATTTTAATCTTCCCACACATATATTTTATTTTTGAAATCACATAAATCATACTAAATTTAATTAATACATGTGACATAATTTGAAGGGATGAAGTACCAAATAATTAATGGATACTATAATTATCTTCAAAATTTAACCTTATTGTTCTAATTTTTATTTAATAAGTTTTCAATATTATAAACAGAGAGAAAAGAAGAACAATATTTAGAGTGAATAAACTGATCAATTGGAGACCGAAATGTTCTGAAATAATTGATCATTATGACTTCATTATCTAAATCATTTGACTTTGATATAGTACGTGATTGTGATTTATAAAATGTCATGGATAGTCGGCCATAAACAAGAATAAAATAACCCAATAACCTTATAATGAGTTAACATACATGTGAAAGATATCTCTCTTTATTATTTAATATTCTTTTCATATATAGTCAGATTTTGAGTAAAGTATTTGCATTTAAATTGTACTATGTTTGGGCTTTTAAAACTTGTTATATATATTAGTCATTTATCCAAGCTTTCCCGTGACCGGAAACATATTTTTTTCAATGCAAAAAATATTAAGAGTGTAAGATTTTTAAATACATTATAAATTTGAGCAATATAATAAATTTGTACAAAATTCCTAAGGAGCGCGAGTTTCCAATAAAATATATATGAATTTTAAATAGATATAAATTTATTTGTTTAAAGAGTTTTAACGAAATCACCAATATAAAATTATCATTATTAAAAGCAAGAAGATTTGGATACCTGAATCATTAAATTCACTGTATTAGGATTAGTTCATTTTATAATCTAATTTAAATTAAACACAACACTAAAATATGAATTGTGAAAACACATACAATAACTAAACAACAAAAATAAATCATTGATTTTCTACCTATAAAAAAGAAGAAAACATCATTGAAAATTCATTGTTACGTTACCCTCATTATCATGACCATAACAGTTAAAATTATTATCATCATTAGTACGCAACAATTAAAATCGTTAAATTGCCCCAAAAAGTAAAATAAAAAAACATTTTTACAAAAAAGCAAGCAAAAAAACAATTAAAAAAATCACTAAAATTATTAATATTATTGCGCAATAATGAAACCATAACATTATCTCAAAGAGTAATAAAAAAACTTTAACAAAAGAGCAAAAAAAAATAATAGCAAAAAAAAATACTAAAATAAATATTATAAGCATAAGAGAAAACACTAAGAAAAACAACGAGAAAAAGAAAGAAATATTAATTTTAAAATGATCATCAGCATAAATTATAATTTCAGGACTAAACCAAATAAAAATAAAACCCAACAAAAAAAATGAAAAAAAATTAAAAACCAAAACTAAAAGCTTAAATGCATAAATACAGACAAAAAACAAAAATTGTCCAAGAAGGACCAAAAAAACCAAAGGAAGTAATACTGAATAAAAAATTAAGAGAATAACGGCCAAAATGAAAAACAAAATATATAATTAATGTCAATAAAATGACAAAACTGCAACAAATCAAAACTTTGAGACCGAAAAAATTAAAGAGATTTTTTTTAAAAAAATAACAGTGCAATTTTTATTAAAAAAAATAAAAGAATAATGAACGAAATAAAAAGTAGAATATACAAAAAAATTCAATTGTAGGACAAAATTGAAACAAATGAAAACCTGCATGCCAAAAAAATTACAGGAACCAAAAACAAAACAAAAATAAAAAGAATAAGGGCTTAAATGGAAAACAACATATATGATCAATTTCAATTGAAGGGTGCAATTGAAAACAATCAAAATTTTCATTGAAGAAATCAGGAAGAAAAAAAGAAATAAAAAATAGGGACCAAAATGAAACACTCATTAAATATAGAGGACCAACTTGCATTTTGCCACTGTAGGAGAAAGAAAAAGGAGGAAAAGATAAACCAAACAACGCTGATCATGGAACCGCCAGACAACGACACACGTACCACCAGAACAAAGAGAACAAAATGGTCCACCTGGAGACACGACGATCAAACATTTTCAACCACTGATCGACACCGCACACATTGTCTAAAAGACGCATACGCGCGTAAACTTATAGCGCGTGTGGAAGATGCGCCTGTAGTAAACTCAAGAAAAAATATTAAATAAATACACCATTGGACCCAGTGATAACAATGAAAAAACTAGGCATGAAAGTACCACCATTCCCCCAGTGTCTGACCTTTGATTTTGTCGATTCTAAGGGAATTTAAGTAGTTTCACTATGCACAAAATATGAAAAACCTAAACTGCCCTTGCCTCCTGCGCCCTGTTGTGCTCCACCCGAGGGAAAAGTCGATATTTCACTATTCAAGATCAAACAAAAAATAAAAAATAAAAAATAATCACAACCAGCTTTCGTCTTCTTATCAGTACCTAGAGGTAAATAAGTAGTTTCACTCTGCAAATAAAAATAAAAAAGACCAGAATCCAAACAATTTGCAGATGTCACACAGGTCTCCTGTAAATACCCAAAATACCCCCGACATCGAGGGTTGAATTTTATGGCCCGAGAGGCAAAAAAATAATTTAACTGATGAAATCTACAATGATCTATGCCTAGAGACATAGTGAAACATTGACACCTTTTATATTATTTCTGATATTTGAGATGATATATATGCGTGAATAAAAACTTGTTTTCTAGCTGTTTTTTTTACAAGTCTAATGTGTTAGTATAAAAAAATATTTTTAATTAAAAAACACATTTGAAAAAATTATTACATAAAAATCATTATATTTATTTTAAATTTAATATATTCCATTTTTTATATACAATCCGCCCCCCGCCCCCCCCAACAATTTCCATTGATTTCGAATTGAAATAATAAGGCAGAAAACGAATCAATACCTCAGCGTGTGAACGAGAGTCGGGCAGGTGATAAATCAAGTGTGTGTGTGTGAATGATTTCCGTAAGGCACATAAGAAGTGATGATATCTGCTAATGTGCACGCGTGCATCCACTTTGTGCACAGCAAAGCTAAAGAAGAAATTGATGATCAGCATGCTCCTGGCCCCAAACCGTGGACATCCACGATAACTCGACTACAGGCAAATGTCAACTTGTAGAGTAGATTTTATGCTTTATTATTTGTCTGCGAAAGGTGACATTAACTTCAAAAAATTTAAGGTTAGGTTGAGCTTTTTTTTTTTAGGTTGAGCTTTAGTTTAGATGTAAGTGCGCATGATATATATGAGTGGGTTGAAGTTGATTAATTAGGATAGAAAGGCTACGTAAATGCGGCTATGGAATTTTAAATATGGTATGCATAATTACGGATTATTATTGAAAGATTTTAATATTAATTTTAATGGAAGATTCCTTTAGAAATCGTTTGTCTTCGACGTTTTCATTAAATATATAAGAGTTAATGGTTATTTCGTTTTTTTTATTACAGAAGTGATACATTTACTTGCAAATCGATTGGTACTTATTTTCTACATAATACTACTAGAAAATTAGAAAATACCTATGGAAATGCTAGTGAAAAATTGGTAATTACTAATATAAATGATGATGAAAAAAACTAAAATAAAATAATAAAAATTTTGTTGGCAACTTGATATATTAGTAATGATATGGAATTGCTGAAAGAAACTTTGTCAATAAATTTAAATGAATTGCAATTTGATGTTTTTTTTCTCCTCCCTTTCTTCTCCTCTCTTGTATAAAAAACAAGAGAGACTTGGGGATGTTTGACATTGCATTTTAAAAGCGTTTTTAAAATAATTTTTTTTTAAATTAAATTTTTTGATATTTTTAGATTATTTTGACGTGTTCATGTCAAAAATAAATTTAAAAAAATAAAAAAAATATTATTTTAATATATTTTTAAATCTTTAAAAAACAACTTAAATCATATTTCTAAACAGACACCAGACCTGAAAATCCACCTCCTCTTCTCACAAATCTAGCCACCAAACTTGATGGCGTCAATCTCTATCGGTAAATAATATCAACTTGTCTCTTTTGGTTCTATTTCACTCCACGCAAGCCGAAACATTTCTAAGTAAATAAAAATTCAATAACAAACTATCAAATACAAAATAAAAGTAGAATAAGGAATGTTCATACTAGATTTTTAAATTTTTGGCTGGTTATTTATATTTCTTATATTTTAAAAATAATGTCTATATTATTTGACTTTGATAAGTCAAATAATATAAATAAACTGGTTTTTTTAAACACACTAGCAATAATGAAATTAAATTGCAAGCATGCATAACACCGTTATTCATTGATAGAGTATAAATACAGTATAAATTACATGTGTATGTTCTAGAATATATGTGTATGTTCTAGAGTATGCAGGAGTTTGTTAGAGGTAATATGAGAAGTGTATAAAAGGGACAGTGGCTCACAAGATGTGAATGCAAAAAATATAATGAATAGTACAATAATTTGAAATTTCATTTTTCTTCTTTACTCTCGTCTCTTTCTTTCTCTTCTTTACTCTCGTCTCTCTCTTCCTCTTCAGCTCATCACCAGAAATCCTCTTCTTCTTCCTTGAAATTACCTGATAAATTACAGAATCTTACAGCCCCAACACTCATTACTTGAGCAAGATACGCTAAGCTGAAATGAAAATGTGATAGTTTTGGATCAGATCGTATGCAAGAGATAACACCCTCCAAATATCTCTTCTTCCAGAATTCCTTTGGTTTGGAGCTTCTCACTCCTCAAACTCAAAACATATACAAGCATACATTTCAGGTGTTTCGTCGAGAAAGGTTCGATGGAGATTATAGAGAGGCCGTGCTTGTACTGTCGAACTTCTTCTCATCCTTTCCATACCTGGTTGCCATATCTCTTCTTTCAGGAACAATAATCTATTACATGGTGAAATTTCATCCAGGATTTCCTCACCATGCCTTTTTCTGCATCAATCTCTTTTGCTGTCTCTCTGTCATAGAAACTTGCATGATGATTGTTGCATCTCTGGTGCCTAATGTCTTGATGGGCATCGGTGTTGGAACCGGTGTAATTGTTGTTAACTGAGAATTAGAACAAATGAGAAGAAGCTGATGATCTTGCAGGTAGCAAAGGAAGAAAGCTACGAGAGAGAAAGAGAGAAGAGAGGGAAAAGCAAAATCAAATTTTTGTATGCTCAGTATATTTTTCACACACTTCACGTGACCACCAATCCTTATTTATAGGGTACTGCAGTGGCTTCATATACAATACCATACATTATACATTCATTTATTCATACTATATGTATACTTTAACATTCCCTGTCAATCTCATGCCTTGGTAAATCAAGCATGAGATTGCAACAATGAATGCAAAAAAGAGCACTCAATCCCTTTGTGAGGATATCAACAAATTGTTCCTTGGAAGACACAAACTGGCAGACAATTGATTTCCAACCACATTTTCTCTCACAAAATAGACATCAATCTCAATATGCTTCGTCCTCTTGTGTCGAATAGGATTAAAAGACAATGCAGTTGATGATAGATTGTCATAAAACAAAACTAGGGGTTGAACAAATGTAATACGAAGAAACACCAACAATTGCTTAATCCAGTCAAGCTCAGCAGCTGTTGATGACAGAGCACGATACTCTACCTCAGTAGAAGAACGAGACATGGTGTGCTACTTCTTAAAGGACTAGGAGATAGAGTTGGAACCAAGAAACACAACCATACCAGTAGTTGATCTTCTGTCATTCGGGTTACCAGCCTAAACAGCATTACTAAAGCCTTAAGATCCAAAAAACCATGCATATAGCTAATACCATAGCTGACAGTTCCCTTCAAATACCTTAGGATGCGTTTGACAGCAGTGAAATGAATCACCATGGGACTTTGCATAAACTGACAAACCTGATGAACTGAAAATGCAATATCTAGTCGTGTGAATGTCAAATACTGCAATGCTCCAACAATACTTCGATATAGGGTGGGATTTTAAAAAGGCAGACCATCGTCTTTGCACATCATCTGATAAGGCAGACAAGGTGTCTCACAAGCTTTGGAATCAAGCATTTTAGTTTTGAGTAGAAGATCTTGAACATATTGAGATTATGATAAAAACAAACCATCACGAGTATGGTTGATTTGAATGCCCAAAAAATAGTGAAGATCACCCAAATCTTTAATATCAAACTCAGCAGACATAGACTGAATAATCTGATGCACTTCACATAATTTATTTCTAGTAATAATAATATCGTACACATACACCAAAAGGATAATAATACCATCATTAAGATGTTTAACGAATAAAGAAGAGTCAGAATATGTGCACTGAAACCCTAAAGATGGTAAGAACATAGTAAACTTGTCATTCCATGCCCTTGAGCTTGTTTTAGACGATATAGAGATTTGTGAAGCATGCACAAAAGCTTAGAATGTTGAGGGTCTGCAAATCCAGGAGGTTGAGCCATGTATACCTCTTCATGAAGAATGCCATGAAGAAAGGCATTCTTAACATCTAATTATCGCAATCTCCACCCAAACTGAGCAGTAAGAGATAGAACAAAATGAACTATAGTTAGTTTAACCACTGGACTGAAAGTCTCCCCATAATCAAGTTCTGGTTCTTGACTAAAACCCTGAGCAACCAATTTGGCCTTATAACGAGCAATAGAACCATTAGCATTCTTCTTGATCTTGAAAATCCATTTGCAGCTTACCACGTTTCTATCAGAGGGCAGGGGAACCAAACTCCAGGTCCCCTAAGACTGAAGAGCAGACAGTTCTCCCTTCATTGCATTTAACCAAACTGGATGTTGTAGTGCCAATTTATAGTTACCAAGCTCAATCAAAGACAAGTCAGACTTAGTGGAATGTTTAGTTGTGTGAAAACAAGTTTTCTTTGTGACAATGCCACTCTTACATCGTGTTTGCATGGAGTGCAAATTCATGGGAGGAATCTAAAGAACAACTGATATGGCCTCAGGCCGAAAAGAATCTACTGAAGATGAGGGTTCAATGGACATACCTCTATTGCTGGATTCAGGTGTCACATGTATAGAAGAGAATGTTGAAGAAGCAAAAGTAATGGACAGAGCTGGTGGGAGAGGAGAGAAAGAACTAGTGGAACGTGAACCATCAAGAGGTGAAGGCAGGGTGACAATAATTTTTAGGTGTAACAACAGGCATGACAGACAGAGGAGTGGAATGTGAGGTGTAGGTGAAAGCTAGACTTTGGTAGCTAAGTCTTTATAAGGAAAGACATGTTCAAGAAAAATAACATGTCTAAAGATATACATATGCTTCCTAGAGACATGATAACAAATATAGTCTTTTATATTGAGAGGCATAGCCTAGGAACACACACATAGAAGTCTTTGGTTGGAGTATATGTTGAAGGTATGGTCATAATAATGGCAAGCAAGCACACCCAAATATACGTAAATGAGAAATAGGAGGAATACTGCCAAATAACAATTCAAAAGGTGACTTATGTTGTAGAACACCAGAGGGCATTCTATTGATTAAGTAAGACGTAGTGTTAACTACATAAGTCCAAAATGATGGTGACTTATGTGAATGAGAAATAGGAGGAATACTGCCAAATAACAATTCAAAAGGTGACTTATGTTGTAGAACACCAGAGGGCATTCTATTGATTAAGTAAGACATAATGTTAACTACATAAGTCCAAAATGAAGGAGGTAATTGAGCATGCTGAAGTAAAGTAATTGTGGTTTCAATTAGATGCCTATGTTTACGTTTAACTAACCCATTTTGTTCAAGGGTGTATGGACAGGATTTGTGGTGCGCAATACCCGTGCTTGCAAGGAAATTTAGGAAAGGTTTGTTAACATACTCAACCCCATCACTTTGAAATACTTGAATTGCTTGAGAAAACTGAGTATGAACATAGGTATAAAATGAAGTGAACACTGAAAACAGATCACTTTTATTAACAAAGGGAAACAACCAATAATGATGAGAGAATTCATCAACAAAGATTATATAATATCTATATCCATCAACAAACATGTGAGGGGAAGGACCCTAAAGATCACTGTGGATAGTATTAAATGTTGTTACAGTGGTATTTACACATGAGGTAAAAGGTAGTTTACAAAATTTACCCTCAAGGCAACTAACACATATAGCAGAAGTAATGTCTGAAGAACAATGAATATTGGATTTCTGCAACATTAGGCTGACAATTTTATTGGAAGGGTGACCTAACCTATGATGCCAAGTTGAGGATAAAACCAATTGACCAATGAAAGCTTGGGACTGGAACCTGCTAAGTGATCGAGAAGCAGTAGAAGATAGAGGATAAAGTCCATTACTGCATTGCCCCTTGTACATTATTCTGCTTGCAGCCTTGTACTGAATCCAAAAACAGAAAGCATCAAAGATCAAATAGCAGTTGTTATCCAACCAAATTTGATGAACAAACAACAAATTTTGTGTCAATTTAGGTACACATAAAACAAAGTTCAATTGAAAAGGCTTAGTATAGGTAGGAATGATCGCAGAACCAACATGAGATACTGACAAACCTTCACCATTGGCTATGTGGACAGTATCATTTGCAGAATTAGGAGAGCTCAGGGAGAGGTTTGACAAATCAGCAGTCATGTGATTTGTTGCTCCTGTATCAGTAATCCAGACTGACATTAAATGGATTACCTATTGAGTATATGTAGTTAGAGGAAGAGAAAGTGAAAACAAACTTACATGAGATACTAACAAACCTTCACCATTGAGGTTGTTGAAAGACATGGTGCATAGTGTGTAGAGCATGCTGCTATGACTGAGAAACAAGAGAGCTATTTGGAGAGCCAACAAAATTCGGGCCAGTCTGATTTGGTTTGCCACAAATTGTACATTTAATCATCTCATAACCCCTAATACCACATAATGGAGTTGTGTCCTTCAATATTACACAATTGGCACACAATAATACTAGAAGAGGTTGATGAGGTATACAACGCAGAGGAAAATGATCCTAACACTCCTAAAGGCATGGTTGTCAAGCCATGAGGCTTAGAATGGAATGATGGTCTCAGTGTGTAGATCCTCTGGTTTTGATTAGGTCTAACCCTGCCCCTATTCCTATTGAAAGGTTTGTATCCACCATTATCATAGAAATTGTATCAATGATGGCAACGAGATGATTGAAATAATGGTGGGGAAGAGGACTGAGGTTTGGCAATTGTATGCATGGCAGTAAGAAATGAGGAACTAGCATATGTGCTATTGTCGACAATTAGTTCCTTAGCCAACAATTAAGACTTAAATTCCTTCAAAGTGATTACACTTTCTCTTCCTCTAACTGCATATCTAAAAGTATTTTACTCAACAGGTAATCCATTCAATGCCAGAATTACTATATCCTCATCAGCAAAATAAACCCTTGTCACAGCCAAATAATCCCTAGCTTCTGCAATTTTCAAGAGATATTGACTTATGCTATCTATTCCTTTTCTATTATTTGCAAGTTTGATTTCAATTGAAATATACTTGTCTTAGAGACAGTGAAAAATTGCTTTTTCAATCTTTGCCAAAGATCGTTAGAGCTATAACTACCAATTGCACAAGACATTGCTACGGGGGACAATGTAGCAATAATTAGCTGCATAACAACCCTATCATGCATTTTCCATACTCATCACATTCAATAGCAGTAGAGGAAGAATTAGAAGAATGTGTACCAATTTAAACTGCAGAGGCAGGGCACGGGTGTGAACCATTAGCAAAGCCAAGAATACCATTGCTTTCCAGTAGGAGTTGTATTTTGAAATTCCAATTCAAGCAATTACAATCATATAATTTCACATTTACAGAAGTAGAAATTGAAGAAATAAGAGATGTTATGGGAGATTGAAGAATCTACAATTGTGCAACTGTCACCATTTTTAAGAAGAGATGAATTTAGTGTTTCAGAGATTGGAAAAACATAGACTATGCGGAGGAATAATTCCGGCAAGATCATTTTTCAAGGCTGGTTGATTAAATATTCAACCAGAGAAAAAATTTCAAAATTCAATTGAACATGAACAGTGATTTTGAAGAAACTGATTTTGATTGCGGAAGTGAAGATTGGATCATTTGTGCTCTGATACCATGTTAGGATAGTGAATATGCACTGAGAATTAGAACAAATGAGAAGAAGTTGATGATTTTGCAGGTAGCAAAGGAAGAAAGCTACGAGAGAGAGAGAGAGAGAGAGAGAAGAGTAGGAATAGTAAATTCAAATTTTTTGTATGCTCTGTATATTTTTCACACACACTTCACATGACCACCAGTCCTTATTTATAGGGCATTGCAGTGGCTTCATATACAATACCACACATTATACATTCATTTATTCATACTATATGTATACATGAAAAGAGGCTAAATGCATGAGTCCAGAAGGACGCTTGTAGACGACTAGGCTAACACACCTACTTTTCTTTCTTTTTTCTTCTTCTTTTAAATAACTAAACCTTCTTTGTTCTATTTTTTTCTTAAATAAATTAAACACCATTGGTTGGTTAAGATTTGTCCATTCCAAGGAACCATAAATTTGAATATTTATGATTGGTTAAGATTTGGCCATTCGAAGTGACCATAAATTTGAGATTTGAGTATTTATAACCTCAAAACTCTTTATAACCTTTTGTTTACTTTAAATACCCAAAAAAAATATTAAGAATTTTATTAAACTACTTTCTTATTTTAAAACACCCTTTATATAGTAAAGAAAATACAAAATTGAATACGAACAATTCTTGAGCCTATATTTATTTTCAACAAGATAAAAGTGAAAAACTCAATAGAACGCTCTCTCAGCAAGAAGCTATTATAAATACTAAAATTAAGTTATTGTTTTGTGGTTGGAATGTGGCCAACTAACCTTTTTTATCTTTTTTTTCTAGTAACATTCTCTCTTATCTCAAGACTAATGAGCTGAAACATAAAAATAAAATAAATTTAGGATCTAAATATAAAATCTTAAAACCAAAAGTAAAAAGAAATTGTGAATGATGAGTTTTTGGACATCGCAAATCTTGTCCATACACACCTGAACATAATGGTTTGGTTGAACATAAACATCTTATTGAAACTAGAATTGCCTTACCTCAACATGCCAAACTGCCTTATTTCTTTTGGACTTATGCAGTGCATACCGCCTCCTTATTAATAAATAGAATGCCTTCTGTAGTTTTATTTCATTAGTCCCCTTTCGAACTATTATTTTGCACAATCTCATTTATTTCTCATTTACATGGTTTTGGTTGTGAATGATTTACACTATTGCGTCCTTATCTACAAAATAAAATGTAGTCAAAAACCATTATGTGTAGCTTTTTAGGTTATGCCTCTAACTATAAATGGTACATATGTTATGATGTCTCTAGGAAACACCCTTTTTTTTCTAGACATGTTATTTTCAATGAAAATATTTTTCCATACCCTGAGTTAGTCACCAAACTTCAACTCTCCAATACATCATCTGTATCTTGTTCTCTGTCTTTTTTTTTTCCTATTGTTACACTTACCAATGTTATTGCTATGCCTCCCTCTTCTACTTTATTCCATATTGATAATTATGATGTTTCCTCTTCCTCATCATCTTCTATGTCTGTTGCTCATGCCTATTCATCTTACTCATCTATTCCTATGGCCCCTGAATCCAGCAAAGGTATGCATTTTGAACCATTACCTTTTAGTAGAGCCTTTTTAGCCTAAAGCTATTTTAGTTGTTCTTCATATTCCTTCGATGAATGTGCATCCTATGCAAGCTCGCAGTAAGAGTGGTTTGCCCAAGAGAAAGTCTTGTTTCACCATAATTAAAACCTTTATTGATATTGATCTATCCTTGATTGAGCCTTCTAATTACAAAGCTTCTTTGCAAGTTCCTGTTTGGCTTACTACTATGCAAGAAGAGCTTGCTCTTCATTCTCAATGTATCTGGAGTTTGGTTTCTTTGCCTTCCCACAAAAATCATGTGGGATGCAAATGGATTTTCAAAATTAAGAAGCATGTTGATAATTCAATTGCACGCCATAAATCTCGACTGGTTGCTCAAGGCTTCAATCAAGAACCATGCCAGGATTATGGACACACTTTCAGTCCTATGGTGAAACCTACTACTGTTAGATTGGTTTTAGCTCTTACTACTCATTTTAGCTGGATATTAAGGCAACTAGATGTTAAGAGTGCCTTTCTATATGGCATTCTTCATGAGGAGGTCTACATGGCTTAACCTCCTGGTTTTGAAGATTCTCACAATTCTCAATTAGTTTGGAGGCTTAAAAAATCCATTCACTCTCTTATCTCTTCATCTTCTACTCATCATAAGAAATCATATTCTTCTCCCTTGAATTATTACTTGATAATTCACAAAATCTCATAGTCTCAACAAAAATTTCATCCAGGATTTCCTCACCTTGGCTTTTTCTGCATCAATCTCTTTTGTTGTCTCTCTGTTACAGAAACTTGCATGATGATTGTTGCATCTTTTATGCCTAATGTCTTGATGGGCATGGGTGTTGGAATTAGTGCACTTTTAGCATTAAAGTGATTGATTCCAACAATTTAATTTCTTACATAACAGAGTAATAAAAGGCCATACCTATATTGTAATGTTATATGTTTTTGTGTTTATTTGAATTATTATTTCTTTTTTTTTTGTAAAGTATAATGAAAAAGTAATGAATAAGAGAATGGGTGCGCTTGTGTTGCATTTAAAAAAAAAATGCAATTTTAGAAAACAACATAAAAACAAAAAAATATGTTGTTTTTTAGCATACAACCAAATTCTGTAATTTCTCTAAGCATATTCTTTGTAAAAATCACATTTTTCCTCATAAATTTAAAACAAAAATGGAATATCATACCAATTTATGATTATCCATATAGATTTCGCCCAAAATATGAAAAATCCTTTTACAATCTTTTTGTTCGATATTATAGAACAATAAATGTGGTGTTAAAATTCGGAACCAAGAACGGATAGGTTTCGATCCAATGAGGTAGACTTTTTCACAAAAAGAGATCTATTTCGATCTTTAGGAAAGAGCAACGAATAAAAAAAAAATCTAACCTAAAATCAATCAAACAACAATGCAGCTTACCATGGATAGAGTGCACTAGGGGTGATGTATTTTTCCTTTGCACAACAAGTTTCCATACTCAGACTCTCGTATACCATTAAGTTTTCTAGTGATATTAATACTAGGTGGCAACTCCTAAGAATTATGGTCGTAACTTTACGATTACAAAACTCCTTTTCTGCACGCTGTCTCCCCTTCAAAGATTGCAAAGCATAAAGCACAAAAAAATGCAGTTGTGACAATTCTTATTCTTTCAATTAACCTCATACAATTGCATGTTTCAACATATGTTTTTACTGGATTAAAGCTTGAAAATACCACCCTACTAAATTAATTTAAATCACTTTGAAACATATGTGATTTTTTTTATTATAAATATCTATATATATGTTTCAATATATTTCTTTTAAGTACTTCAGTGCTCACTATATAAGAGGAGGAAAATGCCCTTCAACTAAGAAATATTAGAATTAACTCAATCTTAAAAGTCCTTTGCCTCTAAAAACATTGTTGGAGGTATTTTAAGTAGATTTTGATATCAATGTGTTGCCTTTAAACGGACTAAAAAAAGTAATATGGCTTGGGAATGACAATGGATGAGCAAATAATTAAAAAGACCATTGATTGGTTAAGATTTGATATCTAATTACATATAGAAATTTAGCAAAAAAAACCTTAAATATAATTTTTATTACATAGATTATTCTTTTCTTATATATTTTAAAAAACATTTTTAGGATTCCAACATCATATTTCTTGAATAAAATGCAACAAAAATTAAAATAAAGATTCCTAAACATTTTAATTATGGAAAATAATTATACTGAATCTAAAATTTCTTTTCTTATTAATGCATTTCTTAATATTTGAATGAAGACTTGTTTTTTTTATTAAGAAGAGTTCTTTTAAAAATAAAAACTTATAATGATCTCAAAAGCAAGTTTTAATAAAACAATATTTAAATGATGTCTTGTTATATTGTATGTGATTAAATGAAAATAAATAATTAAAGTCATAAAAGCATTCAAAATGTTTTATTAAAAGACGAAAAACTTTCACTTAATAATGATGAGAATTGTTTTTTCATATTATGTATACAGTAAATAAAAAATAAATGTTAATATTACCATAAAACCTATAATATTATTTAAATATCATTTTAATTAATTTATGTATATTGTATTTAAATAAACTATGAAAAAAAAGAAGATTGAAGGGGGTATAAAGTAGGTTTATCTACATGTCTAACCCAATAATAATAAAAAAAATAGTCAAAGTTTTAGAGGAAAAAATATCTGTTTTTTTTTTTTAATAAATCAAGTAAGACGCTCTGAAAGAAAAGTAAGTTAGATTATTAAAAAATACACGCGTTGGTACTGGATCTATAAAACATTTTTTGGAAAACCCGGGTTCTTAGGGTGTAGTGGAGTTATTTTTTAGTTGATTTTGGATAATGGATTTTTAGGTGTATTTGTGGGTTGACTAGTAGTTGATTGTGGTTGCAGGTGGATTTTACGACGAGGATGGAGAGATAATTAATGGATGCTGTTGTATGTGTTGATATCATATTGGGTTTTGTGTGCAGTTAGTGGTTGAAGAGAAATGAAGGCTACGGTGGTGGTTTTTGCGTGTTTGTTGCATGTAGAATAAAAGTTATGTACAGTGGAGGAGAAAAAGATACTGGTTGTTAAACTCGCAATTTAACTCACAAAATCATACCTCAACAAAACTTGTCAAATCAAATAGAAAAATCGAGTCCCGTTAAACTCGAATAAAAAATACAAAATCAGTCTGGATCGTAAAATCAGGCCGAATTTTACCAATTACCCATGCTCTGTTGGGCTGTCCCTTCCTGCCCCCTAAGGCCTAGCCCTGTCTCTGGTACCCCAGGACTGCCTAGGCTCCCTCTCTCTGCTGCCCCCGAGGACTGCCTAGGCCTGCCCCCCCCCCCCCCCCCCGGTTTGAAAATAGAAAAATCAGTATTTTTTAAATGAAAATGAATGCATAATAAGACTAGTAGACAATAAAAATTTCTTTATTCTTTTATATTGATTTAAATATTAGTTTTGGAATTTATATTTAAATTTTTTGCAATTTTATTTTTATTTTTTATTTTAAATTAATTTTTTTAGTATTTTTAAATTATTTTCATGTATTGATGTTGAAATAATTTGTTAGAGTTAGAGCTAATACTAGCAATATCGGTGTTGGTACCAATAATAATACTAATAATCCATTCAATAGTAATGTTTTTGATGAATTTATTAGAAATAACGAGAAAGATGATGATAATGAGGCTCATTTTAATTTACATAGCATGTCAGCAGAATATTTTGTTTTAAATTTGTTACTTTTTACTTAATGAAATTCTATGGACATAATTGTTTTGTAATATATTTTTAAGTTATTTTAAATCATGTATGAACCTTAACTAATGAAGTTTTATGACCATAATTATGTTGTATTGTATTCGGAAATATTTTACTTACGATTTATGATTTTTCTACCTACACGATTTTAGCTGTGATTTTATAATTTTTGTAAAGTAAAATTTCAATTATGATTTTACGATTTTGATTTTATGATCCGAGTTCAGAAGCGATTTCCGTTTCATGTCAAAATCGATATTTTGACAACCTTGATGAAGATACGGAGTCAAGGTCGGTAATTCTTCTAACTTATTTTTGGGTTATTCTTTAAAATTTATCTAGAATAATTTTGACATGAAACGGGCCAGTGTTGGTAGAAAAATCAAGGTGGAAATTTTGGATGCGTTCAAGACCCTAATCATACTTATTTTGTGCCCAAAAATGAAGGAAAATGTAGATTCAAGGCTAAAATAATTTATCATTGGAAAAATCTTTGTTAAAATTAAGTCGAAAGGCATAATAATAATTTTTATATGTCATTTAATCGTCGACCATTTTAAAGTGTAATTGTGTTTAAGAATTAATTTAGGATCCAGTTGAAGGATTTAATTAAGTGCAAGGACTTAATTATACTTTAAATTGGTTAAATCAATTTTATTAAGGGCTTAATTGGTGAAAAATCAAGTTCTTGAGCTTAATTCGGGTTTAATTGAGAAGATTTGAATTTTTAGAGACTAAATTGAATTTTTCCCAAGTCAATTGAGAAGTTTAATGGTCAATCGAGAGTCAAATTGCATGAATTCAAAACCAATAACCAAAGTAAAAAAGGTGTGTAAAGTTAAGGCTACTATTGAAATTTTAGCGGAGAAACAATTACACAAATTTAAAAGTTTAAAAAGAATTGAGATTGCAATTAGAACAAATACAAATTGAGGGACCAAAGTGCATTTGCGCCTTCCCCTAAATCCTGCAGGATCTTGTCATATTCTCACCAAAGATAACTTCCTCATTAAATTGTGAAGTCATATTCTCTCCTTACAAGGTTATCTTTCAGGATCTTGTCACCAAGAAGATGATTGGTGAAGGATTCCTCTTGCATGGATTTTACTACTTCATGCCACACCATCAAATTTCCAAAAGTCTTCAAGCAATGACTGCTTTGTCTGCTCCTATCAATGAGCATCTCCTTTGGCATTGTTATCTTGCCCATCCTTTAACATCTGTCTTCAATAACTATCTCCTAGTTTACCTAAAGGAGTTCTTGATTGTGAAACCTGTCATTTTGCAAAATTATTTAGATTGCCTTTTAAGCCATCCTTCTCGCAAACTTCTCAGACATTTGAAATTGTACATTCAGATGTTTGGGGACCTTTCTCCTCTTCCATTGATGGTTTTAGATACTTTGTAACATTTATTGACAATTTCTGTAGGGTTACTTGGATCTTTCTACTAAAATCTAAATGTGAAGACTTTGAATTCTTTAGAAATGTCCATGTATTGGTCACTACTCAATTCTCAGCAAAACTTAAGATCTTACATTCAGATAATGACTCAGAATATGTCCCATAATATGACACACTACCTCAACTTTAATGGCATATTGCATCAAACTAGTTGTGTCAGCACTCCATAATAAAATGGCTTGGTTGAACGTAAAAATCATGATCTAATGGAAAAAACTCGAGACATCATGCTACAAATGAATGTTCCTAAATATTTTTGGTCTTATGGAGTTCTTACTGCCACACATCTCATAAATCGGCTACCAAGCTGATTGCTAGATTTCAAACGTCCTCTTGAAGTTTTGTAGGACAAGGTGCAAAGATATGTCATACATGAGAGTATTTGGTTGCACATGTTACGTGCACTTGCCAGCCATTCAACGTGATAAACTTGACCTCAAAGCGGTGAAATGCATCTTTTTGGGTTATTCACAGACTAAGAAGGGATACAAGTGTTATGAGTCGTAATCCAAGAAGCTATATGTCTCTAGAGATGTTCAATTTGCAGAAACTATTCCTTATTTCAAAGAAACTAGTCAACAAGGAATCCTCCAAGAATTGTTTCCTCTGCTCCGTACTGATCCTCCTATTGAAAATCCCATTGATGTGCAACAAGTAGCTATAGACATAACAACATCTTCACCAGTAGCTGTCAACATAGAAAACCCTGTTAATGCTCCTCCTATAGATGTCACTGGCTCAATGGAATGTATACAATCCAATATCCAATACAGAGGAGAACCTCCACGACGTAATGCACCACGAGCTCGTCAACCTACAGCCAAACTACAAGATTATGCAGGATACACTGTCAGGTATTCACTTCATAACTCCTTGACGTATCAAAAACTATCACCTCTGCACAAAGCCTTTATCACAACAATCTCCAGTGTTCATGAACCCAAAATTTTTCAAGAAGCTCAATCTCAAAGTGTCTGGAAAAATGCTATGGCAGAAGAATTGACAGCTCTCGAAGAAAATAAAACTTGGAGTATAACTCCTCTTCCTCCTGGAAAACATGCAGTTAGGAGTTGTTGGATATTTAAAACAAAATTCAAGTCTGGTGGATTGATTGATCGGCACAAAGCACGTCTTGTTGCTCAAGGATTTACTCAAAAATTCGGCATTGATTATTTATTAATCAACAATAAAACAAAATATTTAATATATTTGTGTGTGTGTGTGTGTGTGTGTCAAGGTATGTTATGTACAAATATATTTATATAATATAAATATATATTTCGGGTTAGGTTAAACAAGTTTCAGATTGGATTTAACAATAGTAATACTCTTTAATTATTCATCATGTATAAGAAAATTGCAATTATTTAAGTCAAGTTAGTATCCATCGAGTTTGCATTAAATTATCATATCTAATCATCAATATTAAATGTTTTAAAGAATAAAATAATTATAAATGCATTATGAAGATACATGTTAACAACCATTGGTTTTGAAATTTTCTTAAAACAAAAATTAAATCTACTTTTAGTTGCATATTTAACCTCCACCGAAATAGAAAGTTTTGAAATTACTTCATTCTACATGTAGATTTAAATATACTCTTGAGTGCATATTTATCATCAACTAAAATACACACTAGGACTATTTTTATTCAAAGTAGAGTAAAAAATACTACAATTTGATTTAAAGGACACCTCTTCACTCCTATTAAGAAAAACTATAAACCTATTAAAGTTTACAATGGCTCATTATATAGCTTACTGTTGCATATTACTATAGTAAAATTACCATGTTATTTTTAAATGGAAAAAGATGAAGTCTTGAGGGTGGAAGTATTTTGATCTTTTTTTATTAACGTGGGTGTCCGGGCCAGCTTTCACGCACCTCGACAAATACCACAGACCCTGAAGTAACGACTATGTAAGCCTTTAGTGGCCATCATATTATCAACCACATGGCTCAAACCTTAGACTACGAGGATAAAAAACTCCTGAGTCCTAATTTTGTACCACTCGGGCTCCAGTATTTTGATCTTTCTCACTAGCTTGTTAGTCATTAAAAGATTATGAGAGTGTTTATGCCATTATATATTTTCCAAATAGTTAAAAATACTCATTTACCTTCAAAATCAGCAAAATTTAAAGTTGTTAACCAATAATTTTCTTGACTTTTCATAAGCTTTTTAAGAGTAAAAATACTTATTTTCTCTTAGGATAAGAATATTGATGGGCTATTGGATAATGGTTTTGTAGGGTTTTCAAATATCCATGTATAGGACATATACATATTTAACCTTAGAAAAGAGAGAAAAAAATAACCTTCTCATTTTTTGGGTGTTTGTGTACTTTCACAGTACTATTTTTGTAATTTCAAGGTTTTTGGAGAATATTTGGTATTTTAAAAATTTTCGAGTTTCTTAATTAAAAAAGTTATTGGCACATATTCAAACGATCTAACAAGTGGGTGGCGTTCGAGCTATTGAGGTAGCTTGTATGACACCACCCAGTGCCCCAAATTGGTTTTCTTCTCTAAAAACTTTTATTTTTATTACTTTTCTATCTTATCACAAAATGAATTACAGAATAATAGAAATTGACTAAATTTTATTGAAACTATTTTTTTAAAATTATATTAAAAAAAAAAGATTAAATTCTCTTGGAAGTATTAAACCAATATAAGAGACGTGTTATTAAAATCTTTCGGAGAAAAGATTATGTATTGGTTGATGCTAAAGCTAATCCATGAATATTCCTTGTTGTTTAAAAAAGAAGAAAAAACTATTAAGTGATTATAATTTAATCAACCAAGAATTAATTTTTAAGTGTCACGCAAGTTAGTATAATCTATATTTTAAGAAATAAAATAGTTATTGGAGTGAACATCATTGAAGTAAAAAATCATTCAATTCATTCACCTAATGAAGTCTGTCAGAACTCCTTTTACCCATGTTTAAAATGTGTTTTTTTAAAAAAGAGAGAGAACTCAGACGGCAAGCAAGTTAAGAAACTAAGAACAAATATAAAAATGAGAGTTTAAGTTCTTCTCCAAAACAAACTATAGGGTAAAAAAAAGAGGAAAAACAAATCCCAACAACGATGAACCAGTAGAGAAAGAAAGCAAATCGACCACGCTTTGGTCTATATCTCATGCAGTCCCCATCCTTCAGTGCTCGATATGTACGTACTACGTGGATTGGCATCACTACGAATTAGATGAATATATTTATCTCGAGTCTCTATCGTATTTATTACTGGTTAATGTTAAGTCACATTTCACATTTATTGAGTCATGGTCCTGATGCAGATCCTTTTATTAATCATAAATTCAATTATTTTTTTATATATTCTGGAATACGAGTGAAAATACTAGAATAATCCTTTTTATATATGTTTTTCTTTTCAATTTTTTTGTTTGTTTTAGTTTTATCATTCTACATTATATTAAACATCAATTCCATAGCAGAATATTTCATAGACATTACTGTAATTACGTAAAAATAAACTAAGAGATTATTGAGTCCAGTTTTTGATCAATTTATTTAGCATCTATCCGATTAACATCATCCAATTTTTCATAGACATTACAGTAATTACGTAAAAATAAACTAAAAGAGATTATTGAGTCCAGTTTTTGATCAATTTATTTAGCATCTATCCGATTAACATCATCCAATTTTTGCCGGTTCCTTTTCAAGACAAAGGGAATGCAATGGCATTCGAATTTGTGTATTGAAGAAATTGATGATTTAATTCTAATCGTGAATATTGAATGTTCTTAAAGAATAAAAAAAAATATATTTTATTATTATTTATCAAATAAAATATTTAAATATGTTAAGGAACCATCTCACCTAAAAGTTTAAGCTTGTAAGTGAGGCCCCATAATATGATTTATATTATTCTCTAACACACCCCCTCAAGTGAAAGCCTTTTGGGCTTGAAACTTGCACAAGTCCACATCACCTTGTGCTTAGTTTTTATCAAATAGAATGGGGGTGGTGAGATTCGAACTCGTGACCGCTGGGTCAACAAGGCTCTGATACCATGTTAAGTAACCATCTCACCTAAAAGCTTAAGCTTGTAAGTGAGGCCCCATAATATTATTTATATTATTCTCTAACAAAATATACATAAATTTTTATCACATCTTGAGCATCCATTATCTATTATTATTTATTAGTATAAAATATTTAATATATGTGTGTGTGTGTGTGTGTGTGTTATATACAAATATATTTATATAATATAAATATATATTTCAGGTTACGTTCAAGCAGGTTTCAGATCAGATTTAACAATATTCATAATCTATTCAGTATTCATCAGGTTTACAAAAATCCTAATTATTTAAGTTAGGTTAGTATCCATCGAGTGTGGATTAAATTATCATATCTAATCATGAATATTGAATGTTGTAAAGAATAAAATAATTATAAATGCATTATCAAGATACATGTTAACAACCATTGGTTTTGAAAATTTCTTGAAACAAAAATTAAATCTACAATCAGTTGCATATTTAACCTCCACCGAAATAGAAAGTTTTGAAATTACTGCATTCCACATGTAGATTTAAATATACTCGTGAGTGCATATTTATCCTCAGCTAAAATAAAACTGGGACTATTTTTATTCAAAGTAGAGTAAATAATACTACAATTTGATTTAAAGGACACCTCTTCACTCCTATTAAGAAAAACTATAAACCTTTTTCAAGTTTAGAATGGCTCATTATATAGTTTATTATTGCAGATTACTATAGTAAAATTATGATGTTATTTTTAAGTGGAAAAGAGGGTGGAAGTATTTTGTTCTTTTTTTATTAACATGGATGTCCAAGCCAGCTTTCACGCACCTCGACAAATACCACAGACCCTGAAGTAATGATCATGGAAGCCTTAAGTGGCCATCATATTCGCAACCATATGGCTCGAACATTAGAACACGGGGGTAACAAAACCCTGCATCCCAAGTTTGTACCAATGGCCTCCAGTATTTTGATCTTTCTCACTAGCTTGTTAGTCATTAAAAGATTATGAGAGTGTTTATGTCATTATATATTTTTCAAATGGGTAAAAATACTCATTTACCTTCAAAATCAAGAAAATTTAAAGTTTTTAACTAATTATTTTCTTGACTTTTCATAAGCTTTTTAAGAGGAAAAATACTTATTTTGTCTTAGGGTCAGAATATTGATGGCTATTGGATAATGGTTTTTTAGGGCTTTCAAATATCAATGTATAGTGCAAATACATTAGATAAGAGAAAAAATAACCTTCTCATTTTTAGGGTGTTTGTGTATTTTCACATTACTATTTTTGTAAATTCAAGGTTTATGGAGATTATTTTTGTATTTTTATATTTTTTTGAGTTTCTTAACTAAAAACGTTATTGGCACATATTCAATACGAGCTAACGAGTGGGTGGCATCCGAACTATTTAGGTATCTTGTATGACACCACCCAGTGCCCAAAATTGGTCTTCTACCATCTTTCTAGATGTGCCTTAGTGTCCTCTTCCATGTGGAGAGGTGTGTTGCCTCATACTATGGTTGAATTGCCAGTGATGGTCATTTGATTTTTTCCCCTTCTTTTTCTATCTTCATAGGTAATGTACATCATCATGCTCTTTGTTTCTTACTTTTCAATTACACTCCTAATTCTTATTTCATTTTTTTTTTTTTTTACAAGTTTTTCTTTTAAATTGGTCAAATTAATTTTACTCAAGGCTTAATTGATGAAAAATTAAGTTCTTGAGCTTAATTCGGGTTTAATTGAGAAGATTGTAATTTTCGAAGACCAAAATTGATTTTTACCAATTTAATAGGACGAAATCGGGGGTGAAATTGAAAACAAATGAGAGTTTAATGGTTAGTTGACGGTAAACCAAGGACCGAAGCAAAAAAGACGCGTAAAGTTAAGGTTGCTATTTAAATTTAAGCGGGGATAAAATTGCACAAATTTAAAATTTTAACGCCAATTAGAAATGCAATTTAAACAATTACAAATTGGGGGGCTAAAGTGCATTTGTACCTTTTTGCAAATTCTGCAGACGTGACTACACTGTCAGTGATTATTACAGTGCATGCACATTGTTGTAGAAGACAAGGAGGTAACCCAATGCTGCACGTAACAAACAACCATAAGTTTACCTCCCTTCATCTATAAATAACAACATGAGCATTGAGAAAAAGAGACCGAACATAGGAGAAGAACAAACAAAGGAACGAACGAACCAAAACATAGTGATAGTTGCATAGTCTTCCTTAGCACTGACACCACCTACACCCCCATCTTCAGCACAGGTAGCCTCTCCCTTCGTGACTGTCACCAAAAAAACAAAACTTATAATTAATTAGTATCCATATTAAAAAAAAAGTGTTTGATAACAATTACAACTATAACATATATTTAATGTGCATGCTAATGTATATATTTGTATAAATACTTTTAAAAAATCCCTAAATAATCTTTTGATTGGGGTTTTGAAAAATTATTATATTCGGCCCATCTGGGCTGGGAAGTCCAGCCCCAAAATGATGGGCCTCTCAGACCATCTGGTTGGGTAGGCAACCAATATTCTTTTAAAGAAAAAATATTAAATATTAAATATATATAAAAAATAAAAAATATTAAATATTAAATATATATAAAAAATAAAAAATACAAAAAGTCTGTATGAAACCAAAAAACATCTTTGTATCTTTTTTTAAAAATAAAATAAAAAAATATGTTATTTTCATGCATACAGTTGAATTCCAATAGAGATCTACTTTGAGCCTTAGAAAAGACCAATGAATAAAAATTCTGACTTAGGAAAATCAATCAAACAATAATGCAGCCTTAGGTAGGGTGCACTGGGGGTGATGTATTTTCCCTTGCACAACAAGTCCCCTTGCTCAGACTCTCATAGACCATTAGGTTTCCTAGTGACCTTAATACTAGGTGGCGACTCCTAAGATTTATAGTCATAATTTTACGACTATACAACCACCTTTTTCTGTGCATCGTCTCCCCTCCAAGGATGGCAAGGCGTGAAATGTGAAAAAAAACATCATCATGACAGTTACAGTGCTTATGATGTTAATAATTATGACTTTGATGATAATAATAACAATAACTCATAAAATAATATGATGAATATCAATAATGACAAAAACAATTATAATAATGATAATAATACTAATTATAAATTAAATGATATTTATAAAAATAATTGTGTTGGTTATCGTAATGATTATTGTAGTAATATTGGCAGTGATTATAACAATAATGATGGTGGCAATGATTGTATTGCTAATAATAATTAGAATATTGATTATTTACAATAATGATTATAATGGAAGCTATAATAATTGTGATAATTTAATAATCATAAGAATAATAATCAAAATAATTCATTAGTCAATGTTGTTCTTGTTAAAAATTGATTTTTGTGGCTTTTTTATGTATGATATTTAAGATCTGATATGACGTAAACAAAAAATATATGAGCCACATGTAGACAAAACAGGTGGAAAATTGGGTCAAATGATTTACAATGAAAAAATACACGAGTCACTTGCCCTGTGCTTCACTGCAGCATTAACCAATTTTTTTTATATGTAAAAAAATATATTAATGGTGCTAGATTTTTTTTCTGATGCTATACATGTGAGCGAAATAATCAACCTAGACAGATTTTTTATTAGGTAATGTCAAAAAAACTAATTATAGGGCAATTTTTTATGTTTAGTACTAATATTCAATCATAATTTTAAAGAAATAAGGTAAAAAATTAAACACAACATTGAGTTACAGGATTTTTAACGAATGCAACAACAAATGATAAATTATTAGATTTAAACCATTATATATAGAGAAGTTGTAAAAATTAATTCTTAGTAAATACAACATCGAATGATAAATTATTTCAATTATTATTCTTATGATCGAAGGCAAAAAAATATTATCAGCATAAGAAACTATTATTTGATTTGTAGAACAAATTAAAATAAGTAAAGGACAAAATTATAGGACAAAAGTAAACTTCGTATTATTATCATTATGAATATAATTATTATAATCATTTGGATTATAATAAAATTTGTTGTTTAATATTTTTTCTTTGATACTAATGTTAAGTCATACAGTTTTAAAGAAATAAGATAAAAAATTAAAAACAGTATCGAGCCACAAAATGTTTTCAAATCATTAATCCGTGATATTAGATTTGAACATTATAGGTAGAGAAGTTGCAAAACTTAATTCTTCATAAATGCAACACCGAATGATCAATTACTTGAATTATTATTCTCATTGTTATTATTATGATTGAAAGTAAACAAAAAAGTATTACCAGCATTGAAAAAAAAAATAGAAATATTTGAAGAACAAAATTAAAGGACAAAAGCAAAATTACTATTATCATCATTATGAAACATTACCAAACTATCAAACACAATCTAAGTTAATGTGTTATTTTCTTTCATGTTTGCGTAAATTTTTTTTGATTATTTTTTTTTTTATGGATAAGACGTTGAAAATAATGATAATGATTATTTTTAAAGTATTTTTATTAAAAATATGTGATGCCAATTATATATTTTGATGTTTGTTTAATATTAACGCATTAATATATATATATATATATATATATATATGAACAAAGTTTTTTTTTTAAAATCTTAAATTAATTTAATTTGAGTGTTTTGAAATAATTTTAATATAGTGATATCAGGAAAAAATCTTAGAAAATAAAAAATAATTTAATTTCTTTTGAAATAAAAATCTCTTTAAACTAAATATATATCAAGCCACACGAAGACAAAACAAGAGGAAAAAAACACAGAGATATACAACAGAAGATTCATTATACATGCATAAGAGAGAGTTTCACTCTCATTTCACGCCACCAACACTAAACTTACTATGTTTTTTAACGCAAGTTGTATTTAATACAGAGATAAATATCAATAAAAATTAAAAGTCAAAACTAAGAGTATATAGATACACAAAAAAAAAAAAATAAGAATACCTTGAAGGACCGAAAAAAATAAAGGGATGAAAACTAAACCAAAAAATAAAAAAAAATAAGAACTCAAATAGAAAACAAAAAATTACATATGTTAAACCGAGTAAAAAAAAAAAAGTCCTTGCGTCGCGTAGGGCAAATGACTGGTTTACACTATTTTGTGTAAATCCATACTTATGGACAACCATTACGGAAAAGTTGTTGTGCTAATGGATTTAATGCAACAACACATAAAAATATTGACACTGACTCAACAAAAATAATTTATTGTACTAATTTCTGATCGTCATTATTTTATTTTATTTTATTTTTAGTATGATCCCAGATGGGGCCACTTGGTTTTTTTGGTTCCCACAATCATAAAAGCGATGTGATGAAATGAGTCCAGAAGTACTCAACAAAGTCATTGAGATTTGGGCGAAAGCAAACGTTGGAAGTTTAAAATTGTAATCCAGTAAGTGAAGAAAGACAACACAATGTGCTTGGTATGGGAAAATCTCACGGTGGAGCTACCTACCAAGACAAGTGGTTCAGCGAGGAAATTGCTAAGTGATCTATGTGGTTATGCTGAACCGGGGCATATCATGGCCATCATGGGACCTTCTGGATCCGGAAAATCCACGCTACTTGACTCATTGGCTGGTATAAGTCTCTCCTGATCAGCCCTCAAGAGCATATTTTTGACTGAAAAATAACTTGTGGATGGTTAATGAACATATTGCAACTTGTAGTTCATGGTTCTGCATGTTCAAACTATATATGAGTTATGAACTTGTTCTCTGTTCTGATTTTCTTCTTGGTCCCATGAACAGGAAGACTTTCTTCAAATGTTAAAATGAGTGGAAAAGTCCTTATCAATGCCAACAGAAGCAGCACGGACTGCAGAGATATTGTAAGTACTATTGAAAAATATGAGTTAGAAGTAACTCTCCCGTGGTTACGTCATGCTTAGTTTCTCTCTGTTTTCATCTTACCTGGTATATGTTTCTCCAAATTTCAGTCTTATGTTACTCAAGAAGATTTTTTCCTGGGAACCCTCACAGTCAGAGAAACAATCACGTACTCGGCTCACTTGAGGCTTCCTAGAAAAATGACCAAACAGGAGATAGATAGTGTTGTCGACAACATAATAATGGAGATGGGTCTACAAGATTGCGCTGATACTAAGATTGGAAATTGGCATTCAAGGGGCATAAGCACTGGTGAAAAGAAGAGACTTAGCATTGGTGTTGAAACTTTAACAAATCCACATATTCTGTTCCTTGATGAGCCTACAACTGGCCTGGATAGTGCTTCAGCTTTCTTTGTGATTAGAGCTCTTCGAAACATGGCTTATGATGGAAAGGCCGTCATTTGTTCAATTCATCAGCCAAGTAGCGATGTTTTCAGTCTCTTAGATGATTTACTGCTTCTCTCAGCAGGAGAAACTGTCTATTTCGGAGAAGCGAAAATGGCAGTAAAGGTACATGGATACAAGTTTTATGTTAGTACTCAGACAGGAACCGTTTAAAAAAGCACTGTTTTTTTATACAATACAGTTTTTCGCTGAAGCCGGATTCCCTTGTCCAACAAGAAGAAATCCTTCTGATCACTTCCTGCGTTGTATAAATTTGGATTTTGACATCATTGCTGATGCTCTTTTGCGATATCAGAACATCTGCGTAAGTTTGAAGTCAGATTTTGTTCATTATTCAAAGCTGATTGTATTGATCCTCTACAGGATAGCTTTATGTTTTCTTTCTTTTATGGTTCCTTACAGGGAGTCCCAGAATCGTCAAGTTATCCAGTAAATATTAAAACTAAAGAGATCAGAGAAACACTTATTCAGAAGTACAAGTGTTCTGAGCTTTCAATCAATACAAGAAGAAGAATTCAAGAAATCTCAGTAACTGGTTTCTTTAATTTTGGCTTATCTTAATTCGTCTATGGATTTCTATTTTTATTTATTTATTTATTTTGAAGAAACAGAGATTTAGGAGCGAATCCCTACTACAAAGCAAATTCTTTCTGAACAAGCACATTTAAACTAACTCCCAATCGTAGCAAACAGCCAACAAAATAGATGTAAATATATTTTCAGTCGATGATGATTGTTTAGCGAGAGAGGACAGGGTTTTTTAAAATTGGTACTTTGCTCAATGAAACTCTTGAGCCCCGGAATCCTATTTGACTATTGATATGCAGTTTCGTAGAATCTCACCCGGAACTTTCTTTGTAAACGAGCAGTCAAAGAACATGTGATCCCTGCACACAAAATAGGCCAATACTAGCCTCTGTCTCTGTGCATATTAACACCAGAGGATTATCAACCACGCTGTGAAGCTATGTTTAGAAATATTGAGAGGAGTTCCACAGAGCTTTATACCAATCAACCCTGACACTTCCATTTCTGATCTCTTCCCAGACACTCTTAACACTGAAAGGCCGTTTGGCGTTCAGATTTTTATTTTTGAGCATAGCGTCCACATGATTTTGCATCAACCATTGATTTATTGAATGATCACTGCAATGCAGGACGAACCTGACATTAAACGGAACAAGAAAATCAAGGCTAGCTCCTGGAAGCAATTTTCTACGCTGACACGCCGATCTTTTGTTAATATGCACAGAGACATAGGCTATTATTGGCTGAGGATGGCTCTCTATGTCTTAATATCAATAAGCATTGGTGTCCTCTTTTTCAACATTGGATCGGATAATGACACGATTTTGGAAAGAGCCAAGTGTGTGTGTTTTGCTTATGGCTTCATGATTTGTTTGTCCTGTGGAGGCTTACCCTTTTTCATTGAAGAAATGAAGGTAAACTAACTAAGCTGGTGTTCTAATATTTCAATACAGGAATGCCTTCAACTAAGCTCACTTCGTCACTGTCTAATATTTCAGGTGTTTCGTCGAGAAAGGTTCGGTGGAGATTACGGAGAGGCCGTGCTTGTGCTGTCGAACTTCTTCTCATCCTTCCCATACTTGGTTGCCATATCTCTTCTTTCAGGAACAATAATCTATTACATGGTGAAATTTCATCCAGGATTTCCTCACCATGCCTTTTTCTGCATCAATCTCTTTTGCTGTCTCTCTGTCATAGAAACTTGCATGATGATTGTTGCATCTCTGGTGCCTAATGTCTTGATGGGCATCGGTGTTGGAACCGGTGTAATTGTAAGTGAAGCTCATACTTTCAGCATTAAAGCGTGTGATTCCAAAAGTTTAATTTGAGATAATGCTTTTCTGTAGGTCTTTATGATGATGGCATCTGAAATCTTCAGACCTGTACCCGACCTTCCAAAAATCTTCTGGCGTTACCCAGTCTCCTACATCAGTTTCGCGACATGGGCAATCCAGGTACATTTTCAGAACAGTAATTTATCCATGAACTGCATGCAAACCTTCAGGCTGATTCGAAAACCATGTTGAAAACATAGGGTGAGTACAAGAACGAAATGATTGGGCTGGAGTTTGATCCTTTCCTGCCAGGAAACTCGAAGCTCAAGGGAGAAACAGTCCTACAAACAGTTTTCGGGGTTCCCCTGAGTCATTCCAAATGGTGGGATTTGACTGCACTGCTCTTACTATTACTAACCCATAGACTAGTCTTGTACATGGTACTTAAGTACAAGGATAGAATAGCTTCGAAATTTCCAAGACTACATGCCGATAAAACTCTCCAACACCTTGCAATGAGAGTTTCGAAAGCGGGCGAAAGGCTTTCTTCCTCCAAGAGACACGATCCTCAGTATCCATTATCTTCTCAAGAAGGTCTCAGGTCTCCAATACCTTAGTTTACAATTACAAGTCTAGTTGTGTCAGTAAGAAAAAGAGATCCGTTAGTTGCTTTCAAAAGTTTGCACGCTTGTGTTTAGCAGCAAACAGCAGATCTATGCATGCATGTATCCATATATTTTTAGACGAAAATAAAATTGCAGAATGAATTTAGGATCATTTTCATGTTAACAATTCCACGAAGTTGTTACATGGAAAAATCCTCCCAATATAATTGTAGCATGATGTAAGAATAACTCTCAAATATTGATTTTTTATTTATCAAAGTACTAGCTAAGAGGTTATTATATAGGTTTGAATAGAAAAAATAAAAACTTGATATTACTAGACAAGACATTTACAAGCCAATAAATTTTTAGTTCAACGGGTACTCGTAAAATCCTTTCCTTAAAAAGATTTTAAACTCTTAACACTTCTTTAAGAAAAGTAGATAAATAAAAGGAATAAAAATAAAAGGGATGAGCTCGTGTCAGCTGAAATGCCTAAAACTCCTGTCAATGAGCTCGTGTCAGCTGAAATGCCTGTTTAATATTATAATTCATTACGTTTTTATAAGTATTTTTTAATTAAAAATAAAATATTTTCAATAACAGCCTATTAAATTTCTTTAAAATATCTAAAAAATCAATTATATTTAGATTTAGATTTAATATGTTTGTGATTATGATGCAAGATTCTTTTTAAAATACCTTTAAATTGAAAATATATTAAAATTAAACATCTTAAGAAAACTAAAAATATATATTATTTTGTAAAAAAAAACACTCTAAAACAATTATAAACGCACAAACATCTTTTTTTATACTAAGATAACATTTACTTTGTATTATAAGCTCGTTTAATATTATCTTAATTATTAATTTCTTAAAAAACAATTTTTGTTTTAGAATATTTTATTTATTTAAAAAAATATGTTTTTTTATATATTAGCAAATCAAATTTTTTTTTAAAAATATACAAATAACTTTTTGTTTTTGTAAAATATTTTTAAAATATAAACAAAGAGCAACTATGCAAAAAAGTTCATATTTCATATTGGGTGTATGGTAATTCTGCATGCTACACCGATAACATCAATGACACTCAATTTGCACTCACGCATTTTGGATTAGGTGGAGGGTCTTTTTTGTTGAGGGAAAGGCTACATGTGGTAGTTTCAAAACACTTAGAGGGGATAAAATACATCTTTTTATTTCAACAACATAATGTTACAGACCTTCAACAATTTGTCAAAAATCTCTCTTTTGTCTCTAGTTTCTCCCTTTACTCTCTCCCACACCACTTCACCTTAACTAAGCTTCCTATTTATACATAAAATAAAAGGTTGATAAAATAGACTTTTAATTGTGAACATAAATAGTAGGTGCGTGTGAAAGCGGTTGGCGGCTGCAGTCGGTTACTGTTGGTGGCTTTAATTGGTGGCCATTTTGCACCTTCCACGAGAGCACGACATCGCGGTGACCCTCCCCTGGAAGCAGGAATTCTTGTCAGGTTTTTTTTTTGTTTTATGAAAAAAGATGTCGGCACCTAATATTATGATTACTAGAAAACCTAATTGTTTTTTTAGAGATTTTAAGGCAAAGTACTAGTTGCATAAATGAAAGGTTTAGCAATTCTAGTATGCCTTACCTAAGAGATAAGTTGCTCGGTATTTTGGTTTTCTTATGATTGCTATGGTGTTGGTGTTATATAATCTAATCTTCTAGGATCGGTTCGCAAGGAAAAGGAGCAAAAAATTAGATGGTAAATTTACAACCTATTAATTAAGAGACAACTAGAATAGAAATCTAAGCAAATTTAATGGGTTGAAAAACTCATTTTCCCTTCAATATTTCAAGTTTCCGCAACTCGTAAATTGTAAGAAAAAGAACAGAAATTTAGAAATCTAAGGAAATCCAGAGTGCTTTAAAAATCTATTTTTGCCTTAATATTTAATACTTTTACAGCTCGTAAACCGTGAAGTCAAAAATTGAAATATCCGCAATTATAATCATGGCTTCTTTCAAAGACGTGTTGATTAAATAATAATGACTTATTATTTCTGAAAAAAATATTTTAGATATTTACTACTTAAGGGTTTTTTATCCAAAATATAACAGTGAATAATAGCAAATTCCCCAATAATATTTTGAATACTAACCCCTATGGATTTTTTTATCAAAATATTAACAATGAATAATATATGAATCCTCAAAAAATAAGATTTTTGTATTTTTTTTAATATTGGCCAATACCCTTTGAAATTTACATACATGTTGTATCCAAAAATACAAGAAAATATTTTTTGTGTTTAAAAAATCCATACTAAAAAATATATTTTCTTTTAAACTCTAAATATTTATTTAAAAAAAACCAACTTTTAAATGCTGAGATTTGGGTTTCTAAATTTCGACCATCCCGCTGTCTGCTGACCCATTTCTTCTGGAGCAATCTTTGTTCTTCAATCTTCTATCCAACACTTCTTCAAACTCTAAAGCCAATTATTCTACATTAGTCTCCTCTACCTGCGACGAACTCAACTAGAGCTATATTCTAATAGATTGGAGTGTCAACATAAAACTCATATAGATCTGCCATATTAAAAGTGTGAGAGATGTGCATATCAGTAGGCAATTTGACCATATAGGCTTTGTCATTGATCTTCTTGATGATCTTGTATGGACCATATTTTCTTAGTTTCAACTTTCTATAAGTCCCAAGAGGAAATTGCTTCTAGTGTTAAAATACCATCACCTAGTCTCCTTCAGCAAACAATTTCTCATGCCTCTTGACACTCGTCGTAGCCTTATATTTTGCATTCTTCTCTTCCAACCTAGCTATCACTTCTACTTCAACGTTACGTGCATGTTCCACCATATTTTCAGTAGCCACATTGGAACCAGTAATCTTGGGAAGGCGAGCCAAATCCAGTGCATGTTTAGGTGACTTCAAATGTACCAAAGAGAAAGGGTACCTACTCGTGGAAGTGTGAACTGTATTTTTATATGCAAACTCGGCTTGTGCCAACACCACATCCCATTGTTTTGTCTTATCACCACAAATATTGCGTATTAAATTTCCCAATGTCTTGTTTTGATTTTCTATTTGTCCATTAGTCTGTGGTTTGGTTGTGCTAATGACTAAGGAACTTCGACTCCCTGTCATAAATGATGGATTGGGGATCCCTATGCAAATGTACAACTTCACGGAAGAATAAATGCTCTACTTGAGAAGCATCAGATGTTTTCCAGCATGGGATAAAATGTCCCATTTTGGAAAACCATGTCAACTACGACAAATACAAAATCTTCTACTCCACGATGGGTTCGAGGTAGTCCCAAAACAAAGTCCATCGATAAATCTTCCCCTATTGCATTTGGCACTGGTAGCGGCATGTATAAACCAGTATTCTAAGCTTTTCCCTTCGAAGTCTGGCAAATATAGCACTTATGGACCAGGTTTCTCACATCACATTTTAGTTGAGGCCAGTAATATCTCTAGGCTACACTACTGATAGTTTTGTCATGCCTCAAATACCCACTCATGCCTTCTCCATGTAGCTCGCGTGTCAGTTTCTCCTTTAATGAACTCCAAGGAATACACAACTAATTTCCATGAAATAAGTAGTCATCAACAATATAGAATTCCTCCAAAGTATGTTGCAACATGCATTTTTCCCACACTTTGGCGAAGTCTTCATCACTACTATACAATTCTTTCAGAAACTCGAACCCAACAACCTCTTATTGTATAGTCACCCGTAAATTAGCACGCCGACTTAGTGCATCGACTACTTTATTTAAAGCCTCGGACTTGTGCTTCAGAATGAAAGGACATTTTTGTTAGTAAGTTGACTATCAGACATGCATATTACTTAGACTCCTCTGACTATTTAGATATTTCAGTGCTTGGTGATCAATATATAATATGAAGTCCTACTGAATTAGGTACCACTCCTAATGTTTAAGAGCACACACAATGGCGTAATATTCTTGATCATAGGTGCTCCACTCCGTCATGCCTCACTGAGTTTTTCACTGAAAAAGGCCACTAGTCTCTTCTCCTAGGAGAGGATTGCTCCCACCCTAATTGCACTAGCATCACATTCTACCTCAAATATTTTTTTGAAGATGGGCAAGGCAAGGACGGGAATTGTGCACAACTTCTCCTTGATTACTACAACAGTCGTATCAGCTGCTACTCCCTAATTGAATTTTCCTTTCTTCAAACATTCGGCCATAGTGCTACAATGCGGCTTAAATCCCGAATAAATCGACAGTAGAATGTCGCCAATCCATGGAAGCTCCTTATGTATTTTATTGTCTTCGGTATCGGCCCGCATAAAGCTCTGGACAAAGCTCTGGACCTCGGCTTCCCTAAGCTACGCGGGTAGACTGCAACTCATAAAATCCATATTATTCTCAATGCAGGTCTACTGGTCTAGTATGTTCATTCTCCCTGTGGCAGTTATTCGTAGAATAGAGTCCATTATGGCTAGATTCCTCTGGAGGGGCCCTTCGCTCGAGAAAAATGGAGTTAAAGTTAGCTGGGCAAATCTATGCTACCCGTTAAATGAGGGAGGTTTGGGTATTAAGAGTCTTCGTGAATGGAATAAAGCTTCCTTACTGAAGCTTGTTTGGCGCATTCTTACAAACAAAGATTTGGGCTGGGCTGGTTGGGTGCATTCTGTTCTTCTGAAAGGGCGAAATTTTTGGGAAGTCAAAGCTTCAGCCAAATCATCCTGGAGTTAGAGGAAAATTATGGATAGCAGAAGATGGTGCAAAGGCCTCTTTAGAACAATTATTGGGGATGGCAGAGAGACTTCCCTCTGGTTTGATCCATGGCTGCCCGAGGGGAGAAGATTGTTTAAAGCCTTCACTCCCCGTATTCTTGCAACAACAGGTCTTGGGTGGGACGCCAAAGTGAGTTCTATAATTAATAATGGGGTATGGACCTTCCCAAACGGTCACTTTACTCTTCAGCAAGCTTGGAGCTCCATTCCTTTCCATTCGAAGCAGCACACTCAGGATAAGATTCTTTGGCCAGCTCACGCCTCGAGTATTTTCTCTATAACTTCAGCCTGGAATCTTTTAAGTTCTAAAGAGAATTCCACCTTGCATGGGTTGATTTGGTACAACCACCACGTCCCACGCTACTCTTTGATTTTATGGTTGGCTTCGAGAGGTAGATTGTCAACAATGGACAGACTAATGTTGGCAACTACAACAGGAAGCCGTACCTGTATCCTTTGTGGAAGTGAGGATGAATCGCACAACCACCTATTTTTTCAATACACTTACACTGGATTTTTCTGGAACAGGCTTACTTCTTTTGCTCAGCAACAATGGCCTGAGGTAAACTGGGAAAATGTTCTTCAATGGGCTGGGAAAAAATTCATTAAAAATAAGAGATTCAATTGCCTCCTTGCTATACACATGCTAGCAACTGCAATCTACTTCATTTAGATAGAGAGAAATCACAGAATCTTTCAAAGGCAGAACAAGCCTGCTAGGGTTCTAGTGCAAGAAGCAATCACTCAAATCAGACTGCTGCTAATGAACTATACGGGCCATAACCCTAATTATGCTCGAGATCGATGGAAGTTGTAAGTTTTCTCTGCTGCTCGAAGGTCCTTCTTGTTCCCAGGGTCTCTAGCTTTTCTGCATGGTCCTGTAGCATGCATGGCGAAAGGGTTTTTACGTGGGCCATGGAGTGAATCTCGGCTGGTCTTAAAGTTTCAGGAACCAGGCCTTGGTTTTTTAAGCTTTGTTGGTTTTAAAGGTCCAGGGGCGTGGCCCAAGTTTTCTTATCTTTTTCGGTCTGCTTCCTTCATCGTTTTTTAGGCCCGCCTGTTTGGGCTTCAGCTTCTTTTCCTTTGCAGTTTTGGGCTGTTTTGTCTTTAATTTTTTAGGCTTGTAGTTTTTTTCTGGTTTGTTAAGCGGTTGCCGCTTCCCTGCTCTTTAGGCTGAGTGTTGTTCCGGTCCTAGCAGGCCCTTGTAAATTTTCCTTTGCTTAATCCATTTTGAAATTGTTCAAAAAAAATAAATGTGCTCGACGCATTCAGCAGTCTAAATGGCATTGCCAACCACTTATAAAGCCCATCCTTTGTCCTAAAAGCTGTTTTTCATTCATCACTTGGTTTCACCCAAATCTAATGGTACCCACTGCATAGATCCATTTTGGAGAATAGCTTCGACCCTTCTAACATATCCAGCATGTCATCTAACCACAAAATTGGAAAATTGTACCTAATAGTTATTCTGTTTATGGCATGACTATCAACACACATCCTCGAACTCCCATCCTTCCTTTGGCACCAGCAAAGTAAGTACAATGCATGGACTCATGCTTTCATGAATAAATCCTTTTTGTATTAATTCTTCTATGTTTTCCTGCAACACGTGATTCTCCCTCAGACTCATTCGCTAGTGTGATAGATTTGGTAAGTTTTCTTCCATAACCAAATCAATTCGTTGTTGGATGTCCCTCAATGGTGGAAGGTCAATTGGTAATTCCTTAGACACCAACACATTAAATTCAGACAAAAAAGTTCGCACCTTTTCAGGTACTCCTTCTCGGGTTCTTCTCTTTTCGCTATCACTAGAGCCCGCACAAACATAACATGAACCTCTTGTGCTTCTTTTACTTCCAACTCCATTTCTATTAAGGAAGTAACTAATGAGAGTAATGAGTAACCCCCTGCCGTAGCTTTAGTTGAGACTCCAACTGAACTTCGCTTAGGGACCATGACTATTTTCCTACCTTCCCAATTGAAAACATACACATTCTCCCACCCTCGATAGGTCATGTCCACATCAAACTGCCATAAACAACCCAACAATACATGCTGGCATCCATGTCGACTACATCACAAACCACCTCATCTCAGCAATGTTGCCCAATTGAAATAGGAACCCTACACACTTTTGTCACACTCACCTTAGGTTCTTTCTGGATCCACCCGATCATATAAGGTTTGGGGTGTTTTTCAACTCGTAATTTTAGATGTCATACCAGTCTTTTAGATATAAAATTTTTGCAACTTCCAATATCAACAATCAAATCGCAAACTTTACCTTGCACACTACACAAGATTTAAAAATCTTATTCCTCTACGAGGAATCTTCTACCTTAGTTGAGCACAAGACATGCTGAACAATACAGTTTACAAACTCTTTTGCAATTTCAGCCCCTTCCAAAAGCTCCCCCATTTCTGACTCTTCTCCCACATACTGCTCCTCTGGTCCCACATACAGGCCTCCTGCCTGGACATTCATTTGAGCGATGTCCTTCCTAGCCACACCTGTAACATTTAAATCCACTTGGTTTACCATACGAATTTGGTGCTTATGGTTCTTCCTTTGCCACTGTTACTGGGCGACCTCCAGCTTGATTATTAGTAAAGGTTGCTCCCCGTAGGATCTTGTCTGTGATTGATTTGGGCGGAATTTGGCCATCAAGTGCTGTGAGCTTGCCCCTATTAGAGTAAGTGGTTCACCCGTGTTCCTATAGTGGGAAAAACAAGTGGATGTTTTCTCCATTAGTTCTGCCTTTAGGGCTATATTATGTGCTTCATCAACTATCCAAACCAATCCTTTCTCTAATTGATGGTTTCAAGCCTCCCAAATATCTAGACACTTGTTGAGCTTCTAACTCACTCAGGTTGTTCCGAACTGAAAGCCTGGACCATTCCTCTATATAGTCTACACTGATTTGTTCCCCTGCACACAGTTTTGTAAGCTTTGGAATATGAACTATTCATAATCAAGGGGTAAAAATTTGCCCATCATGAGTTGTTTTATCCGCCTCCAAGATCGGATGGGTGCCTTACCTTGGCATTGCCTATCCATTTTCAATCGTTCCCACCAAACAGCAGCCCCACTCCTTAATTTGTAGGACACCAGTTTTACTTGGTGCCCTTCTATAACTTCACTAAAATCAAAGAGCCTTTCCACTTTAGAGACCCAATCCAGAAACTCTTCAATCTACAATTTTCCATGGAACAAAGCTATGTAGCACGTATCCTATATTCGGGTTGATTTCATCTTTGTAATTGATTTTTCCCGAGTGTCTGCCATCTTTTTTTCTGAGTCGTTGTCATTGATGCTAGCGTAAAGTTTGTTTCTGACGACCTTAGGAGGAGGTTCCATAATCGGACAGTTGTGGGCGCCCCCATTGCCAGGTGCCGGAGGACCCCCTACCAGTCGATGAATCATGGCCTCCCTCCTCGCCATCACTTGCCTTTGTTTGTCAATGGCTTCCCACAAATCTGCATCAGCATCCCTACGACCAGAGTCACGGGGATTAACTCATCCTCCTTCGTTGTTGTTGGCCATTAAAGACAAGACAAATCCTTGCTCTGATATCACTTGACGCAGAACATAAGATGAAGATCTACAGCGTAAATCTTAAGAACAAACGGGTATTTTACCCAAAAGAAGAATTGGAATTTTATTGTGTCTTCTGCCAATTAGTCAAAGCCTTTAAATAAGAGTTTACAAGAATCCCAAGGATTACAAGCATTATTATCGCAGATTACAATCATTATAAAATTAGAAATAAGAAAATTAAGGATTGCAGACATAAATTCCCAGTCATAGACTACGGGATTTGGTTTAAATGCCAAGATTTGGGTTTCTAATTTTTTATCATCCCGCCTCCGGCTGACCCATTGCTTCTAGAGCGATCTTTCTTCTCCAATCTTCTATCCAGCACTTCTTCAAACTCCAAAGCCAGTTGTTCTACATCAAAATTAGATGATAAATTTACAGCCTATGAATTAAGAGACAACTATAATAGAAATCTAAGCACATTTAATGGGCTAAAAATCTTATTTTCCCTTCAGTATTTCAAGTATACGCAACTCGTAAATTGTAAGGAAAAAAACAAAAAAATTGAAATCTAAGGAAATTCAAAGTGCTTTAAAAATAAATATCTATTTTTGCCTTAATATTTCATACTTTTATGGCTTGTAAACCGTGGAATCAAAAATTGAAATATCAACAATTATAATCAAGGCTTCTTTCAAAGACATGTTGATTAAATAATAATGACTTATTATTTCTGGAAAAATATTTGGTGTATTTACTATTTAGGGTTTCTTTATCCAAAAAATAACAGTGAATAATAGCAAATTATCCCCACTATTTTTTAGATATTAAATTCTATGAGATTTCTTTACCCAAATATTAAAAGTGAATAATATATGAATCCCCAAAAAATAAGATTTTTGTATTTTTTTAATAATAGACAATACCCTTTGAAATTTACATATATGTTGTAAAATCCAGAAATATAAGAAATAATTTTTGTGTTGATAAAAAACCATGCTAAAAAATATGATTTCTTTTAAACTCCAAATATTTGTTTTTTATTTAAGAAAAATAACCAGCTGTTAGGGCATCTCCAGCGGGAGGAGCCATCCCGGGAGCCAGAGGAATAATTTTAAATATTTGGCTTTTTTGTGTTAATTTTAATCTCCAGCTGGAGGAGCAAAATGAAGAGCCAAAATGGCTTCTTCATCTTCAGGAGCAATCCAGGAGCCATTCCTACAGATTGTTTCTGTAGAGGCAAATTGGAAAAATGACCGTTAAATGTTACCGTTGGCCATTCTACAAATAAAACACCAGCAACAAACACCCAGCAAGAAAGAAATTGAAACACACAACATCAACCCACAACAAAGCAACACCCATCAACACAGCAACCAACGAGTTCAACAATTGAACACCCATCATCACAGCTTCTCACAGAATTAAAAAATTGAGAAAACAGAATATTTTGCATCCAATCCGAAGAAAAAAAGTTGGAGAGAAAATACCTTCATCAAAGTGAGAGGGGGGAGCACCATGAGAGGGAGTCGAGGGAGAGGAGGAAAAAGAGTAGAGTGAGAGGGGGGGAGCGCCATGAGAGAGGCGTGAGGGGAGCAGGGAGCGGTGAGCAATGAGGGACGGAGAAATGGCCATGAGAGAGGCGTGAGGGGAGTAGGGAGCAATGAGCGGTTAGGGACGGAGAAATGGCCATGAGAGAGGTGTGAGGGGAGCGGTGAGCGGTGGGACAGTGAGGAACGGTGAGGCGGTGAGGGACGGCCATGAGAGAGGCTTGAGGTGAGCTGCAATTGTTGGGGAGGGGGGGGGGGGGCACAAATGAGAATGAGGTGGATAGGGTTTTCAGGGGGGGTAAATATATTTAGGAAGAAATAATAATAATAATAATAATAATAATAATAATAATATATAAGGAAAATAAGTGTAATTAATAATAATATTTAGTAAAAAATAATTATGTGAAATTTAAAATTTACGATGTTGTTGATCAATTAGCTTGTATTCTTGTTTAAATTTACAGTTACATTTAAGAACTGTGTAAATGTGGTTTTTAGAACTGTTGTGGAGGTGATTAATAATAATATTTAGGAGAAAAAAAAGAGTAATTAATAATAATATTTAGTAAGAAAATAATTATGCAAAATAAAATTATATACAAAATAATTGCATTACATTAATTGTATAATTAATTGCATAATTAAATTATATACAAAATAATTGCATTACATTAAAATAATAATATAAAAAAATAGCTCTCCAAAATGCCTCTTACCATTAAAGTGCACATTAATAAAAAAACTATATATACACTATTCAAAAATCTATTTTAATAATTTGACTCTCTAAAATACCTACTCCCACTGGAGATGCTGTTACTCATCTGCGGAAGGAACAAATAAGAGAACAATTCTAGAGATGCGTTTCTCATGAGATATTGGGCGGGGGACGTCAAGAACTTGGCGTCTCTGGATTTCTTACACGATATCTTTTAGTATATTAGCACTCCGCTCCAATATCAAGGCACGGCTCTGTCACGTACTTGAATGTTTCTTTTTTTATTCATTTATGTTAATAGGTACAACTACATGCTCAACATCAGACACTACTAAAAAAGGGGTAATTAGCAATGGATTATAGTTACGGAACATTTTGTTCCTTTACTAATGTTACAATGAATTAACATCAGAATATATTTTAGCAACGGAAAATTCATTGTTGAACAATTGTGAGAATTTTTTTTTATCGAATTAGCAACGAAAAATCCATTATAGATTAAAAATATGTGCAACGAATTTTCCGTTATTAATTAAAATATTTCTTTAAACGCATTTTAATCCATATCGTTTTCCTCTCGCTCAGATACCTGCGTGCAGACCTCAAAAACCAAGTGAAAATATCAAACTGAGTTCTTCTTCATCGATCTCTACACTGGTCGATGCCTATCTTCAATTACTCACTAGACCCATCACCACCACAACGAAGCATCCTTGATCTCACAATTCCTATCTTCCTCTCTTGCTGGCACTCACGGTACGGTCTCAATTTTCATGTTCTTCGTTGCTTAGTTTTTATCATGAACAAAAAAAAAAATCCAAGTATCTATCTATCTCAGTGGACATTTCTGCAAGTAGTTTAAGTAACAAACCCACCCACCAACCTACCTCTTTGAAAGCAGTTGAATTTAAAACATGGAAGTGACTCCTCAACCATTTTCATTGGACTTGCCAAAAAGATGGTGACATGTTGACATTTGATATAGGTAAACTTTAAAATAGAATACTAAAATTATATCAAACATCTATTAAATTAATGAACTTTATATCTACACTTATTTTATATATACTAGGCATGTAATGATTATTCTTTTTTTTTTTAAATCATACTCATAAAAACCTAAAATATACTTGATGAGAACCATGAAAAATTTGAATAATAATCAAAATATCATTTTAATTTTTTCAGTACATTTTATTATATAATATGTTTAATTTAGATTATGGGTAATACGAAATGAAGTAACATTCTACTTATTGCCTCTACAACAACTTCCAGAATGGCTTGGGAAAAACTCAACACTCTATATGCTAATCGCTCACGATCCAGAGTCATGAGCCTTAAAGAACGACTCACAGCCACTATCTGTGGCTCCAGCAAAGTGGGTGAATTTCTTAACACCATGAGAAGCATAGGTGATGAACTGTCAATTATTGGAGAACCTCCCAGTGATATTGATCTGGTTGTTCATGTTCTCAATGGTCTTGGACTAGCATTCAAAGAAATTTCTGCAGCTATTCAGGCTCGTGATAATCCCATCAGCTTTGAAGATCTTCATGATAAACTTGTGGAATATGAAACTTTTCTCAAAAGAGAAGAAGTGCATGTTGTATCTCCTACAATCACAGCCCATGTCACCTAACGTTCAGGCCAAAACCACAATTACACTCCTAGACATTACAAAGCCTCCCCCAACAATCGTGGACATCAGTCTTTTCCCACCCATAATCGTGGCTGTAATGGCTCCTCTCAGTCTCCACGACACCGTCCAAGCCAGGGGTACAGAGGATTCTGTCAATTATGTGATCAATAAGGTCACAGTGCCAAAAGATGTCCTCGTGTTCGTCCCACTACATTTACAAACCCCACTACCAACTTTACTACTGCCTCCTCCCAGCAACCAAGCTGGCTTCTTGATACTGCAGCCTCACATCATGTCACTGATGATCTAAAAAATCTCTCCCTCACCTCGGCATATGAAGGTTCAGACGCCATTGCCATAGGTGATGGCACATGTTTGCAAATTACTCACACTGGCCATACCACTCTTCCCACTCCATCTAAAAAGTTTGACCTGTCTAATGTTCTGTGTGTCCCTTCCATTAAACAAAACTTACTCTTTGTTTCTAAATTCTACAAATCAAATAACACCTTTATTGAATTTTTTCCTGCTCATTTTTTGGTCATGGATCTTCGCACGCGGGTAACCCTCATTCGCGGATTGAATAGCTATGATGTGTACGTGTGACCTCAATCCTTGCCTTCTCTCACACCCTTTCATGCACTCGTTGGTGTGAAAGCCCCTTTACTCAACTAGCACAGATGGCTTGGCCACCCCTCCTCTCGTATCTTGACTCACCTTGTTCGTTCATGTAGTCTTCCTCTATCAACATCCTCTGCTGCAATTAATTGTGACTCCTGTTTTTGTCACAAAAGTCATCGGCTTCCTTTTCATGTGTCTTCCCTCAAGAGTCGTGGTCCCTTAGACTTAATCTATACTGATGTTTGGGGCCCTGCTCTGATTCCTTCCACAAAAGGTTATCGTTTTTATGTTATTTTCGTTGATAATTTTACCAAATACATTTGGTTCTACCCTATTTGTCATAAATCTGACATCTCTACCATCTTTCCTAAATTCAAAGTCACTATTGAAAATTATTTCAAAAAATCAATTGTTTCCACATACTCGGATAATGGGGGTGAATAAATCACAATGAAAGATTATTTTGCTACTCATGGTATAACCCATCTAACTACTCCTCCCCATACTCCTCAACACAATGGTACAGCTGAATGTCGTCATCGCCACATTGTGGAAACAAGACTTACCATGCTCCACCAAGCCTCTATTCCTCTCTCTTTTTGGCCTTATGCTTTTGAACCCGCAACATTTCTCATCAATCGCTTGCCTACTCCCATTCTTAAGCTTAAATCTCCACTTGAAACTCTTTTCGGTGATCCCCCAACTATCTCAAACTACGTGTATTTGGGTGTCTGTGTTATCCATGGTTACATCCATGTGCCAAACACAAACTTGATCCTCGCTTGCGGCCTTGTATTTTCTTAGGCTACTCTCTCACTCAAAGTGCCTATAAGTGTCTTGATCCCACTACCCAACACCTATTCATCTCTTGTCATGTCCGTTTTGTTGAAAATGAATTTCCATATGCCACTCTGTCTCATCCACACACGTCCTCTCCCTCTATTCCAAATTGGTCTCATCTGTTAACATTCCTTCCCCACTGCTTATGGTTCCTTCTTCTCCTTCTCAGCAGGTCCTCACACATTCCTGCCTACCATCGTCCCTGCCTGTTGATCCCTCTCCCCCTTCCAGTCTCGCTCCTCCTATCTTGCCCACAGTTTCTCCACCCATACATATACCATCTAACCTGTCATCTACATCAACTCATCCAATGATCACCCGATCCAAAAACAATATCTATAAACCTAAGCAGCTCAATATGACCATCAGCCATCCCTTACCTCTCTCTCTAGAGCCCACTTGTGTCTCTCAAGCCCTTAAACATCTAGAGTGGAGAACTGCCATGTGTGCTGAATTTAACGCCTTGACCAGTAATGGCACCTAGGAGTTAGTTCCCCCATCTCCACATCATAATTTAGTGGGTTGCAAATGGAATTTTTGACTCAAAAGAAAATCAGATGGCACCATTGACAGGTCTTGTTGCCAAAGGATTTCATCAACATCCTAGTCTCGATTATACTGAGACGTTCAGTCCGGTTGGCAAGACTACCACCATTCGAGTTGTTTTGTGCCTTGCTCTCCGGCATGGTTGGCCAATTAAACAACTTAATGTTAATAATGCCTTTCTCCAAGCCTCTCTCTCTGAACAAGTTTTCATGGCTCAACCTCGGGGCTTTATTCATGATCAGCTACCACATCATGTATGTCGCCTCCGCAAGGCTATCTACGACCTCATGCAGGCTCCCCGAGCCTGGTACAATGAGTTGGCTGAATTTCTGCTCTCTCAGCAGAATTATCAATTCAAAAACTGATACGTCGTTATTCATCTATCATCAAGATAAAATCCATGCATATTTCTTTGTCTATGTTGATGATCTACTCATCACTGGCAACAATATCAATTTTGTAAACTCCTTCATTACTGCCTTATCCTCCCATTTCTCTATCAAAGACATGGGTTCTCTTCACTACTTGGCATTGAGGTTATTCCAACTTCCATTGGTCTTCTCTTGTCACAACACAAATACATATATGATTTGCTTGTTCGAACTAACATGAAAGGTGCCAAGTCAACCCAAACACCCCTCTCTACTTCCACTAGTCTCACTCTCACTGATGGGTCTGCCTCCATGGATGCTACTGAATTTCAGAGTGTTGTTGGGTCTCTTCAATACCACTCGCTCACACGTCCAGACATAGCTTTTACGGTGAATAAGCTCTCCCAATTTATGCATAAACCCACTCAACTACACTGGCAAGCTGTTAAGCGTCTTTTAAGATATCTCAAAGGTATAATTCACCATGGCCTCTCTCTCACAAGCAGTTCTTCCACTGCCTTGTCTTCTTTCTCTGATTTGGACTAGGCAGGCAACCCTAATGATCGCACGTCAACCACGGCTTATGTCTTATTTTTGGGTGGTAATGCAGTCTCTTGGCCCTCCCGTAAACAGTGCTCCATCGCTCGTTCCTCCACATAGGCTAACCATAGGGCAGTTGTTGCCACTGCTGCTGAAGTATCCTGGGTATTGCAGCTCTTAGGAGAATTACACTCATCCCCTCCACTTTCACCGATGATTTACTGTGATAATGTGGGTGCAACCTATCTCTGTATTAATCCTGTCTTCCACTCTCGCATGAAACATATAGCCATTGACTTTCATTTTGTGCATGATTATGTAAGCAAAGGTCAGCTTCGGGTTTCTCATGTCTCGACTACAGACCAGCTAGCTGATGCACTCACCAAGCCTCTCTCTCGCCAACGGTTGACTCTCCTTCGATCCAAAATTGGTGTCTCCGTTGGGAGTACCATCTTGCGGGGGCGTATAAGAGCAAATGAATAAGACAAAATCCACCAGTTGTAACCTCCTCACATATTGCATGCACCTGCTGTTTATTCTTCATGCATGCCATGCTGTAACCTCCTCTCTGTTTTGAAATTCTGTTTTGTACAATTTGTTATTTGCAGTCTCTATATATAGACGCTGCCTCTCAATGTATTACAACAGTTTAATAAATCCCATACTAATACCTTAGTCTAGATGTGTCCGTAAGATTAAAAGAGCTTTCAATTAATTAATTTCAATGTACGCTCAAACATATATATATATATATATATATATAATTGAATTTAATATCATTTTCCTGCTAAGCGCCTGAATCTAGAAGGACGCTTTTAGACAACCAGGCTTACACACCTAATTTTCTTTCTTTTTTCTTCTTCTTTTAAATAGCTAAACGAAACCTTGTTTGTTCTATTTTTTTTCTTAAATAAATCAAACACCATTGATTGGTTAAGATTTGGCCATTCCAAGGAACCATAAATTTGAATATTTATGTTTGGTTAAGATTTGGCCATTTGAAGTGACCATAAATTTGAGATTTGAGTATTTATAACCTCAAAACTCTTTATAGCCTTTTGTTTACTTTAAATGCCCAAAAAAAAATATTAAGAGTTTTACTAAGCTCCTTTCTTATTTTAAAACACTCTATAAATAGTAAAGAAAAAACAAAATTGAATCATAACAATTCTTGAGCCTATATTTATTTTCAAACAAGATAAAAGTGAAAAACTCAATAGAACGCCTCTCAGCAAGAAGCTATTATAAATACTGAAATTGAGTTATTGTCTTGTGGTTGGAATATGGCCAACTAACCTTTTTTTATCTAGTAACATTCTCTCTTATCTCAAGACTAATGAGCTGAAACATAAAAATAAAATAAATTTAGGATCTAAATATAAAATCTTAAAACCAAAGGTACAAAAAAATTAAGTGAATGATGAGTTTTTGGACATCGTATATCTTGTCCATACACACCTGAACATGATGGCCTGAACATAATGGTTTGGCTGAATGTAAATATAAACATCTTATTGAAACTACAATTACCTTACTTCAACATGCCAAACTGCCTTCTTCCTTTTGGACTTATGCTATACATACTGCCTCTTTCTTAATAGATAGAATGCCTTCTGCAGTTCTATTTCATAAGTCCCCTTTTGAACTATTATTTGGCAAAATCTCATTTATTTCTCATTTACGTGGTTTTGGTTGTGCATGTTTTCCACTATTACGTCCTTATCTACAAAATGAACTACAGTCAAAAACCACTACGTGTCTTTCTAGGTTATGCCTCTAACTATTAATGGACTATATATTATGATGTCTCTAGAAAATGTCCTTATATTTCTAGACATGTTATTTTCAATGAAAATGTTTTTCCATACCCTAAGTTAGTCACCAAACTTCAACTCTCCAATACATCATCTGTATCTTCTTCTTTGTCTTTTTTTCCCATTATTACACTTACCAATGTTGTTGCTATGCCTCCCTCTTCTGCTTTATCCACCTTAATAATTATGTTGTTTCCTCTTCCTCATCATCTTCTATGCTTGTTGCTCATGCTTATTCATCTTTCTCATCTATTCCTATGGCCCCTGAATCGAGCAAAGGTATGCATTTTGAACCATTACCTTTCAGTAGAGCCTTTTCAGCCTAAAACTATTTTAGTTGTTCTTCATGTTCCTTCAATGAATGTGCATCCTATGCAAACTCGTAGTAAGCGTGGTTTGCCCAAGAGAAAGTCTTGTTTCACCACAATTAAAACTTCGATTGATATTGATCTATCCTTGATTAAGCCTTCTAATTACAAAGTTGCTTTGCAAGTTCCTGTTTCACTCACTGCTATGCAAGAAGAATTTGCTCTTTATTCTCAAGATACCTAGAATTTGGTTTCTTTTCCATCCCATAAAAATCTTGTGGGATGCAAATGAATTTTCAAAACTAAGAAGCATGTTGATGGTTCAATTGCACGCCATAAAGCTCGACTGGTTGCTCAAAGATTCAATCAAGAATCAGGCCAGGATTGTAGAAAAACATTCAGTCCTATGGTGAAACCTACTACTGTTAGATTGGTTTTAGCTCTTGTTGCTCATTTTAGCTGGATATCAAGGCAGCTAGATGTTAAGAATGTCTTTCTTCATGAGATTCTTCATGAAAAGGTCTACATGGCTTAACCTCATGGTTTTGAAGATTCTCACAATTCTCAGTTAGTTTGCAGGCTTAATAAATCCATTCACTCTCTTCTCTCTTCATCTTCCACTTATCACAAGAAATCATCTTGTTCTCCCTTGAATTATTACTTGATAATTCACAGAATCTCATAGTCTCCACAAGAATTTCATCCAGGATTTCCTCACGTTGGCTTTTTCTACATCAATCTCTTTTGTTCTCTCTGTTACATAAACTTGCATGATGATTGTTGCATCTCTGATTCCTAATGTCTTGATGGGCATGGGAGTTGGAACCAATGCACTTTCAGCATTAAAGTGATTGATTCCAACAATTTAATTTCTTACATAACGGAGTACTAAAAGGCCATACCTATACTGTAATGTTATATGTTTTTTGTGTTTATTTGAATTATTATTGCTTTTTTTTGTAAAGTGTATTGAAAAAGTAATGAATAAGAGAATGGGTGCATGTGTGTTGCATTTTAAAAAAAAATGCAATTTTAGAAAGCAACATAAAAACAAAAAATATATTGTTTTCAAGCATACAGCCGAATTCTATAATTTCCCTAAGCATATTCTTTGTAAAGATCACAATTTTTCTCATAATTTTAAAACAAAAATGGGATATCGTACCAATTTATGATTATCCATTTAGATTTTGCCCAAAATATGAAAAATCCTTTTACAATCTTTTTGTTCGACATTATAGAACAATAAATGCGGTGTTAAAATTCAGACCCTAGAATGGATAGGTTTCGATCCAATGAGGTAGACTCTTTCACGAAAAGAGATCTACTTCAAGCCTTAGGAAAGACCAATGCAATAAAAATCTAACCTAAAAAAAAAACAATCAAACAACAATGCAACTTACCTTAGATAGAGTGCACTAGGGGTGATGCATCTTTCCTTTGCAAAACAAGTCTCCATACCTAGACTCTCGTATACCAGTAAGTTTTCTAGTGATATTAATAATAGGTGGCAACTCCTAAGAAAACCTTACGATTACAGAACCCCTTTTCCGCGTGTTGTCTCCCCTTCGGAGATTGCAAAGCATAAAGCACAAAAAAACACAATTATGACAATTCTTATTCTTTCAGTTAAGCTCATACAATTGCATGTTTCAACATATTTTTTTACTGGATTAAAGCTTGAAAATTTCACCCTACTAAATTAATTTAATTCACTTTGAAACATATGTGACTTTTTTATTATCAATATCTAAATATATGTTTCAACATATTTCTTTTAAGTACTTCAGTGCTCACTATATAAGAGGAGGGAAATGCCCTTCAACTAAGAAACATTAGAATTAACTCAATCTTAAAAGTCCTTGCCTCTAAAAACTTTGTTGGTAGAAAATCAAGGTAGAAAGTTTGAACTTTGTTCGTACTTCTATTGTTTTTACCAAGTCAATTGGATGACATCAAGAGCAAAATCAAAGATAGTAGAAAGTTTAATGAACAATTAAGGATCAAATTGTATGAATCTGAAGCCAATAATCAAAATAGAAATGACATGTAAAATTAAGATTACTATGAAAATTTTTAGAGGGGAAGTTAAAATGTCATTTTCAATTCTATATATATAGAGTTGTGATAAAAAAATAAAACAGTGAGAAAATGAAAGGCAAAATTTTACACAACCTCCCCACACACACCAAAAAACCCTAAACCTAAAAAACCCTCATCTCTTTCTTTTTTGTCTCTGCAGCCCCCTCCTATCGCCGTCAACTTGCCCACTTTGTTTCCCCTTCAGCTCCGCCTCTCTCCGGCAGCTGCTTCCCTTCTCCCCGCCGGCCATTATGTCCTTCCCAGTGTAGTGTCCAGACCTCCCTTGACCTCTACACTACCCCCATAGCAGACCATCCTTTCTCTTCTCGTCAACCCTCTTTACTGTCACCACCCACAGCTATAGCCTTACCTCACCGTCTGGTACCCCCCAACACTGCCAATAACCAACACTGACAATTCTTATTCTTTCAAATAAGCTCATACAATTGCATGTTTCAACATATTTTTTTACTGGATTAAGCTTGAAAATACCGCTCTACTAAATTAATTTAATTCACTTTGAAACATATGTGATTTTTTTTATCATACGTATCTAAATATATCTTTCAAAATATTTCTTTGAAATATTTATTATATGATCAATTTTATTATACGATCAATTTATGAATTCTATCAATTCGAGCAACCAATTGTAATAGATCTGTTTGTTGAAACAATAATGATCAATGTTGATGTTAAGGGTTATTTTGGCATAAATTTTCAACTGTAATTGTGGGCGAGTTTTCTGTCGGTGGAAGATGTGTATTTAAGAAATAAAAAGCAAGCAAAGCAGTTTGGTTATGCTTTTGTCAAACCGTGGTCCAGAAGAAATTTTGGTGGGTTCCATAGCAACTTAACTTGTAGCTGTAAAATAACCACACAAGATTTTACCTGCTTTCCGTCGAACCTCAACCGCAAATACAATACCAAACAGCCATTTAGTGTGCAAAAAGAGCTGCACACTAGAATTTCAGAGATAATTTCTATCTCCTTGGAATATTTACAAGACTTTAAATATGCAAGAAAACCTGACCTAAACTAGGAAACAAAAATATAAAAAAAATGAGATTTACAAGGAATGAAGCATAAAATCCATAAAATAAAATAAAATTCAAGATTAATAAGGAAATATTACAAAACTACCAAAATCAAGGTCAGGGCAAGATTTTCAAAATCTAAAGATCTGACGGTTGCGGTAGCGATTCCAAATGATCTAATCAAAAGTTACAGTTACTTTGAGTCATTACTCGGGAATCCATGCATTTAATGCTAATCATACTTTTTCATAAATTTATATGAAAAAGTATGATTAGCATCCAATATGGGTTATCCATGCATACTTTTTCATACTTTTTCAAGTTTTATCCATGCATTTAATTTGTTTAAAATAAATTTATATGCTAATCCATGCATTTAATTTGTTTAAAATAAATTGTTATTTGGTTGGGGCAAACCTTCAGAGCAAACCTACACTAGCCTCCTCATAAGCATCCAATATGGGTTATCCTGAATTCAAGTTTTATCCTTAAAAACCTTAAGAGTTTAATTAAAGCTTTTAAGCTATCCAGCATAATATTTATAGAAAGGAAAGAAAATTGAACGAAATAGTGTTGGGTTTTATTAATCTAAAAACTAGTTTTAGAGTCTTGTATTTATATGTATATTGATTCCTTCATATCAATAAATTTAAAAATTTTGTTGTCGTATATTCTTATTGGTGCCAACCGATCGTTAGTAGGAAGCATTTCAATTACTGGAAGAGAGAATTAAATTTCAATTGACGAGGAAATTGTTTTTAATGATTGTGGTCTTTGTTATCTATAAATAAACACTTTGAAATGCATATGGAGCTTTTAGGCCCCAACCAGCACAGCACACAGCAAAAACACACAGCAATATGAATTTAACCGCTATAAATACTAAAAAAAAACATTAAACAAATTAGACTAACTTGTTAAGCGAATTTGATAGAATTTGTTGAATACAGATGTTGATGAATGCTTGATGCTCCTTTCAAGAACCCTTAGTAGAAAAATATTGTTATTACATTCAATATAAATTGATTATAAAACAGCAGCAATATGAATTTAATTGATACAAAAAGGTCTTCATGCATTGAATTTAAAAAATAGTAGCAATATGAATTTAATTGATACAGAAAGGTCTTCATGCATTCAATTTAAAAAAATAGTAGCAATATGAATTTAATCGATACAAATACCACGCAATTACAATTTTTCAAATCCAGCAAAATCAGCAACCAAAATCTAATCCATTAACATTCAGAATCAAAACTCATCTACCAAAACGCGAGTAATTCCTAGAAACATAAACAGTGTACAACATAATTCCTAGAACCTGGAAGTGGAGATCACGAGTGCCAGCAATCTCTAGTACTAAAACTACTTGCATATATGTCCACTGAGATAGATAGATATTTGCATTTTTTCTTCTATTCATGATAAAAACTAAGCAGTGAAGAACATGGAAATGGAGACCGTACTGCGAGGGCCAGCAACAAAGGAAGATATGGATTTCGAGATCAAGGATGCTTCGTTGAGGGGGTAATTGAAGATCATCGCCAACAGTGTAGAGATTGATGAGGAAGAACTTAATTTGGTATTTTCACTGTTCACTGTTGGTTTTTGATGACGTGTAGGTTTGATCTGCGGGAGGAGAACCATATATGGATTAAAATGCTTTTAAAACAATATTTTCATCAGGAATGGATAATCTACTGCAAATATTTTTAATCAGCCGCCGATCATTTGTTGCAAATATTTTTAATCTACAATAGATTTTTTATTGCAGATTCGATAAATACTTTTTTTCTGAAATTGTTCTAACAATAGAATTTTTGTTAGTAAACATATTTCGATGCTAATCCGTTGTAATATCAATAACAAAAAAAATTCATTACTACAATCCATTGCTCATTGCACTTGTTTTAATAGTGCAAGACTATAATAAACATCATATTAAAAACCATATTACTAAACCAAAGTCCTCAAATGTCCTTTCTCCCTGTTATGTCTCTTTTTTCATAAATAAAAACAGATCACGTTTCTGAAAAAAAGATCACGTAACTACATTAGAATCCGATATGTAATTAAAGCGAAAATCACCAATATGTCAAGGCATTTAGTGGTCCGGCATACAGATACAACATCAAGAGGTACGTCACCATCCAAGGCAATTTCTACAGATACGACATGTTTAAAATTTGTTTTTAGAAAAAGAGGGAGAACTCAGACGGCAAGCGAGTTAAGAAAATAAAGAATAAATATATAAATGAGAGTTTAAGTTCTTCTCCAAAACAAACTATAGGATAAAAAGATAAAGGATAAGAATAGGTGAAAAAATAAATTCGAACCAGCGATAAATAGACCAGAAAGCATAAGAAAACGAAGGATACCCTGGCCAAAAAAGAGATAGAGATAAAACCACAGAGAAGACGATGAAAAGTAAGAGAGAAAGTAGGGAGAAAAAGAAGGCACACCCGTGGAAGCATAGAAAATAACAAAAAAGAAAAAGAAAAAGAAATCCCAATAACGATGAACCAGTAGAGAGAGAAAGCAAATCGACCATAGCTTTTCAAGGCTTTATCTCCCACTGTAATAAGCATAAATAATATAATCATAATTGCTTGGTTTTAGTTTATCTTCTTCTTCAACAATGAAAGCTCATAATCATAACGATAAAACTGATTGTCTTAAGATATAAAGAGAGTTGAGGTCGTCGATTCCCATTCTGCCCGCCGGCCCCGTCTTGTGAAATTGTTGACAAGCCAACGCTTGAGTTTGCCCCACACTTTCTGCTATATCTCATGCAGTCCCCATCGTTCAGTGTTCAATATGTGCGTAGAATGGCATCACTACAAATTAGATTGATATATTATCTCGAGTTTCTATCGTATTTATTACTGGTTAGTACTGTTAAGTCACATTTCACATTTATTGAGTCATGGTCCTGATGCTGATCCTTTTATTAGTCATAAATTCAATTATTTGTTTATATATTCTGGAATATGAGTGAAAATACTACAATAATCTTTTTTATATATGTTTTTCTTTTTAATTATTATTATTTTTAGTTTTATCATTCTACATTATATTAATTTTATCATTCTACATTATATTAAACATCAATTCCATAGCAGAATATTTCATAGACATTACAGTAATTACGTAAAAATAAACTAAAAGAGATTATTGAGTCCAAGTTTTGATCAATTTATTTAGCATCTATCCGATTAACATCATCCAATTTTTGCCAGTTCCTTTTCAAGACAAAGGGAATGCATTGGCATTCGAATTAGTGTATTGAAGAAATTTCAGATTTAATTCTAATCGTGAATATTGAATGTTCTTAAAGAATAAAAAATTATATTTCATTATTATTTATCAAATAAAAAATTTATATATTCATAATTGTTTTATCAAATTTTGAGTATCCACTATCTATTATTCTTTATTAATCAACAAAATTAATAATATATTTGTGTGTGTGTGTGTCAAGGTATGTTATGTACAGATATCTTTATATAATATAAATATATATTTTGGGTTAGGTTCAAACAGGTTTCAAATCGGATTTAACAATACTAATACTCTATTAATTATTCATCAGGTCTAAGAAAATCCTAATTATTTAAGTCAGGTTAGTATTCATTGAGTTTGGATTAAATACCATATCTAATCATGAATATTGAATGTTTTACAGAATAAAATAATTATAAATGCATTATCAAGATACATGTTAACAACCATTGGTTTTGAAATTTTCTTAAAACAAAAATTAAATCTACTCTTAGTTGCATATTTAACCTCCACCAAAATAGAAATTTTGAAATTGCTTCATTCTACATGTAGATTTAAATATACTCTTGAGTGCATATTTATCCTCAACTAAAATACACAGTAGGACTATTTTTGTTCAAAGTAGAGTAAATAATACTACAATTTGATTTAAAGGACCTCTCTTCACATCCTATTAACAAAAACTATAAACCTATTAAAGTTTCACAATGGCTCATGATATAGTTTATTATTGCAGATTACTATAGTAAAATTACCATATTATTTTTAAGTGGAAAAAGATGAAGTCTTGAGGGTGGAAGTATTTTGATCTTTTTTTATTAACGTGGGTGTCCAGGCCAGCTTGCACGCACCTCGACAAATCCTACAGACCATGAAGTAACAACCATGTAAGTTTTCAATAGTCATCATATTATTAATCACATGGCTCGAACCTTAGACTACGGAGGTAACAAACCCCCAAGTCCCAAGTTTGTACCACTCGGCCCCTAGTATTTTGATCTTTCTCACTAGCTTGTTAGTCATTAAAAGATTATGAGAGTGTTTATGCCATTATATATTTCAAATAGGTAAAAATACTCATTTACCTTCAAAATCTGCAAAATTTAAAGTTGTTAACTTGACTTTTCATAAGCTTTTTAAGAGTAAAAATACTTATTTTCTCTTCGGGTAAGAATATTGATGGGCTATTGGATAATGGTTTTTTTAGGGTTTTCAAATATCCATGTATAGTGCATATACATATTTAACCTTAGATAAGAGAAAAAAATAACCTTCTCATTTTTAGGGTGTTTGTGTACTTTCACATTACTATTTTTGTAATTTCAAGGTTTATGGAGAATATTTGGTATTTTAAATGTTTTTGAGTTTCTTAACTAAAAAAGTTATTGGCACATATTCAATACAATCTAACGTGTGGGTGGTATCCGAGCTATTTAGGTAGCTTGTATGACACCACCCAAGGCTCAAAATTGGTCTTCTATTGTCTTTCTAGATGTGCCTTAGTGTCCTCTTCCATGTGGAGAGGTGTGTTGCCTCTTACTATGGTTAAATTGTCAGTGATGGACATTTGATTGTTTCCCCTTCTTTTTCTATCTTAATAGGTAATGTACATAATCCTCCTATTTGTCTCTTACTTTTCAATATAACTCCTCATTCTTATTTCATTTTTTTCCATTTATAGAAGTTTTTCTTTTCAATTTGGTCCTTCAAATATGATTTCTCATTTTTTTTTTAAATTTCAATCCTCATTCTTTTAATTTATTATTTTATTCATATTCCTTTTATAGAAGTTTTTCTTTCAATTTAGTACTTCAATTGCAATTTCTCATATATATTTTTTTCATTCCAATCATTTTCTTAAAAACAATTTCTTAGCACTTTTGTTGAAGTTTTTTGGCTTTCAGTATCATCATTTAATCATTTTTTTTGTTTGACCCTCATTCTATTGATTTGTTTTTACTTTTATCAAAGCTATTTTTCTATTCAAATTAACCCTCCAATAAATTTTTGTATCACACCTGTCTCGACGATTGCTTTTTTATCGTGCTTCAGGGAAAAGGGTTTTCTTATAATCATAGAATTACGATTATAGTTTTTAGAGTTCACCACCTAGTATTAAGATCACTAGGAAATTTAATGGTCTATGAGAGTTTGAGTAAGGGCACTTATTGTGCAAGGGGAAGACACATCACCTCCAATGCACCTTACCTAAGGTAAATTGTGCTATTGTCAGATTATTTTTCTAAGTCCTTTTTCTTATTTGTTGGTCTTTTCTAATACTTGAAGTAGATCTCTCTTCGTGAGGTAGTCTCTACCTCACTGGGAAAAAACTTAACCGTTCTAAAATCTTAATTGTAGCAATGCATTTGTTATCTTTTTAATACTTATTGGTGTACTTTACAATGTAATTTACCAACCTGATAATTAAAATTTCCAAAAAAAGAACAAAATAATTGTTGAAAAGATTTTGATATTTTGGCCGAACTCTAACGGATAATTGTCAACTAGTTACGATATCTCATTTTTCATTTTAAAACATGAGAAAAGATGCAATTTTTTTTATGAAAAATATGCTTAGGAATTTCTTAGAATTCAATCAAATACACTATCATAACCCATTTCTAGGTTATTTCCTGAAGATTATAAAATAAAAAAAATAAAATTAAAAGACTAACATCGTAAAAAATCAAGTTGGAAATTTTAAGTAGATTCGAGAGCCCGATCGCCTCTATTGTGCCCCAAAAAACAAAGAAAACACATATTCAAGGCTAAATAATTTATTATTGGATAAATCTACATAAAAATTAAGTTGGAAAACATAATTATATTTTTTATAGGCCAATTTGATTTAATCATGGGCTAATTTAAAGTATAATTATGTTTAAAAATTAATTTAGGGTCTAATTGAAAGATTTAATTAAGTGCAAGGACTTAATTATACTTTAAATTGGTCAAATTAATTTTAGTAAAGTCTGAATTGATGAAAAATCAAGTTCTTGAGCTTAATTCGGAGACCAAAATTGATTTTTACCAAGTTAATTGGATGAAATCGGGGGTGAAATTGAAAACAAATGAGAGTTTGATGGTCAATTAAGGGTGAAATTGCATAAAATTGAAACTAAGGACAAAAGTAAAAAAGGCGTGTAAAGTTAAGGCTACTATTTAAATTTAAGCGGAGATAAAATTTCACATATTTAAAAGTTTAAGGTTAATTAGAAGCGCAATTAGAGAAATTAAAAATTAAGGGACCAAATTGTATCTTCACCTTTTTGCAAATTCTGCAGACGTGACTGCACTGTCAGTGATTAGAATAGTGCATGCACTTTGTTACAGAAGGCAAGGGGGTAACCCATCACTGCATGTAACGAGCAACCGAAGGGTTACCTGCCTTCGTCTATAAATAATAGAATGAGCATAGAGAAAAAGGGACCAAACATATGAGAAGACACAAACAGAGGAACGAACAAACCCAAACGCAATGATAGTTGCATAGTCTTCTTCAACACTGACACCATATTCACCCCCTTCTTCGGCACCGGTAACCTCTCCCTTTGTCAATGTCACCAAAATAGCCAAACTTATAATTAATTAGTATCCATATTAAAAGAAAAAGTTTTTCATAACAATTACAATTATAATCTATATATTTAATGTGCATGCTAATGTATATATTTGTATAAAAACAAAATCCCTAAATAATCTTTTGATTGGGGTTTTGAAAAAAAATTATAATTAGTAAATATATTTAGCATAATTAAAAAATATTGATTGAAATAGATAAAATTTAAAATACAACATATCATCACCATGCAAATATAAATTAGAAGACTAGCTAAAAATCGATGGGCCGAAAGTGAAGCCTAAAATTTGGTGGGATGGAAACCCAATCTGAGAAGAGAGTGGGCTGTCGAACCACCAAAGTGATGATGGGTCATTCAGCCCATCCGGGCTGGGCAGTCCAACTCTAAAATGATGGGCATTTGGGTTAGGCGGGCAACACACACACACACACACACACACACACACACACATATATATATAATACAAAATATATAAAAAATACAAAATACAAAAAATAAAAAATAACAAAGTCTACATGAAACAAAAAAAAAATCAAACAAAAAGATATGTTGTTTTCATCCATATGGTCGAATTCCAAGTTTTTTCAATAATATATATATATATATATATATAATGTTTTGAAATGAATATTGGATATCGTAACCAGTTTATGATTATCCGTTGGAATTTGGCCATAATATAAACAAAATTAGCAATCATTTTGTTTTAGCCACCAGGGTGTAAAATTACATTATAAAGTACACCCGCAGATGGCAAAAAAAGAGGGGTTTCTATATGTTTTGAAAAAAAATTCAAACCTTAAAACGGTTAGGTTTTCGACCCATTGAGGTGGAGACTCTCTCACAAAGAGAGATCTACTTTAAGCCTTAGAAAATACCAATGAATAAAATATCTAACATAGAAAAAACAATCAAACAACAATGCAGCCTTAGGTAGGGTGCACTCAGAGTGATGCGTCTTCTCATTGCATAACAAGTCCCCTTACTTAGACCCTCGCAGACCATTGGTTTCCTAGTGACCTTAGTACTAGGTAGTGACTCCTAAGATTTATAGTCGTAATTTTACGACTATAAATCCCCTTTTTCTGTGCGTCGTCTCCCCTCCAAGGATGGCAGAGCGTGAAATGTGAAAAAAAACATCATCATGACAGTTACAGTGCTTATGATGTTAATAATTATGACTTTGATGATAATAATAACAATAACTCATAAAATAATATGAAGAATATCAATAATGACAAAAACAATTATAATAATGATAATGATACTAATTATAAATTAAATGATATTAATAAAAATAATTGTGTTGGTTATCGTAATGATTATTGTAGTAATATTGACAGTGATTATAACAATAATGATGGTGGCAATGATTGTATTGCTAATAATAATTACAATATTGATTATTTACAATAATGATTATAATGACAACTATAATAAATGTGACAAATTTTTTTTTGGTATAAACTACGCGGTGTCCTAGGCGCTGGCCCAGACTAATCCACGTTCGCACCGGGTGAGCCCTAAAGGGGTGAAAGTTCTCCCCAAATGGCCGGCTCCATACAAGAGGAGGGATTGAACCCCTGACCTCTCTTAACGGACGAGAGCGCCCTCACCACTCACGCCAGGACCCCTTGGGTATAAATGTGACAATTAAATAATCATGAAAAAAACAATGAGAATAATAATCAAAATAATTCATTAGTCAATGTAGTTCTTGTTAAAAATTGACTTTTGTGGTTTTTTTTATGCATGATATTTCATATTTAATTTCAAGAAAAAAAATATACAAAGCCACATGTAGACAAAATGAGTAGAAAAATTAGGCAAAATGATCTACAATGAAAAAATATACAAGTCACTTGTCATGTGCTTCAATGCAACCATAACCAAATTTTTTAACATGTAAAAAAAATATTAATGGTGCTATTATGATGCTATACATGTGAGCGAAATAATCAACGTAGGCAGATTTTTTATTAGGTAATGACAAAAAAACTAATTATAGGACAATTTTTTTATGTTTAGTACTAATATTCAATAACATAATTTTAAAGAAATAAGGTAAGAAATTAAAGACAACATCGAGTTACAGTATTTTTAACAAATGCAACATCAAATGATAAATTATTAGATTTAAACCATTACATATAGAGAAGTTGTAAAAATTAATTCTTAGTAAATACAACATCAAATGATAAATTATTTCAATTGTTATTGTTATTATTTAAGGCAAAAAAAATATTATCAACATATGAAACTATTATTTGATTTGAAGAACAAATTAAAATAATTAAAGGACAAAAGTAAAATTTATACTATTATCATTATGAATATAATTATTATAATCACTTGTATTATAATAAAATTTGTTGTTTAATATTTTTTCTTTGATACTAATATTAAGTCATACAATTTTAAAGAAATAAGATCATAAATTAAAAACAATACTGATCCACAAAAACGTTTCAAATCATTAATCCGTGATTTTAGATTTGAAACGTTATATATAGAGAAGTTGCAAAACTTAATTCTTAATAAATACAGCATGAAATGATAAATTACTTGAATTATTATTCTCATTGTTATTATTATGATTGAAAGTAAAACAAAAACAATATTAACAGCATTGAAAAAAACTTAATACACAAAAAAATGGAAATATTTGAACAAAATTAAAGGAAAAAAGCAAAATTAGAATTATTATCATTATGAAACATTACCAAACTATTAAATACAATCTAAGTTAATGTGTTATTTTCTTTCATGTTTGCCTAAAAAACTTTTGATTATTTAATTTTTATATATATTCATTTTATAATGGATAAGAAGTTGAAAATAATGATAATGATTATTTTTAAGGTATTTTTTATTAAAAATATCTGATGCTAATTATATATTTTGATAATTGTTTAATATTAACGCGTTAAAGTGTATATATATATAAAAATGAACTAAATTTTTTTTAATCTGAGTGTTCTGAAATACTTTTAATATAATAATATCAGGAATAAATCTTAAAAATAATAATTTAATTTCTTTTCAAATAAATATGATTTTAAACCAAAAATATATCAAGCCACACATAGACAAAACAAGTGAAAAAAAAACACAGAGTTAACAAATCATTTACAACAGAAGATTCATTGTACATGCATAAGAGAGTTTCACTCTTATTTCACGCCACCAAATCTAAACTTACTCTGTAAACTTACTTTGTTTTTTAAAGCAAGTGAGATAAATAACAATAAAAATTAAAAATAAAAACTAAGAATATATAGAAACATAAAAACAACCAAAAACTAAGAATTCCCAGGAGGACCGAAAAAAATAAAAAGGATCAAGATTAAACCAAAAAATAAAAAAATAAGAGCTGAAATAAAAAAATAAAATATTATATATATTAAAATGAGAGAGAGAAAAAATTCTTGCTGCGGCGGAGTGCATGGCAAATGACTGGTTTACTCTATTTTGTGTAAATCCACGCTTATGGACAACCATTACGTAAAAGTTGTTGTGCTAATGGATTTAATGCAACAACAAATAAAACTATTTACACTGACTCAACAAAAATAATTTATTGTGCTACTGGCGCATCTAAAGAAAATGTACTAATTTCTGACCGTCATTATTTTATTTTTAAAAAGCACTATAAATCTCACCAACTTGAATTTAGTATGAACCCAGATGGGGCCACTTGGTTTTTTTGGTTCCCACAAGCATAAAAGCGATGTGATGAAATGAGTCCAGAAGTACTCAACAAAGTCATTGAGATTTGGGCGAAAGCAAACGTTGGAAGTTTAAAATTGTAATCCAGTAAGTGAAGAAAGACAACACAATGTGCTTGGTATGGGAAAATCTCACGGTAGAGCTCCCTAGCAAGACAAGTGGTTCAACGAGGAAATTGCTAAGTGATCTATGTGGTTATGCTGAACCGGGGCATATCATGGCCATCATGGGACCTTCTGGGTCCGGAAAATCCATGCTACTTGACTCATTGGCTGGTATAAGTCTCTCCTGATCAACCCTCAAGAGCATATTTTTGACTGAAAAATAACTTGTGGATGGTTAATGAACATATTGCAACTTGTAGTTCATGGTTCTGCATGTTCAAACTATATATGAATTATGAACTTGTTCTCTGTTCTGATTTTCTTCTTGGTCCCATAAACAGGAAGACTTTCTTCAAATGTTAAAATGAGTGGAAAAGTCCTTATCAATGCCAACAGAAGCAGCACGGACTGCAGAGATATTGTAAGTGCTATTGAAAAATATGAGTTAGAAGTAACTCTCGCTTGGTTACTTCATGCTTAGTTTCTCTCTGTTTTCATCTTACCTGGTATATGTTTCTCCAAATTTCAGTCTTATGTTACTCAAGAAGATTTTTTCCTGGGAACCCTCACCGTCAGAGAAACAATCACGTACTCGGCTCACTTGAGGCTTCCTAGAAAAATGACCAAACAGGAGATACATAGTGTTGTCGACAACATAATAATGGAGATGGGTCTACAAGATTGCGCTGATACTAAGATTGGAAATTGGCATTCAAGGGGCATAAGCACCGGTGAAAAGAAGAGACTTAGCATTGGTGTTGAAACTTTAACAAATCCACATATTCTGTTCCTTGATGAGCCTACAACTGGCCTGGATAGTGCTTCAGCTTTCTTTGTGATTAGAGCTCTTCGAAACATGGCTTATGATGGAAAGGCCGTCATTTGTTCAATTCATCAGCCAAGTAGCGATGTTTTCAGTCTTTTAGATGATTTGCTGCTTCTCTCAGCAGGAGAAACTGTCTATTTCGGAGAAGCGAAAATGGCAGTAAAGGTACATGGATACAGGTTTTATGTTAGTACTCTGACAGGAACCGTTTAAAAAAGCACTGTTTTTTTATACAATACAGTTTTTCGCTGAAGCCGGATTCCCTTGTCCAACAAGAAGAAATCCTTCTGATCACTTCCTGCGTTGTATAAATTTGGATTTTGACATCATTGCTGAAGCTCTTTTGCGATATCAGAACATTTGCGTAAGTTTGAAGTAAGAATTTGTTGATTATTGTTTGTATAGATCCTCTACAAGATAGATTTATGTTTTCTTTCTCTTGTGGTTGCTTACAGGCAATCCCAGAATCGTCAAGTTATCCAGTAAATATTAGAACTGCAGAGATCAGAGAAACACTTATTGAGAAGTACAAGTGTTCTGAGTTTTCAAATAATACAAGAAGAAGAATTCAAGAAATCTCAGTAACTGGATTCATTAAATTTTGCATATCTTAAGCTGTCTGCAGTTTTTCATTTTTATTATTTATTTTTTTTTTTTGACGAATGTATGAATATCATTTACCAAGGAAACAGAAATTCGGGAGCGAATCTAACCCTCAATTGTAGCCAACATCAAACAAAGAAGGTTTCCTAATGGTATCTATGCACATGTCACCACTTCACGCACACACACACACGCACTTTCTAACTCTTAATGATTATTTTTTAGAGTCCCACCTTTTGTTTCGCACTTTCCATATACTTAGGAGCTTTGCTCAATCAACCTCTTGATCCAAGTCCCACCTTTTGTTTCGCACTTTCCATATACTTAGGAACTTTGCTCAATCAACCTCTTGATCCCCAGCCTCCTATTTGCCTATTGGTATTATAGTTTTGTAGAATCTCACTCCGAACAGTCTTTGTAAACTAGTAGTCAAAGAATATGTGATCCCTGCACTCGTCTGCCGGGTTATCAAAAAAGGGTCGATAACTCTTCCCATTCTAATCTACCTGTATTTGAATGAAAGTCTGCTGAGGATTATCAACCAAGCTGCGAAGCTGTGTTCAGAAATATAGAGAGAGTTCCATATAGTTTTATACCAATAATCTCTTATCTCTTCCCAGGGAATTTTAACACTGATGAAAGACCGTGTGGCGTAAGCTTCCATTGTGCACAATCATCTTTAGATTCATCAGGATAAATGATTCCTATTTTTATTTTTGAGCATAACGGCCTAATCATTTTGCATCAATCCATTGATGTATGGAATGCTCACTGCAACGCAGGAAGATCCTGCCATTAAACCGAACAAGAGAATCAATGCTAGCTCTTGGAAGCAACTTTCTACGCTGACACACCGATCTTTTGTTAACATGCACAGAGACATAGGCTATTATTGGCTTAGGATGGCTCTCTATGTCTTAATATCAATAAGCATTGGCGTCCTCTTTTTCAACATTGGAACGGATCAAGGCACGATTTTGGAAAGAGCCAAGTGTGTGTGTTTTTCTTATGGATTCATGATTTGTTTGTCCTGTGGAGGCTTACCATTTTTCATTGAAGAAATGAAGGTAAACTAAGCTGTTGTTTCTAATATTTCAATACAGGAATGCCTTCAACTAAGCTCACTTCTTCACTGTCTCATCGCACTACATTTCAGGTGTTTCGTCGAGAAAGGTTCGGTGGAGATTACGGAGAGGCCGTGCTTGTGCTGTCGAACTTCTTCTCATCCTTCCCATACCTGGTTGCCATATCTCTTCTTTCAGGAACAATAATCTATTACATGGTGAAATTTCATCCAGGATTTCCTCACCATGCCTTTTTCTGCATCAATCTCTTTTGCTGTCTCTCTGTCATAGAAACTTGCATGATGATTGTTGCATCTCTGGTGCCTAATGTCTTGATGGGCATCGGTGTTGGAACCGGTGTAATTGTAAGTGAAGCTCATACTTTCAGCATTAAAGCGTGTGATTCCAAAAGTTTAATTTGAGATAATGCTTTTCTGTAGGTCTTTATGATGATGGCATCTGAAATCTTCAGACCTGTACCCGACCTTCCAAAAATCTTCTGGCGTTACCCAGTCTCCTACATCAGTTTCGCGACATGGGCAATCCAGGTACATTTTCAGAACAGTAATTTATCCATGAACTGCATGCAAACCTTCAGGCTGATTCGTAAGCCATGTTGAAAACATAGGGTGAGTACAAGAACGAAATGATTGGGCTGGAGTTTGATCCGTTCTTGCCAGGAAACTCGAAGCTCAAGGGAGAAACAGTCCTACAAACAGTTTTCGGGGTTCCCCTGAGTCATTCCAAATGGTGGGATTTGACTGCACTGCTCTTACTATTACTAACCCATAGACTAGTCTTGTACATGGTACTTAAGTACAAGGATAGAATAGCTTCGAAATTTCCAAGACTACATGCCGATAAAACTCTCCAACACCTTGCAATGAGAGTTTCGAAAGCGGGCGAAAGGCTTTCTTCCTCCAAGAGACACGATCCTCAGCATCCATTATCTTCTCAAGAAGGTCTCAGGTCTCCAATACCTTAGTTTACAATTACAAGTCTAGTTGTGTCAGTAAGAATAAGAGATCCGTTAATGGCTTTCAAAAGTTTGCACGCTTGTGTTTAGCAGCAAACAGCAGATCTATGCATGTATGTATCCATATATTTTTAGACGAAAATAAAAATGCAGAATGAATTTAGGATCATTTTCATGTTAACAAAGATTTGGCTCTCCAAAATGGCTTTTGCCATTGGACTTGCTCTAACTATGTAAAAGTATAACAAATGACAAATATATTTTCAACATAAAAATAATAATAGAATATTAGCATGCATTACTATGTATATATTAAAATTTGTAATTGATATAAAACTAAACAAATCTAGCATGAATGCTAATAATAAAAGTAGTTATGTTTAAATTAAAATAAAAGAGTATTTACTTATGGAAGCATTTTAAAATAATGAATCTCTTAGTATTGTCAAGAATGAATCCCTTGTCCATAAGACTTTATTGCACCTTACTTATGTAACTAAGATATTTGAAGTATTTCTGTAAGATTCTAACAACATCACATTGGTTTAGATACACTTCTAAACAAGATCTTTAAACCAAAATATTATGTCACTCAAATATATCTCAACAAGATGAACATAGATTTAGGAGGAAAATCAAACTATATATATATATATATATATATATATATATATATATATAAAACATTAAAGATTAGGTGATGAAGAGTGTGTAAAATCTAAAAAAACTCAAGTTAGAAGAATTTTGAAAGATAAAATGTTGAATAATTAATAAGAATTAATTCTCACTTTTATCAACCTTCAATCACCATAAATCAAGAATAAAATCTAGAAAAAACAAGAATTCTTTGAGATTAACTTCTCATTCACCCATAATTTGTTTAACTAAAATAAAGCTCTATTAAGAAATATGGCTTTATTTTTTTAAATATATCTTGAACCTCGATTTATTTTTCTTTCCATCCTTTCATGAGCTTCCACTATGTTTTTTTGTTCTCGGTTATCCTGATTTTGTTTTTCTTTATTTTGTAGTTTACTCTAAAATATTTATTATTATTTTTTTATCTTATCACAAAATGAATTACAGAATAATAGAAATTATGTTGTTTGTTCATTGAAAATATTTTTTTAAAGAATATATATTTTTAAATATATTGAAAAGGAACAAAATGGATTATGATATATCTAATATAATCTACTAAATTCTATTGGAAGTATTTAAACCAATATAAGAGATGTGTTATTAAAATAGTTCGGTGAAAAGATTAAGGGTGTGTTTAGCACAACTGTTGTTGTTGTAGTTGAGGTTGAAAAAAAAACAGTTTCATGAAAAGCGCTTTTAGCTGCGGTTCAAAACTGAAATTGAAGTGTTTGGTTAAAACTGTGATTGAGTTTGAGGTTTAATGAAAAGCAGTTTCGAGTGTTTGGTTACCATGCTTTTTATATTGTTGTCAACTTGTGCAATAACTTTAAAGGACACCCACATATATTTTTTAAATATTGTAGATTTAATTATCATAATAATAAAATATAATTAATAATTCAAGTAAATTACAAACTCATTTTTATTCTCCCATCAAACTACTTGCAATTCCATCACGAACTAAATTCATACGATACGTCAAGGCTGTGGAGTAAAATGAAGTAAAATCGGTTATAATATCCAATTTTTGTTTTAAAACATGAGAAAGATGCAACATATTTTTTTTATGAAAAATACGATGGGAAAAACCTTGGAATTAAGCCGTATGCATGAAAACAACACCTTTTTATGTTTTTTTTATATATGTTTTTAATAAAATAAACAAAAAAAAAATAGTGGGTTGATTGTTCAGCCCTGATGGGCAGGACTGACAGCCCACTGTGCATGGGTTGGGCCTCGAGCCCATCTCCCTTATGCGTTTGGGTCGGGCACAAAGCCCGACCCACTTCACGCAAGCCTGCATGAACAGTGGGACGTGAATTACGTCCACTGCATGCAGGCGACGAGGAGAAGAAGATGATGAATAGTTAATTTTTCGAGTGTGACTAAAGCTGTACCTGTTGGTACTGTTGGGTAGAGGAGGTCGAAGTGATGATTCCTGTTGTGGTGGCATTGGAAATGGTGGCATGTGGTGGCTGGAGGAGGCTTCCAAAGGTGACGGGGCACACGTTGCAGTTGCTGCAACCATGGCTGTTGCCTCGCCAGAGAGTGTGGTTAGTTTGCTAGTGTGTAGGGGAAGTTCACGGTGGTGATAAGGATGATGTTGGGTGGTTGGGTGGCCTCTAACGGTGGAGAGAGAGAGAGCTCGACAGAGCTGATTTTAGAGAGAGAGAGAGAGAGAGAGAGAAAGAGTTGGTTGTCAAGGGGAATAATGGATGATGGTGTGATTTTTGTGTGATATTTCCTTGTTTTTTTATTTTTTTTTCTTTGCTAAAATTTACGTAAATTTCCCCAGAATTTCTTGTTTCTTCCCTGGTTTTTTCTTCTCTCTTTTACGTGAAAATTTTGACCCTCTTCCCCTGTTACGTGGATTTTTTCTCTCTCGTCCCCCTTCTCTCTCTGCGTAAAACTCCTCGTTTCTTATCTTCTTTTTTGTTCAATTCCCCTCTCTCTCTCTCTCGCGACAGCAACGATGAACATGATGGACCATGTTCATTACGTCTGTGTTCATTTTGAAAAGTAACAAAAAAAAGCTTTTCAAAACGTGATCGAACCGCAGGAATTTAGTGGGACCCACAAAAAAAATTTGGGGTCCCATTTGGTATTAGCAACGTTTGGCTTTGCAGTTCAACGCAAACGCAACGTGAATCGCGGAGCCAAACGGCATCTAAGTATTGGATGATGCTTAAGCTAATCCATGAATATTCCTTATTGTTTAAAAAAGAAAAGAAAAATATCAAGTGATTATAATTTAATCAGCCAAGAATTAATTTTTAAGTGTCACGCGAGTTATTATAATCTATATTTTAAGAATAAAATAGTAATTGGACTGAATATCATTCAAGTAAAAACTCATTCAATTTATAAATGTAAATAATTTATTAAAGAATGATAATAAAACTGTCTTGTAATCGTTCTTTAATTCAATTTAGGGTGGGACTACAAACGTTTTTAAAAAAAATAAAAAAAATATATTTTTATGTTTTACTTTAAATTAAAAAAAATATTTAGATTATTTTCATGTGCTAATGTTAAAAATAATTTTTAAAAAAATAAAATAAAATTTATTTTAATAAATTTTTGAACAAATATTACTTTCAAAATCAACCACGCTTTCAATCGTCACTTACCCATAACATTCCATTATTGAGTATTATTTTAATGATAAAGTCTGTCATAACTCCTTTTACCCATGTTTAAAATGTGTTTTAAGAAAGAGAGGGAGTACTCAGACGGCAAGCAAGTTAAGAAACTAAGAACAAATATAAAAAAAGAGAGTTTAAGTTCTTCTCCAAAACAAACTATAGGATAAAATCTAGGGGATAAAAAGATAAAGGATAAGAATAGGTGAAAAAATAAGTACGGGTCAGCGATTAATAGACCAGAAAGCATAAGAACACGAAGGAAACCCTAGCCAGAAGAGATAGAGATAATAAAACCACAGAGAAGACAATGAAAAGTAAGAGAGAAAAAGAAAAAAGGCACACCCGTCGAAGCATAGAAAATAAAAAAAAATAAAAATTAAGGCAAACGACCCCCAATAACGATGAACCAGTGAAAGAGAAAGCAAATCGACGATAGCTTTTCAAGGCTTTATCTCCCACCATAATAAGTACAACTAATATAATCATAATTGCTTCATTTTAGTTTATCTTCTTCTTCAACAATGAAAGCTCATATATTGCCGCTTGTTAAACGGTTGGTTGTAGCAGGTATTAATGTAATTAATTAAAATTATTCAAATCAAATAATTAATTGAATTTATGATATGATCACTCAATTCATATTAACATTGTAAAAAACAAAACAAAAAAAAAACAGTAAGCATGACACTTTCGGCTATATCTCATGCAGTCCCCACTCATTCAGTGTTCGATATGTGCGTAGATTGGCATCACTACAAATTAGATAGATGTATTTATCTCGAGTCTCTATCGTATTTATTACTGGTTAGTGTTATGTCACATTTCACATTTATGGAGTCATGGCCTTTTTATATATTACTGGTTAGTGTTATGTCACATTTCACATTTCATTTTTATAATAATCTTTTTATATATGATTTTTTTTATTATCATTCTACACTATATTAGACATCAATTCCATAGCAAAATATTTCATAGACATTACAGTAATTACGTATGACTAAACTAAAAGAGATTATTGAGTTCAGTTATTTATTTTTTTCTAAAACAAATTCCACTATATTGATCTCAAAAGAAGGTCGAAATTAACAGTGAGACAGAACTGAATATATTGTTTTTTGAATATCCGATGTAAGACATTTTCATTTGTATTAACATTAAAAATTGACTTTTAACATAAAATAAATTAAAACATGTAAAACAAAATGGACAATTATGTTTATACAAATCTTTTGCTTTTTACTAAACACAATTAGCTTCCTGTTTTATTATTTACTTAGTATTAACATTTTATTTTTTATTTTTCCTTACATTTATTTTTTAATTTATATCATTCCATATTAAAAAAAAAAGTTATCGTCGTTTGAAACACATTTATAACATGGAGATTTCGAAAGGAACTTAAAACATTACTTCAGCGTAACGGGGGTACATAGTTTTTTTTTTTTTTTTGGTAAAAATCGGGGCATTAAGCCCTATTAAATTAATCGGGGAATAGTAGACCCAATCAGGTCATAATACAACAAAGTGTAAACTCCTGTCGGAGGATCCTCTAGCACATCAGACTCTCTATCTAACAAATTCCTCGTTAACCCATAATTAGCTAACCAATCAGCCACACAATTGGCCTCTCTATAGACATGGAAGCTTTTAACCTCCCAGTCTCTACCCAATATACCCTTAATTTTCAGGACTAAATTGAAATTTCTGTCCCTGCTCACTGTATCCCCATTTATAAGCCCAATTACAACCCGAGAATCAGACTCTAAAATAACCTTTCTATAACCCCTATCCCAAGTAAGTTGTAAACCAACATAAACAGCCCATAATTCAGCCGTAACCGAAGAACAACTCCCATTATTTCTCGCAAAACCCACTATCCAGGACCCCATATTATCCCGAATAACTCCTCCTGCTCCTGCCGCACCTGGATTTCCTTTACTGCACCCATCCACATTTAGCTTAATCCAATCGCTATCTGGAAAAGTCCACCCGACCTGTTGGATCACCTTACTCTGCTTGCCCTCTCCCAAACCATTCATCTGAATATTTTTACTATCTGAGATCATTCTTCTTATCGCCCGAATAGTTCCATACCAGTTACCCTGAGTTGAGCCAAACACTCTATTGCATCTCTCTTTCCATATATACCATAAAATTATACCGCATTCCAAAGGCCAATTCACACTGCCTGCATCTCTTCTTCTGATAGCCAGATTTGATAACATCAATGTATACCAATTTTGGCTGAAGAAAAGTTGTTTATCCTCTACCTTGACAAAGACCTCCCATATCTTACAGGCTCTAGGACAATCTCTTAAAGCATGAGCTAGTGTTTCGACTTCATGGATGCAAAGGCTGCAACAAATCTAATAATTAAATATCTTGCTGCATGAAAGTGGGTCCCTTTATTATCTAATAATAATAAATAAATAAAAAGTGTTTTTTTCACAGGTAGAATAACACGACACCTGCCACATGGTCCCAATAATCAGTGGTCGGTGGAAGTCGAAAGGGGGCAGGATGGGTTCTGTATCAATTTATTTAGCATCTATCCGATTAACGGCATTGCATTTTTGCCCATTCCACTTCAAGATAAAGGGAATGCATTGGCATTCGTGAATATTGAATGTTCTTGAAGAGTAAAAAATTATATTTTATTATTATTTATCAAATAAAAAAATTATATATCCATAAATTAGTTATCATATTTCGAGTATCCATTATCTATTAGTATTTATTAATAAAAAAAAGATATTTAATATGTGTGTATATCAAGGTATTTTATGTACAAATATATTTAAATAATATAAATATATTTTTCAGGTTAGGTTTAAGAAGGTTTCAAATCGGATTTAACAATATTCATACTCTATTAATTATTCATAGGGTCTAAAAAAATCATAATTATTTAAGTCGGGTTAGTTTCCATCGAGTTTAGATTAAATCATAATTATTCATAGGTTAGTTTCAATTTCATCATTCAATCATTTTTTTTTTACCCTCATTCTTTTGATTTGCTTTTACTCTTATTAAAGCTATTTTTCATTTCAACTTAACCCTCCAATTAAAAATTTGTATCCCACCAATTAAAAAAATTTATCCCACCAATGTGTTTTTTCACCCTTATTTTTATATCTTTTTGTGTAATTCATTTTTTTTTATTTCATCTTTGACAATTAAGTTGATGGGTTTTGGTTTCGTAGTTCTATATATAGTTTCATGACCATCTTCAAGTTTCTTTTATGGATTTATCTTAGTTTTATGAGTTAAATCACTAGTTTTTTTTGTCTTTTTTAATACAAGTATTTTTTAGCTGTTTTCTTTTTCAAGATATTGTTCTTATTTGTTGTAATATTTTTCTACAAATGAAGTTTATTTGTAAAAAATAAGAAATATTTGTTTTTAAGTAATATTGCTGATGTCTTAGGCTTTGCGGAGTATTTTTTTGACGCGAGTCTATTAAATCAATGTCATTTGTATTTAACTTTTAAATCACATGGTTTTTAGAGTGTGGATTTTTATCTTTTATTAAATAAATAAATTTAGTAAACCTGATGGGATAAATGTCTTATTTTACATGATTAAAAATATCTTGATTTGCATTCATCTCTCAAATGTTTTTAGTTTTTTTCTTAGTTATTGTTAATACTTCTTTTTTATTTATATAAATAGTAATTTATTTATTTAATTAGATGTTTGCCTAGGTTTTCCAATTTACACTTTGATTTTTGTATATAGAAAAAATACATTGAAACAACTTATTTAAATGGTATTCAGTCAATAATGGTGTCGGTAAAGGACAAAAAACAATACCCGTTGATAAATTTTCCGATAGTGATATATATATTTGTATTTCACCGGCTGTTAAATGGCTAGTGTGTCTTATGATTCCACGTCCGCCAAACTCTGCTCGCATGTTTTCCTTAAAGAAAACTATATTTGTGACTGTAACAAACGGTTGGACGTTAAATAATTAATTCAATTGTTTGTGACTTTTGACGATATATATATATATATATATATATATATATATATATATATATATATATATATATATATATATATATATATATATATACAAGGGCCAGTGCTTTGCACAAATAAAAACGCAGTGTTAATAAAGATGAAGATAGAAGAGAATGAGCATGAAGAGCAGCTGGAGTCCAGCACTGTGATGAGAGAAAAGAAGGCAATATATCTGAGATGGGAAGATGTAACGGCAGTGGTGGTTCGGAAAGGTGCAACCAGGAAGCTGCTAAATAGGTTAAGTGGCTATGCTTTGCCTGACCGGATCATGGCTATTATGGGGCCATCTGGCTCAGGAAAATCCACCTTGCTTGATGCATTGGCTGGTACCTCTCCCTCCCCCTCCATGCATATGCCTCTCGTTAAGTTTAATTGCTTTTGTAAAATCATCCTCTAGTTGTGGTAGAAATATTACTCGGTGATCTATTATAGTATCAAGCAAAAATAATATGAAGAGTGGAGATGCGGGGTATCGATCCCCGTACCTCTCGCATGCTAAGCGAGCGCTCTACCATCTGAGCTACATCCCCTTGTTGTCACTAGTTTGCTTTTATCTCTAGATATATATACAATTGTTTCCTCAGAGAGAAAAATATATCTTTATATTAACTATATATATTTCTATTGAGATGATATGAGAAGTTTCAAATTTAATTATTGGCATATTTTTCATTTTTTGCTATTATTTTAATAGTCGAATACATGAGAGGAAATTAAATTTGACTTCCTTGATCGAACCTCAACACAGGGAGGCTGTCATCAAATGTAATAATGGCAGGCAATATTTTGTTGAATGGGAAGCAGAGAAAGATCGGCGACGGAAGCATTGTAAGTATTATTCATCAATTAAGGAAAAAATATTTATATACGTGGCTGGAAAATATATAAAGTACAAAGAGGAAAATATACAAAATAGGCCGTAAAAGAAAAGAGAGGAATCCAATCTGCGACCCTTTTGAAACATGTCGCTAGATTGAAAATATGAATTTTCTATATAAATGCTTTCTGCTGGAAAAATAAACCAATCTTTACAGGGTTAAAAGCGCTCTTTTTAAGGCTTATTCATCACATATTAGAAAGCACGAGGTAATTTGCACCGGCACTTCGCTGAGTTTTTTTCTATGTAGAAAATTGATTGATTTTTTATGTGTTATAATTAGTTATTTTAATATTTAATTAGTAAAATTGTAATGGATAAAATTTGTTAAAAATGAATTTTTTTTTGTCTAAAAGGAACAGTGTAATCGAAACACGGGAGAAGAGGTTCGTAAAATTTTTAATTGTGGATAAATTGGATAAATTTGTCTACCCATTTTGTTTATGAGTTGTCTTTTTCCCCCAGTAATATTAGATCTGAAATGTTATACATAAAAATATTATAAAAGTATTTTTCTTACAAAAACAACCTAAAATCCAAGAATTAAAGTTTTCTAATAAATAAAACTTAAACAAAAGAGGACATAATTAGAATTAAAAACCCAAATTAAGAGCGTATATATATAAACATGAACAAAAATATGGACTATTTGGAAATATATAAAAAAAAATAAAAGAATTAAAATAAAGAATTAAAAGCAAATGGGTTGAAATGAAAACAAAATATGTAAATAATTTTAACCGAAGGACTAAATGAAAATAATTAAAAGTGTTGCAAGGAAAAAATAATTAATTCTTTTATTTCGTGATTTAGTTTTGATTCATTTATTTTTTTCAGTAATTTTGGTATAAATCTAAAGAATTTGCTTATATTTATATATCTATACTCTTAGTTTTGACTTTTAATTTTTAGTAGAATTTATCTTTGTATTAAATGTAGTTTTGATTAAAAAACAAAGTAAGTTTACCTTTGGTGATGTGAAATGAAAGTAAAATCTTCTCTTATGTATGTATAGTTAATCTTCTGTTGTAAGTTATTTGTTATATTTTTTAAGGCGTAATATTGAACAAATATCAGAATATTTTTTAAGAAAAAAAACTTTAAAATAATATTTCTAATAATTTTCTAAATGCATTATCTATAATAAAATGAATATTAAAAAAAAAAACTAAATAATTGAAAGTCTTGTAGATTCATTATTTCGCTCTAATGTATAGCGTTATTAAATAAATCAAGAACCATTAATATTTTTTGATATGTTATAAAATTTGGTTTTGTCTGCGGCGAAGCGCAGGGCAACTGACTCCTATATTTTTTATTTGAAGATAATTTGACCAATTTTTTAACTTGTTTTGTTTATGTGTAGCTTCGTATATTTTTTATTCATGTAATATTTGATATGAAATATCATACATAAAAAAAGTTGTGGAAGTCCATTTTTCACAAAAAAACAACATCGATTAATGAATTATCTTGATTATTATTCTTATTGTTATTATCATGATTATTAAATTATCACAATTATTATAGCTGTTATTGGAATTTTTTTTGAAAATAACTAATATTCTAATCATTACTGACAATATTATCGTTGTCACGATCATTATCGTTATAAAAAGAAATTTAATTGTTTTTCCAAGATTTTTTCTTTATATTATTATATTTGAAGTATTTCAGAGTACTAAGATTAAATTAATTTGAGAATTTTAAAAAACAAAACTTAATTTTTCTTATATATATTTTAAGGTCTTCATATTAATAAATATCAAAATATATAAGTTTTTTTATTTTATAAGATTTATTCCTCATATTATTATATTTAAAGTATTTCAGAACACTGATATTATTTTTTTTCTTCAAAAAATTCTAGGTCATTCTCTCTCTCTCTCTCTCTCTCTCTCTCTCTCTCTCTCTCTCTCTCTCTATATATATATATATATATATATATATATATATATATATATATATATATATATATATATATATATATTCTTAGGTCTAATGTTAAATAAATATTAAAATACATAATTAGTCTCACATGTCAGAAAATAATTCTAGATGTTGGTTCGATATTTTTGATGGTCGTATAACGCCGCACACGCTGTCCGAAAACCGCGTGAGCACGGAAATGGACAGCGCGTCAGAATAAATATTAAAAGGCAAATTACCATGACATCCTTGCATCCAACTCTTCAATTTTGTCTTATTAGGGGGCATATCCATATTTAGTTATTTTCAAAAAATGTGAAATTCCCATGACACCCTCCCCGGTAAAACCTGATTTTTATCTTTTTCGAGGGCAAAATGGTTATTTTACTGTGCAAAGAAATATTAAAAAATTAATAAACCAGTTACCCGAACCAGATCGAAAATGTGCAGTTATCGTGGCACCGCTCCCGCCAGGGCGTGGTTTTTGTTTTTTTTCGAGGGACAAAATGATTATTTTACTGTGCAAAAAAAAAATAGTAAATCGACGAACCAAACGAACCGAACTGAACCAAAAACTGAGCAACACTATTGTCGTCCGCAATGATTTATCTCACTGTGAACAGCAACCGAACCATGTTTTGTTTTAGATTTTAGAATAAAATGCAATTTTAAAAATTATATATCTTTTATAAATAAATATCCTTTCTATCATGCATGATGACCTCTAAGAAATTAATTTTTTAATACAAAAAGTGAAAGAAAAAATGGTGTATATTTCAAGTAACTTTGAATTATGATTTATAGTTTTAATCCATTCTTTTTCAAACAGTTTATGTTAGAGAATAATATAAATTATATTCTGGAGCATCACCTAAGAATTATATAAATTATATCTTGGGGTCTCACCTAAAAGTTTGAGCAAGCTTTTAGGTGGGATAGTTACTTGACATGGTATGAGAGCCTTGTTGACCTAACGGTCACGAGTTCAAATCTTACCAATCTCATTCTATTTGATAAAAATCAAGTACAATGTAGTATGCGTCTGTATGCAAGTTTCAGACCCAAAAAGCTTTCATTTGAAAGAGTGTGCTACAAAATTATATAAATTATATATTGGGGTCTCACCTAAAATTTTAAGTTTTTAGGTGAGATGATTACTAGACATGGTATCAAAGCCTTGTTGACCCAGCAGTCACAAATTCAAATCTCACCAATCTCACCTCATTCTATTTGATAAAAATCAAGTACAAGGTATTGTAGATCTGTACAAGTTTCAAGCTCAAAGAGTTTTCACTTGAAGGGGGGTGTCAGAGAATAATATAAATCATATTATGGAGTCTCACTTAATAACTTAAACTTTTAGGTGAGATGGTTCCTTGATAATTTCGATTAGTATTTCAAAATAATACTCATAAGAAATCATATTTTGTTGCATGAAATTAGAACCCATCAAATAATATTTTGTTGCATGAAATTAAAACGCATCAAATAAATAACCACCAGACACCATATATCGTAATGGATTGGAGACTAGAAAAACACCTCTCGTCAAGCAATGTTCATATCTGGGGGTGGCCGAAGGAGCATAACCATTGAACACGGGCAAATTTTCATTAGAGCAGGGCCATTTGGTAGCCTTATTGTTTTCAAAAACGTTCATAAAAGCCCTTATTTGTTTTAGTAGTTCAAATTCGTCCTTTTCTTAATACATTTCCCTCCATATTTCTTTAATGTCACCAAAAAATTATGCTTTATATTTTTTCTTCGTTCACGATCGAACTAAATTTGCAGTCTTATACTACTCAAGAAGATTTCCTCTTTGGAACTCTTACTGTCAAAGAAACTCTGACGTACTCTGCTCATTTGAGGCTACCTAATACAATGACCAAAGATGAAATCAATTCTGTAATAGAAAACACAATCATGAATATGGGACTTCAGGATTGTGCTGAAAATAAGGTTGGGAACTGGCATTTGAGAGGCTTAAGCGGTGGCGAAAAGAGGCGACTAAGCATTAGTCTTGAAATATTAACGCAGCCTTCTGTAATGTTTCTTGACGAGCCAACCACTGGACTAGATAGTGCTTCAGCATTATTTGTCATTCAAGCTCTAAAGAATATTGCTCTTGATGGAAGAATAGTTGTTTGCTCTATTCACCAACCAAGTAGTTATATCTTTGATTTGTTTGATGACTTGTGCCTCCTCTCAAGTGGAGAGACTATCTATTTTGGAGAAGCAAAGCTAGCTGTTAAGGTAACTAGGATTTGAGGATAGAAAGAAATTACAGAAACTGTTAAAATGAGTGATTGATTGCTAATTTTTTAATCTGGTCGTGCAGTTCTTTGCTGAAGCAGGGTTTCCCTGTCCGACGAGAAGAAATCCTTCAGATCACTTCCTTCGATGTATAAATTCAGACTTTGACAAGATAGCCCCAACGCCGCTGCCATCGCTGAGAGATTCTGTACGTAGTCATGCATGCTTTTTATCTTCTTCTTTTTCTGTAAACAACTTGTTCTGTTTGCTTTCCATCCTATCTTATTGTGAATTGATCCTTGTGTGATAATGCAGGTAGTCTCAGTGTCATCAAAATTTGAAGCAAGTTTTACTACAAAAGACATTAAAGCAAGGCTTATTGAAAAATACAAGAGTTCTGAGTATTCCATAAACACAAGGAAAAATATCCGACAAATTGCACTCATCAATGTAAGTTATTTACACTCAAGATACCTTACTTCATTCGTGATTGTTAAGGAACCATCTTATCTAAAAACTTAAACTGTTAGGTAAGGCTCAAAATATAATTTATATTATTCTTTAATACACACTCTCAAGTGAAAGCTCTTTAAACTTGAAACTTGTACACAAACTCACTCTATCTTGTGCTTGATTTTTATCAAATAGAATGAAAGAAGTGAAATTTGAACTCGTGATCTCTGGGTCAATAAGTCTCTGAAACCATGTTAAGGAACCATCTCACCTAAGAACTTAAGCCGTTAGGTGAGACCCTAAAATATGATTTATATTTATCTTATCTTATTATCTTTGCCTGTAATTAACTTCTTGAGCATGAGCTGTTACGAGTCTTACGACTGTCGATAAATAAACCTTCAAAAGAACGCCACTCTTCCATAGAATCAAGCAAAACCCCTTTGACTAACAAATATTAGTTGATTGTAGGAAGAACTTATGAGTGGATTGATTGAGCGCAGAAACAATTGGCGGAACCAGCTCTACACACTGACTATTCGCTGTTTTGTGAACATGATTAGAGATTTGGGGTATTTTTGGGTACGGACCTTATTCTATATTCTAATATCACTAGGTGCTGGAATTATGTACTTTGATATTGGCTTGTCAAACTCGGCATTCATCACAAGAACAAAATGCTACACATACGTTTATAACTTCTTGATGTGCTTGTCTGTTGGAGTATTACCCTCTTTTTTTGAAGAATGGAAGGTATCCTACCATGAATTACACAACGGGCACTACGGAGAGGCTGTGTTTATGCTTTCTAACTTCTTCGCATCATTCATTTTCTTAGTGATCATGTCTCTTTCTTCTGGCACGATAGTATTTTACATGGTAAAATTCCATCTGGGATTTTCCCACTATTGCTATCTCTGTATGAATTTCTTCCTCTGCTTTGCCACCATGGAAAGTGTGGCAATGATTGTTGCCCTGCTTGTCCCGAACTTCCTGATGGGTGTAGGAGTTTCAGCTCTTGCAATTGTAAGCAAAATCCTCAACCACCGTTTCTCAATTCTCATTATTTTCATGATATCTCTAAAAGAAGCTGATAGGTTAGATGATTTATCTGCCAATGTAGATGTTTCTGTCGTTGGCATCTGGACTCTATAGGCCACTGCCTGATCTTCCCAAGTTCTTCTGGCGCTACCCAATGGCCTACATCAGTTTCACTTCATGGGCTGCCCAGGTGAAGTGTTACAAGTTCAGTTTCCGAGTATATCTAGCTATGAACTTCAACATTTCTAACACTGGTATTGCATCACTTAAAAAGTAATTTTGCATGTCAATTCTTCCCTATGAGACCTTCTAACCCGTAGACTTGCATAGAACTTTCAGATAATCACACGTTATGCTGTGTGTGCATTGATTTGTATTGTATAGCCAAACTATCGACATGCAATAAATTTATCATGCCAATTGGAAACAGGGTCAATACAAAAATGACATGCTTGGACTGGAGTTCGATCCTTTCATTCAAGGAGAGCCTAAAATCCAAGGCAAGCAAATCCTTGAGAAATATTTTGGTGTTCGTGTGAACTATTCGAAGTGGTGGGATTTGGCTGCTCTCTTGTTCTTGTTACTTTGTCACAAACTAGTATTTTTATCAATACTAAAATACAAAGAGAGATTAGTGTTGTTGCTGAGAAGGTTTTGCGCGAAAAGAACTTTGAAAGACCTTGCCTCGAGACCTTCTTTCAGGAAGGAAAAATATGGCTCCTCAAGGAGAAACCAACCTCTCCATCCATTATCTGCTCAAGAGGGTCTTGCATCTCCTTTGTCTTAGCTTGTATACAGTCTTCAAGATTTTATTTTAGTTGTGTTTACTAGTGGGACTTGCTGAAGCTAGCTCAAATAAGACATCCATTAACGCGATTTTTAGTGTTTTAAACATATAATTTTCATCTTTAATCTTGTTCAATTAGATTCATTAACTTCTTCAAAAAGGCTTACAGCTTATGTTTTTTTTTTGTACGTTAAGCTGTATCCTCGAGCTATCTTGTATATATCTAAACTGAGATTAAATCCCCTTTTCACATTTTTTTTTTTTAAAGATGCATCCCCAATATTGGTTTAAGTGTATTAAGAAGAAGTTAATAATTCTTTCTAGATATTAGCTAGAATCCACAAAGTCAAAAAAAGGAATCATATGTTTTCACTTAACAAGATAAAAATATATGCATGGTTTTCCTAAGCCGTAAGGACCTAAATGGACAAATTAAAAATGCATGAACCCTTATTTTAAACACAATTACTAGACATGGTTTGTACGCGTTTATATTATTTTTCCATAAAAAGTTATGCAAATAGTGTTTAAAACACATAACAAAAACTAATCACTCGAGTTATAGTCATGAATAGCTTCAATAAGTTAATTGTATTTTAGTTCGATGATAAAAAAAAATAGACAACAATTGTAAATTGACAAAAAAAACTAATATTTAAAAATCACGATTACCTAGAAAAAACTCTTGGAAGTACAAAATTAGATAAAAACAAAAAAAACAAAACTAGTCCAATTCAATTCAATCTGAAATATTATGATGAACATGTAACCTCCATGATAAAAGAAGAGTCAATTCATGTTAACCTATAAAACCGTAAGATTTATTTTAAAAAAAAATCATGATAGTTTGAAAAAAAAGTTTGAAAGTACAAAGTTTGATAAATAAATAAAAAAGACTAAGTCAACACCCCTAGATGGATGTTTTAATTTCTTTATATTCAAATGGTTTATTTGTTATTTTATTATTTAGGAAAATGAAAATACAAAAATACTCATCTCAGGATAATTAGTTTTAAAAACTCTTTTTTTCCTTTGATGTTAACTCAACTAGAGTTGGATCAAGTATGATTGAGTCAACTAGGTTTTGCTTCATCAATGTCTTATTTGATTTAACTAAAAACTTAGTCTAGGTTAGGTTATAGATTTTAAGTTTACCAAGTTAACCCATTAAATTACATCAAGTTTAACAACTATGATTTTTTTATTTGAAACTTTACAAGACTAAAAATGTAACACTTTCAATACTCTTAGATACAAACAATTTTAATTACAAATTGTATTAAAGTTACATCCACATAAACTATTTATAGGTTTTCTTTTTCTAAAATACAAGTATTCTTTTTGTATAAAACTAGTAGCTTAATGACTTGGAGAAATTGACATCCTTAGAGTAGTTTACTTATGATATACAAAAAATTTAAAAATAAAATATATTAAACATTTGCATCATCTCAATTACTGATGATTAATAATTTTATGATCAAAACTCATTTTTTATATTTTTTTTTTGTTAAGAATATGAATCTTATATCACTTTTCAATTTTTTTGTGCTTTTCATCAATTCCATGTAATTTTCCTTCCTAAATTTTTCTTTCAGTCTTTTTAATGCATCACATCATCATTTTTTTATCATAATGACTATTTCATTCATAACTTAATTTAACTCATCCCTTTATGAAGTATTTCTTCCATCTTTGAAATCAATTAGTCGTGTACAAACACTTTCATATAGTATTTATTTTATATTGAATTTGTTGCGATGTCGTGGTCGCACAAATTAACTACCCTAGCTTAAAACAAATCAAACAAGATAGTATAGAGCAAGCAAGGGGTTGATCCCATGATGACGATTTAGTTCAGATTTTCGTGTTATATGTTATGCAATTGGGGGGGGTTGGAAGTTGGCTAGGCTAGGCTAAAGCAAACTAAGTGAAAATTATATAAAGCTAAAATTTATCAATAAAGCAAACCTTGGTCGCAAATCAACATCCACTTACAGAAATCAGAACTGATCATGGAAACGACACATCAATTTATATTCTGAATATTTATCTCTTCTTAAAATTGATTCGTTAACGGATCCGCCGTATAACTTACCATAACCATCAAACAACCACAGTGTCCGAACTAGTAATTTGATTTAATGGCAGCATTAAAATCTATATAAATTGATCAATTAAGAAACATAATTTTCCGCAATATATGTTTAGATCGATTGAATGTTCTCCCTAAGATTAATAACATAGATCCGCTACAATTATTAACTTAGTTGCTTCATAAGTTCATATACCACAACTCTGGTTTTGATATCAAACTTAGCAATCAATTGTCTACAATAATAACTTCGAGTCCGCTCTTAGCAATTAAATAAACAATCATAGGAAAATAAGTATAGGAGAACAAACATATTCATCATATAAACTAAAAAATTGAGGTAAAAATAGATCTCACAGTTCTTGAAATCTGAAGGTTTCTGTGTCCTTGCAACCAAGCAAAAGAGTCTAGCCTTGCATGTTTATTGAACAACTAAATAAAAAGATGGAAGAAAACATGATTTAGGGTTTGGAGGAGGAAGATTTGTGTTTTCTTTGGTGCTGGCCGCCACTTTCTTGCTCCTCTCCTCCTTTATGTATGCTTAGAAACCTTAGTGTCTATTTTACAAAATAATTCTTCCTTAAGTTGGCAGAATTTAGTTGTCCCTTGTAAAATTCATATCTCCTTCATATCAAATCTTTTTGAGATGAAAGTTGGAGCGTTTATATTTCTTTGAGTCCTAAATCCACTAAAATTAAGTTTGCATCAATCGGACTTCTGTACCTCGAGATATTGAAGTTGGAATGGACAAAGGTCGATATCAGCAGATTGCAAGATTTGACTTTGAAGGCTGCGATTTCCCTGATCTTCCTTATTTTATTTCTTTTTCCTTAGCTTTCCATAAATTTATGGATGTTAGATTTTGAATGTCACTGGAATCACTTCATTTCGATCTCTAGAGCTTCCACTCTGCACAAAACACCGACTGAAGGTCAAATCTGTCAATTAGCTCCAATTACCTCATTTTTGCATCTTTCATCCAAAAATGCCTTCAAAACATGAAACAAAGAATATCAAGGCATTTTATACGCAAAACATATGCAAAATACTAGGTAAATATGGATGAAACTATCAAATAATATGGTCGCATCAGAATTCATATCACAACCCTTTCCACTTCATGGATATATATTCAATTTATATTAACATTATTATTTCGTAACTCATGGAATTTAACCTACAATTTATTTCCTCAACGAATATAGATTATATGATCTTTTCCTCTCTCAACTACCTTTGATCCCTATCGTAACTCATTCACTCTAATATCAGTGATTTAAAGATTATACAAACTAGAGGTGAAAAAAATATTACATTACTTTTATATATAATTGCATATGATATTGTTATACCCATTTGTTTAAGAACAAATATTAGACTTTTGAAATTTTCAAATATTATAAGAATAAATTTGAAAATCAATTTGATAAAAAAAAATAAAGGTAATGAAAAAAGATAAAAGTGAAAAACATGAAGCATTATTTGGTGAATTTTATTCTAAAAAATGGTATTATATAATAAACTATCACTCTTTTTCTATCTTAATTTAATGGCATTTCAGAATGTAGGAACTGAACTTTAAAATAAAAGATGAATGTCATGTTGATAAGTGTAGGAGCACCTCATAACTTGTAAAGGGAGACCGTTATAATTGTCAATTATATATGTAATAACGTAAATCACGAAAAGCTAGAGATGACATTATTATTAGTACATAAAGGTAAAATATTGTCCTATAAATATCTCATAGTGTGGGGGGGTGTTTAAAAAGTGCTAGTATCTAATCTTAAGATCATAATAATACCTAAGGCTATGGATTGTGTTTTTATCAAATATACTTACAATAGTATTACATATCAATTTCTTGTACATAAATCAGGTATTAAGAATACAGATCTTAATATTGTTATGGAATTAAAAAATATTAGATTCCTTAATGATGTGTTTTTATTTAAGGAAGCATAAGAAAATTATTCAATTAAAAGAATGATTACGGTTATCTAAAATAATAATCATCAATCATAAGATAATGAGGTTAAGTCTAGAAGAAGTAAATGGGAAAAAAACAACCCAAACATTTGGTCTAGATTTTTTAACATACTAGTTAGTAAATGAATCTTAGACATACTCTAACTCAATGTCTTATCTTGAAGTCTTTTATTAGAAGAAGGCAATTAATAGTGAAATAGAGTCCATTATGAAGAATCATACATAAAACTAATAGATCTTCCTAGTATAAGTTAACCATTCAGACACACATGAGTCTTTAAAATAAAAAATAAAAATTGATGGTACTATTGATAAATATAAAGCTAGACTTGTTTTTAAAGCATTTATTCAACATGAAGGTTTGAATTATTTTGACATATTTTTACATGTTTTAGAAATAACTTCCATGCATACATTAATATCCATCACAATTACTAGCAAGTTTAAAATATATGTAAGAACAACTTTCTAAATGACAACCTTGATTAAACTACCTATATGGAATAACCTAATGGGTTTGTTGGTGGAGGAAGAGAAAAAAGCCAGTAAGTTTGTCAAATTATTAAATGGCTTAGAATAAGCTCCTAAACAATAATTAAAAAAATTGATAAGGTCAAATTGTTGAACGAGGTCAAAATCAACAAAGTTGATAAATGTGTTCATATGAAAAACACTAATAAAGGTTATGTCATTGTATTTTTCTATATGGATGACACACTTATTTTGTATAAGAATAATTATATTATAAAGTTTACTAAGAAAATATTAACTAATAAGTTTAACATGAAAAACTTTGGTGTTGTAGGTGTTATAATAAGAATAAATATCTATAAGACATTAAATGACTGATATTATCCCAACCTTTATAAAAAATTTAAAGGTGATAATAATATTGGCAACCGATGGATATAAGTGTTCATCTATGAAAAAATAAAGGCAAAGAAATAGGCAATTTAAATATTCTAAAATGATTAGGAACTTGGTTTATGTTATGAATTGCACAAAGATTGATATTTCTTACTTGGTAAAGAAGTTAATTAAATCTATAGTAATGCAAGTATGGATTATTAAAAAGAAATTAAGAGTGTACTTTAGTATTTAAAGTGCACTTTTGACTATAGGCTATACTATATTGATTATCTAGCATTACATGAAAGGTATAATGATGGCAATTGAATATCCAATAATGAGGGTTTAAATTTCACTAGTGGATATGTATTCATACTTAGTTGAGTAACTGTATCACATTAATCTTTTATAAAAACATGTATTGCATGATCCACATTAAAAACAAAGTTCATTGTTTTTGTTATAGCTAGAGAGGAAGTTGAATGGCTTAAGAATTTTCTAGAGGATATATCATACTAGCCAAAACTAGTGTAACAATTTATGCTCATTATAATTGTCATTCTATAATTAGAGGTGTCGCACCCCATCGCGAGAGCACGGTGTCGTAACGGCCTTCCACGTGTTCGGGGGAATTCAATGTCGAGGCTTTATCTTTATTTTCGTGAAAAAGAGAGTCGCCATTTAGTATTAGGGCTACTAGTAAACCTAAAACTGGTCTTTAAGAGATTTTAAGGTAAGGGACTGGTTACGTAAAGGGAAGGTTTTAGCACCCCTAATACGCCCTACCTAAGGTAAGTTGCTTGACGTTTTAGTTGGCTTATGATTTGTTATGGTTTTGATCTTTCAAAGAATATGTTGGTTAAATGATGATGGTATATTACCCCGCCGAATATTTTGGATACTAACCCCTTAGGATTTATTTATCCAAACACCGACAATGAATAATAGCATATCATCCTCACCGAATATTTTGGATATTAACCTCTTAGGATTTATTTATCCAAACACCGACAGTGAATAATAGCATATTATCCCTACCGAATATTTTGGATACTAACCCCTTAGGATTTATTTATCCAAACACCGTCAGTGAATAATAGCATATTATCCCCGCTGAATATTTTGGATATTAACCCCTTAGGATTTATTTATATGAATATCAACAGTGAATAATAAATTCCCAAAAATAAAATTTTTATATTGTTGAAATATTGTCCAATACCCTTTGGATTTTTACAAACATGTTGTAAAATCTCGAAATGCAAGAAATGATTTTTCTTTGCGAAATCCATGCTAAAACACATTTTCTCTTCAAACTCCAAGATAATATATATTTTTTTGAAAGAAATTTTTTTTTAAAATATGCTAGTGTATTGGCCGTATGGAAGAAAACAACACCTTTTATATTTTTCTAACAAATAATTTATTTTCATTTTTTGTATTTTTTCTGTATTTTTTATATTTGTTTTTAAATTTATTGGCGGGCTGGGCTCGCGGCCCACCTAAACTAAGATCGGGCTTCAACCCATGTATTCTTAGACTGGGCTTATAACCCAGTCAACTTGGTCTGGGCTTCCAGCCCATACGTCTGGAAGGCCTGCCTTCCTCCACGGGCCGGGCACGAAGCCCGACCCAACCGGCCAGCGGGGAGTGAATCCGCGCATGCAAAAGTTGAAGACGATGAATAGTGAAATTTTGGAGTGTGATGAATGGCGTACCTGTTAACACCTTTGGGTAGAGGAGGTCGAGGTGGTTCTTCTGGTCATGGTGGCGTCGGAAATGGTGGCTTGTGGTGGCCGGAGTGAGCGTCGGAAACTAGCCGGCCTGCGTTGCTGCTACGCCTGTTGCTACTACTGCTTTCGTCTGAAGAGGTGGGCGGGCTGTTTGAGTGGAGGCAGTGATGATGTGACAAAGTAGTGGTGCGAGGTGGTCGGAGTTGATGACTGGAGTTGCTGCACCGAGGGGGAGAGAGAGGGCGGGTTTTCTGGTTTTAGAGAGAGGAGTTGTCGAACTACCGAAAGAGAAGAGAAAAAAAGAAAAGAAAAGAAAGAAGCTGATGATACTGGGCTGGTGTAAAAATGATGGAGTTTTTACGTGAAATCTTCCCTCTTTTCTTCTGTCCTTCTTCGTTTCTTCTCCTCTGTATTTATAGCCATGAAAGGCAACCCTTCGGCTGCCCATGGCGTGCAGCGAAGGGTTGCCACCGCCTGAACATATCGGGCATGCCTGAACATGCAGTGCAGGCGTGCCTGAACAGTTCAATTTTCGAAATATTTAGGAAGGTGAAAGTATGATTTGGTCCCCTAATTTTATAATTGTTCTAATTGAACCCTCAATTGGCTTTAAACTTTCAATTTTGTGCAATTGCATCCCCGTTAAAATTTTGAGAGTAACCTTAGCTTTGTGCGCCTTTTTTATTTTGGTACTTGATTTATGATTTGCGCGATTTAACCCCAAATTAACCATTAGACTCTCAATTCATTCAATTCGGCCCCCGATTTTACATAATTGCCTTGAAAAAAATTCAAATCGGTCTCCAAAAATTCCAATCTCATCAATTGAACCCGAATTAAATTCAAGAACTTGATTTCTCATAGAATAAGCCCTTAATAAAAAAAAATTGCCAATTTAAAATATAATCAAGCCCTTGCACTTAATTAAATCTTTCAATTGAACCCTAAATTAATTCTTAAACATAATTACACTTTTAAATCGACCAACGATTAAATCAAATTGACCCATAAAAATATAATCATATCTATCGACTTAATTTTTACGCAGATTTATTCGATAATAAATTACTTTAGCCTTGAATCTGCGATTTCCTTCATGTTGGGCACAAAAAAAAAAAGTACGATCGAGCTCTCGAAAACTTGATTTCTCATCGACCTTGATTTCTCATCGAATAAGCCCTTAATAAAAAAATGCCAATTTAAAATATAATCAAGCCCTTGCACTTAATTAAATCTTTCGATTGAACCCTAAATTAATTCTTAAACATAATTACACTTTTAAATCGACCAACGATTAAATCAAATTGACCCATAAAAATATAATCATATCTATCGACTTAATTTTTACGCAGATTTATTCGATAATAAATTATTTTAGCGTTGAATCTGCGATTTCCTTCATGTTGGGCACAAAAAAAAAGTACGATCAAGCTTTCGAAAACATCCAAAATTTCACCTTGATTTTTCTACTGACACCAGCCTCTTTTATTTTTGTTATTTTCAGGTAGTTTGGGGGAATAACCCAAAATTGGGTTAAGACAAGAGGAACACAAAGTAATATGTATAACAATAAGTCTAAGCATATACATTATAGATATAATATTATTAAAAATTTAGTCTCAAGTAGAATAATTTTCATTGACTATGTAATGTCAAAGAAAAATATTGTGCATCCATTAACCAAATATTTATTAAGAGATTTTATGTATAGTCTATAAGCTTAGTGTCTTTAAAAAATTGTAATGATAATAACAATACCCAGTTGATTGAATATCTTAAGATTTTGGTTCAAATAAAACTAAGTCATATAACATTCTTAGTAGCATGTGAAAATTATTGTTTCCTGCTTATTTATATGTTGAAAGTGGTGTTTCTCCCAACATGATAAAGGGTTTGTTATGATATTAATTATTTTTATATCTTGATATACTCTTAATAAAATATCATATGTATGAGTGAAAAATCTTTTTATTTCCTTGAGAGTATAAAAAATATAAATTGTCTAACACACTTATAAAATCAAGAGTTGTTCTTAGCCAAAATAAACACAATTGTGAGAACTAAAAGAAACTCTTGGTATAAATCTATATGAATATTATTGTTTTGGCTTATTTAAAAACTTGAATAGTTCAGGATGTCGTCTCTACTAATTAGCGAGTAAATCTAATACTCTTTTGCTAAAAAAAGCTTAAAGCCAAAAGTTAACTCTCCTAAAGTAGTGATCTATGAAATGAGCACTTCTACATAAATTCTTTGATTTTTCGTATTGGTCAGACAATTTCCAAACATGTTGAGGATTATTGGAATAGGTTTTATAACACATGTAAAATGATTTTTCAAGTCAAATCGAATATGAGGTCTACTTATGTTTGAGGTTAAAACCATATTAGACTCTATGACCAACCTGAGTGTCACGACCGTGATTTTTTCGTGCTTCGCACCCCGCCGTCACCCCTTGATTTGGGGGAGACACCAATGCACGGTAAAATGAGATTGTCTACAGTCATAAAATTTACGACTATAATTATTAGGAGTTGCCACCTAGTATTAAGGTCACTAGAAACATAATGGTCTGCGAGAGTCTAGGTAAGGGTATTTGTTGTCTAAGGGAAAGGCGCATCAACCCCAGTGCACCCTACCTAAGGTAAGCTGCATCGTTGTTTGATTGTTTTTCTAAGTTAAAAATTTTGCACTGCATTTTCAAAAAAAAAAAACATTTTTTTGTCTGCGGGTGTACTTTACATTGTAATTTTACACAGCAGTTACAAACTTTTTTTTATCTACAGATGTACTTAAAATGTAATTTTACACTGTAGTAAAAATCTCTTTTATCCACGGATGTATTATACAATGTAATTTTACATCGTCGTAAAATCTTTTTTATTTGCGAGTGTACTTTACAATGTAAATTTACACCGTAGTTAAAACTGTTTTTTTATTCATGGGTGTACTTTACAATGTAAATTTACACCCTAATAGATAAAACAAAAATATTTATAGTTATTTTTTATATTTTGGCCAAATTCCAAAGGATAATCGTAAACGGGTTACGATATCCCATTTTTGTTTCAAAATATGAGAAAGATGCAACATAATTTTTTTATGAAAAATATATATGAAAAAAATCATGGAATTTAACCGTATGCACGAAAACACATTTTATATTTTGATTATATATATATATATATATCAAAAATATTTAAAAAAAATTATTATTATTTTTTTATTTTTTATTTTTATGGGCTGGGCTGTCAGCCACAATGGGCTTACAGCCCAGCTTGAGAGGTCTGGGCTTCTAGACTGGATGGGCTGGAAGCCTAGTTGGTTTTGGGCTGGGCTTTCAGTCAAAACGGGCTAGAAGCCGAATTTTTTTGGGCTGGGCTGACAGTCCAGCCCTGATGGGCTGAACTGCCAACCCACCCTTCTACGTTTGGACCGGGCACAATGCCCGGCCCACCTCTTCTTCATACCCAGCTTGCATGCAGGGGACGCAAATTGCGTCCTCTGCATGCAACGGGATGAAGAAGATGATGAACAGGAGGATTTTTCAGGTGTAACGAAAGGATTACCTGTTAGTATCTTTGGATAGAGGAGATCGATGTGATGATTTCTGTGGTGGTGGCGGCGGCGTCAAAGGTGGCCTGTGCTGGCCGGAGGAAGCTTCGAAGTGGCTGACCTGTGCTGGAATTCTGCTGCCTACGCTGCTGCTCGTCGCCGTTACCGGCGTTGGAGGGTGAGCTGGACCTGATGGTGGTCACCATGGGTCGGTTCTGTTGAGGAGGAGCTCACGGTGGTGAGGGAAAAGAGGGCTGGCTGCTAGCGAGGAGAGAGAGAGGGACGACGGTGCTGGTTTTAGAGAGAGAGGGAGGACTGTGAAAATGGGGAGAGAGAGAGCAGACGGGGCTGAAGAAGATGACGATGATTGTGTTATTTTCGTGTGATTTTCCTTTTGTTTTTCTCCGCCAAAAAACATCTGCCAATTTTCTCCTTCTTTTCTTCTGTGTTTCTCTTCTTTGTAAACCCCCCCCTCTCTCGTCGTGCACGGTAGCCGGTATTTATACACGAATGGCTTGCTTAGCTGGACTACTTTTGGCGGAGGTGGCGGCTGGCGTGCCTGCGATGGTGGCTGTCGGCATTGGGCTGTCGGTGGGCGCTCAGGTGGCTGTCGGAGAGCATGGCAAAAGGCAGCGGCCGGTGCAGTTTTTGGGATAAGGTGAAAGTGTAATTGGGTTCTTCAATTTATGATTGTTATAATTGCATCCTCAATTGGATTTAAATCTATCATTTTGTGCAATTGTACCCCTGACCGAATTTCAACTTAACCTTAAATTTTGCGCGCCTTTTTCATTTTGATCCCTGTCTTTTGATTTATGCACTTTGACCCTCAATTGACCATTAAACTTCAATTTGACCCTTAATTTTGCACAATTAGCTTGGAAAAATTCAATTGGGTCTCCAAAAATTTCAATCTTCTCAATTGAGCCCGAATTAAACTCAAGAATTTGATTTTCCATCAATTAAGCCCTTAATAAAATTAATTTGACCAATTTAAAGCATAATTAAGTCCTTGCACTTAACTAAATTGTTCAATTGGATCCTAAATTAATTCCCAAAGATAATAATATTTTAAATTAGGCCATGATTAAATCAAATTGGCCTATAAAAAATATAATTATAATTTTTGACTTAATTTTTACCTTGAATTTGTATTTCTCTCATTTTTGGGCACAAAAGAGATAGGATTCAACTCCGAAAATATTAAAAAATTTCACCGTGATTTTTCACCGACACCAAAACCTTTTTTATTTTATTTTTGTTATTTTTATTTTATTTTGGGGAGTAACCCAAAAATTGGGTTACGACACTGAGTATTTCAACATTGAATATTACCATGATCTTAAATTCAATAAAAGATAAATAAGAAATTATTCTCAATGAATATTTGGATATAAAAAGTTTCAAGCCTAAAATAGCTTTATGAATTGAGAAGTGGACTTATAGGCTTGCGAGTGTAGGCTTGAGTTTAGATAATTAAAAATATTATACTATTAAATATTTTTTTGACCAATAAGTTCTTTTAGTCTCTAAATTTCTTAGTACATGAACCAATACATTATTTATATGGTAAGAATAAATTCTTTATAAGTAATTCATGAACTATAAAAATTTATAAACAATTAGCAGTCATCATAATTAATAAATATTCATGAATTATATAAGTTACTAATGTTTTGGTTTCTGTATTTAAAAAATAGGTATCTCAGATGGGTGGAAATAGATTTAAAGTTTTGTTGAGTTATTACTATCCTTTGTTGTTTTTTCTTAGACTTGTTCTTTTACTCATTCTTTATACCTTAGATCTTAGATTCAATATTTGTAGAGAGATATTGAATATAATTCTTTTGACTTTGTTAGATCTTATTTAAGACTATAGTTAAACAATGAGGTGTTGATGAAATCGTAAAAGGCTTATTGGAGTTAGTCTAATGCATTGAGGAAGAATAAAAGTTAAAGGATAAATGATTAATCACTGACAATTCCAAAAACTTTAGATTGAACTTTTCAACGACATAAACAAGTAACTATTTTAATCTAGTTTGTTTAAGTATAATTTCAATTTAGTTTGCATGCTATTATTGCTTTATATATTATTACAAATTACCATATTTTTATATTTTTTCAAGATTATAAATTAAACAAATAAGACCACTTATTTAAACATCTAATTATTTTTCAATTATTATACAACATAATTAATTGACTTTAACATTGAATATGTAGATAAACCTATATTGAATGTCTTTATTAGGTGGTTATATTATTTGTTAAACTATGGTATAAACTTTTCTATTTAGAAATTATGTTGCACAAACAAACATGAACTAACTTAGATGATGGAAATAATGAACAAAGAAGTCAAGAAGAGTTGGAGATATAGTTAATAAACAAAGAAGTGGAGATATAGTTAATAAACAAAGAAGTCAAGAAGTGTTGGAGATATAGTTAATAAACAAAGAAGTCAAGAAGAGCTAGAGATATAGTTAACTTTATAATAAAAAAGAAGTTGCCTATATATCGATATCTTATTTAAGATATTTATAGAGTAATGAAAAAGTTTATCTTAATATATATATTGTGAGAGTTTATCTATATATTTATAGAGTTTGTTGTTCTCGTTTGTCCAAATTATGGTTCCTATAAAAAAAGAAAAAAGTAAAAAATTAGTGGATTTTTTTCTTCAATCACATTATTAAGAAAAAGGAAAATGATTGAAGCACAATAAATAGTGCCAACTATTTTAAAACATAGAAACATAATAGTGATTCTTCGCAAAGACAAAGACAATAAGATATGAGTTGTACATGTTTTTATTTCTTTTAAAAGGGTAGCATAGTGTTGTAAGTTAAAAAATCCAACATGAATGAGATGGAATGGTGTGAAAAAATGTTAAGCATAATATGAATGGTTAGAGATCAAACCTTTTAAAACAATGATATATGTATTTTTGTTTCTTCTTTACAAATGTTGATTCTTTAATGTTTGATGGTGAAACATCATATGCAAGATCCTCCAATGAATCTACGAGTTAATTGGAAAGTTTACAGTGTAACTAGAGACATATATGTTATATTTGTTTCAAAATCTATCCATTTGTCATATTGGATCTAACTATATAAGAATTTTTATCCTGATACATATTTCATTTATGCTAACACTTAGGTGCAAAAAAGATATAGTGCCATATAAATTAAAATTAAATAAATGTTTACTTAAGCAAGGATGCACAACTGAGCTTTAAAAATTGGTCAAAGATCAAGTCCTTTTGGATTATAGATGGTCATAATGTGTCACACTTTACATATCTAGATAAACCATATAGACATAATTTTTCCTAATTTAAAGAACACTAACATGTCTAATTTTTTTTTTTAAAAAAAAAAACTTATTAATTGATTAATGGAATGCCACATATCCTAGTTTCTTCACAATCAATGATAAATATTACACATAAAAAGAAATTCATTTGCATGGAAAACAAAAGCTTCTAAAAAGCACAAAATTAAAATAAGTTGTCAAACTCCCCCATAACCTCTGCAAATTATATGAGAACCTCTTAATAAAACCCAATAATCAAAGAACCAATAAAGGCATAAAATAGTCATTAATGCAAATCTACCATTAAAATTAGAAAGATTTAAGAGTTCAGGGGAGAGGGTATTGCAAGAGAGATGCCATAAAAAAAAATTGACAAAAAGTTTCCATATTTACCTAACTAACATGCTCTTAAAAAAGTTGTTGCAACCATTATTCTTCATCAAAGTTTAGCCTCATCATCAACCAAACAAGTAATTATAATTAGTTAGGTCATACTACGAAACTCTTTTACTAATTCACAATACACCCCAACTCATATTTTCTTTATAATCATCGATAAATATTACATATAAAGAAGCAATTTACTTGTATTGGAAACCAAAGCTTGCAAAAAGTATAAAATTGAAATAGGTTGCCAAACTTGAACCTCTAACCTCTCAAAATCATACGAGAACATCCTAATAAAACTCGACAATTTAACAACCATTAAAGGCATAAAATAGCCCTAATATAATGCTTATTACAACAAAAATCCAACATAAAATAAAAGAATAATGTATTTACTTAGTTTACCTTCAATAAGATATTGTAAATATACCATTAATAATATAGGAAAATCTAGGAGTTCAAGGGAGATGATATTACAATACATACCACAACAAAACAAATACCATCAAAATTTGTCATATTTACCTAACTAACCTACTCTCATTGACTATAATTACAACTCTTCCATGTTAAAAAATTGAGTTGTTGAATTGTTTATTTTAGCAATAATAAAACCTATTTTTTTTTTCTAATTTATTAGGTAATAACAATGATTTGAAAGAATTATTAAAAAAAATTAAATGGCATTAGTGATTCATTGTGGTTTGTGAGAGGAATTACTATGGATTTCAACTTTGCTCTTTTTATTTTTTAGTTCCTTTTATTTTTTATTTTGATCCCTCAAATTATTTTCTTTTAATTTGATCCTTTAACATTGTGTTAATTTGAGATTGGTCTTTGTGATTTAGTGTTTATGGTGATAGGGAAATATCCCATCGCTTGGTCAATGACTGACTTGGAAATAATAAATTAAATTTCATTGATTTAAAATAAATAGAGCTTCTCATAATGAATTTAAGCTTTCATAAATCTTTAGTCCTTTTTTTTCTATAATCAAGGGAAAATTCATGTCTTTTTTTGTGTTTTGATCACTCAATTTTGTTTTTTCAATTTAATCTTTTGTCATTGTCTATATTTAGGATTTTACTTGGTAGTTTGTTTTAGTTTCCTAAATATAGGGATCCTGCATATCAAGAGAAAACTTTGGCATTTGGTTAATGTTTGGTATGATAAAATAAAATAAAATTTTGTTGATATAAAACAATTATGGCTTGATGGAATAAAATTAAAACTAATTGAATGAGGCGAGCATCATATATGCTAACATGTGAAGGAAGCCTACTACATTTTAGTACTATATACAACTTCCTCCAACAATAATAATAAAAAAAAAAGGCTTCTTTGGTGGTATTAGAAGCAACACTGTCGTAACCCAATTTTTGGGTTACTCCCCAAAATAAAATAAAAATAATAAAAATAAAATAAAAGGAGCTGGCGTGGGTAGAAAAATCAATCTGGAAATTTTGGTTGTTATCGCGAGTCCAATCGTATCTCTTTGGTTCCAAAAATAGAGAAAAATACAGATTTAAGACAAAAGTAATTTATCGTTGGATGGATCTGTGTAAAAACTAAGTTAAACGACATAATTATATTTTTTATGGGTTGATTCGATTTAATCGTCAACAAATTTAAAGTTTAATTATGATCGAGAATTAATTTAAGGTCCAATTGAAGGATTTAATTAAGTGCAAGGACTTAATTATACTTTAAATTGGTTAAATTAATTTTATTAAGGGTTTAGTCAATGAGAAATCAATTTCTTGAATTTAATTCGGGCTCAATTGGTGAGAATGGAATTTTCGGAGACCGATTTGAATTTTTAAGTCAATTATGCGAAATCAGGGACCGAATTGAACGAATTGAGAATCTAATGGTCAATTGAGGGTTAAATCGCGCAAATCGGAAACCAAAGACTAAAATAAAAAAGGCGCTCGCATTTAAGGTTGCTGTTGAAATTTTGACGAGGATACAATTGCACAAATTAAAAGTTTAGAATGGACTAAGGATGCAATTGGAACAATTATAGTTTTAAGGACCAAAATGCACTTTGCCCCAGCTTCAAAATTGCATGTTCCTGCACTGTTCCGACACCTGAACAGTGCAGGAAACACAGAGCAGGCCCCCTGCACCAGGACGAACAACGTTGCAGTGGCAGTCCTCAGCCTCTGCACTCTGCCCTCTGCCCACTGCAAAATGCAGAGGCCACGCCACAAACACACAACCTGCATGCCTAATTTCACTATAAATACACGTTCACTGCGTTCACGCCGGAAGGAGGAACAAAAAACGGAAAAAAATAGAGAGAAGAGGAAGAGATTCTAGGCAAATTATAGCGATTTTTGGCATCAAAAACATGCTCAGAAACTGAAGGAAGAGATCACCTTCTTCTCCGTCAGCTTCACTCTCGCTCTCTCTGTTTCGCGTCTCTCTCTCTCTAGTTGCAGATTCACCCTCTCTCTCTCTCTCCACCGTTGGCAGTCGTTCGGCCACCCTAAAACCACCTCATCATCATCGGTTACTTCCCCTCTACACCAGAAACATAAACACACCTTCAGGCGAGGCCCCGGCGACGCTGACAGCAGCTGCAACGTAAACTCCGGCGACTTCGGAAGCTTCCTCCGGCCACCACAGACCATCGTTGACGGCAAAACAACCACCAGGACAACCACCCCGACCTCAGCTATCTGACCATACCCTCAGGTGAACCTTTCGCCACAATTTCACTTTTACTGTTCATTCACCTTCAACCTCGCGCCCCTGCATGCAGTGGGACGTGATCGTCCCACTGTTCATGCAGGGCCGGGTTTAGGTGGTTTGGGTCGGGCTTTCGTGCCCGGCCCGAGCACACGATGGGCCGTCGTTTCGGCCCAGGATAGCCTGTTTGGGCTTCCAGCCCACGATGGCCGGAAGCCCAGCCCGAAACCTTCGGGCTTCCAGCCCAAGAAAGACTTCGGGCTTCCAGCCCACGAGGCTGGAAGCCCAGCCCAAGAAAGACTTCGGGCTTCCAGCCCACGAGGCTGGAAGCCCAGCCCAAAAAACCTTCGGGCTTCCAGCCCACGAGGCTGGAAGCCCAGCCCAAGAAAGACTTCGGGCTTCCAGCCCACGAGCCTGGAAGCCCAGCCCAAGAAAGACTTCGGACTTCCATCCCACGAGGCCGGAAGCCCAGCCCCATTCAGAGCGGGCTGCCAGCCCATTGTGGCTGGCAGCCCAACACAAATAAAGGCAGGCTTCCAGCCCGCAAGGGCTGGAAGCCCAGCCCATTCAAGCGGGCTGTCAGCCCATAGTGGCTGACAGCCCAGCCCAGAAAAAAATATAAAAAAAATATAAAAAAATTATTATAAAATAGAAATTGACAAAAAAAAAGTATTTTTTTTACTACTATTATTATTATAAAAAAATTCAAAAATACAAAAAATGTATTTGTTTTTTTTGCATACGGCCGGATTCCAAAGCTTTTCTCATTGTATTTTTCGTAAAAAAATATGTTGCATCTTTTTTCCATATTTTTTAAAACGAAAATTGGATATCGTAACCGGTTTATGATTATCCGTTGGAATTTGGCCAAAATGTCAAAAATAATTATAAATATTTTTGTTTCATTTATTAGGGTGTAAATTTACATTGTAAAGTACACCCGCGGACAAAAAATAAATAAATTTTACTACGGTGTAAATTTACATTGTAAAGTACACCCGTAGATAAAAAAAAGATTTTTACTACGGTGTAAAATTACAATGTAAAGTACACTCGTAGATAAAAAACTTGTAACTGCGGTGTAAAATTACATTGTAAAGTATACTCGCAGACAAAAAAAATGTATTTTTGAAAATGCAGTGTAAAAATTTTAACTTAGAAAAACAATCAAACAACAATGCAGCTTACCTTAGGTAGGGTGCACTGGGGGTGATGCGTCTTCCCCTTGCACAACAAGTCCCCTTACCCAAGACTCTCGCAGACCAATAGGTTCCTAGTAACCTTAATACTAGGTGGCGACTCCTAATAATTATAGTCGTAAATTTTACGACTATAAACAACCCTATTTTCACCGCGTGTCGTTGTCTTCCCCAGAACCACAGGGGTGATGACGGGGCGCGAAGCGCGTCAAAAATCGCCGTCGCGACAGATGGCGACTCCACTGGGGATAGTGAATGGACTGAGCTTGGTTTGTTTGATTGTTTGTCTCTTAATTTATTCTTGCACGCATTTTATGCTTTAATATGTATTTTTATTGCTTTAGCATGCATTTTACTTTCAGCTCATGCATATCATAAATTTAAATCAATGTAATCATGCATTTTAATTTTCTCAGTAAACCCAATTTTAAGTTAGGTGGGGAGTAGCGGTCTGCCCTATGACTTTTGGTCGGGGTTCAGATTCGTGAAACATCCAACTATGAACTGAGTGTTTACTTGTTAATGGCGGTCACACTGTGCCCCAACCATTTCTTGTAAACCCCTATACTACCTTCACGTAAGGTGGTCACTGGGCAGTTCATAGACCTTTTGAGACCAGTTAGAAAACCTACCTTTCATGTGATAACTTAGATACAAACTCTAATCATTCATGTCATTTTAACTTTTCCACAGAAATTACCAAACCAAGACCATGGCTTCCTTGACCTTCTCGGAATATGGGGAAAGATCTGAGATGATGCAATTAACTGAGGGAGATTGTCCAAGGAGTAATGAGTTGCCACATGTGACCAAGATTCATTGCTCTATAGAGAATATAAAGAGGCTTTTGCCCCTCCTGGGATATGTAGATGAAGCATTGTTTGAAGAAAGATATGGAAGAATTATTCATCTTTTGAAAATTCCGGTCCAAACCTCAGCCATTAAAGCTCTTACACACTTTTGGGATCCTAATTACCGGTGCTTCACTTTTGGGAATATTGACATGACTCCTACCATAGAAGAATATGCTCAAATTTTGAGTTTTCCTCATAACCCTCACAAAGTTTTCTTCAGGCAGAAAATTGAGGATACAGTTCAAAAGGTCATTAAGCTTCTACATTTGGATCCAATGGGCCAGTATATGACTTCTTCTGGAGATTTCAAGTGGAAAGCAATCGAGAACAAGTTGAAAGCCGATAAAGATAAAAGGAGACTTCGGGAAGAGAGACACCGGTTAATAGCCTTTGCCATTTTCGGTTTGATTTTATTTCCTTCGGAAGCTGTGGGGATAGTTAGCATAGAGGCAGCCAGCGCTTTTGTTGAATATGAACAAGAGAGAAACAACCCTGCTTCAGCTATACTAGCCGAAACTTTCCTGTCTTTGAATCACTGCAGGTCACATGGTAAAGGAGCAATGCGGTGTTGTATCCCTTTGTTGTTCATATGGATCGTCAGTCATCTAGAAACCCCGAAAGAAGTTTTTAATAATTTTTGGTGGTTCAATATGAGACCTCTTAGTTTGGTTTTAAACGAAGAATGGAAAGGCCTAGATGAGAGGGCCTGGGTGGAAAAATACCAAGCGATCCCTGAAAGTAAATTCAGATGGAAAGCCCCTTGGATAGGAAAGTCAGCTTACCTGATGAGTTGCGGTGATAAAGCATGGGTCCCATTAATTGGCTTAACCGGATATATTAGCTATTGTCCCTCTCTAGTAACCAGGCAGTTTGGAGAAATGCAATATACGCCAAGAACTAAAGGGTTGGCTGAGTATACAGGTTCCTTCAAAGAAGTCAACTCGATGGCTGAGCTTGAGATAATTAAAAAGGACTGGGGGCACCCTGTTTCAGTTAACATAGATCCCCACCCCCAGAAGATTTCTGTCAGCACTAGTTACTTGGCTTGGAGGAGTTATAATACGCCTCGGGATGATGCAAGGCAAAGCTTGGTACAAGTAAAGGAAACCATCCCCGCTGGAATTAAAAGAAGGAAGATTGACGAAGGAGACTTACGAGAGGATTTGGATAAGCTAAGGATTGAGCTTAGTCATAGCAAGAGCAATCAGAAGTTCCTCGAGGAACAACTATTAGGAGAAGAACAGATGAGGCTCTCTTTGAATCATCAACTGCAAGGAAAAGAAGAGCAGATTATTCAACTGATCCGAGAAAAAAATCAGCTAGAGGAGTTAGATTTTCAGCATGATGACCAAATAAATAAATATGAAATGATGAAAAGAGAATTGGTCACTTTGAAACAGACATTTGAAGATAAAGAACATGCAGATAAAGAATTGTTAGCCTCAATGATGAAAGAAAGAGATCATTATAAAGAGAAATGGGAAACCGAGAAAGAAAAAGGAAGAGTGGCTGGCCTTATCATTGAAGAAGAAAAAGAGTTGAAAGCCCAGTACAAAGCTCAGGCGGAAAATGAGTTCGAAGCAAAAAGGGCAACTGAGTCTGACATGAAGATATATTTGACCTTGGCCAATAGCTTAAGAGACCGTATTTCTACCCTGCAAGCAGAATTAGAAACTCGAGAAGAAGAATTAAAAGCGGTACAAGAGCTGCGCAATGAATGGCAAGAACACATCACCGAAATTGAAACCCAGTTGAAGTCTGAAACAACAAGGTTTGATGCAGAGCTACGAAGGGCTAAAGAGCAAACCCAACAACTCAAGAAGATGGTTTTGATGTTAGAGAGAAATAATGACTCCTTGACCGCCAGCAATGAAGCATTACTTCAAGACAATACGGTTTTCCAGCATAAAATAGAGCAAACAGATAAGCTAATCAACATGGCAGCTAGAAAAGCTGATGAATTACGTGTAAAGGCTACCAGGATCGGTGGAAAGAAGTGTACCTAGATGAACTTTCAAGTTTTGTTGGGCTCATAGCTAATAGGGGGGTAGCATTTGAATAAATGCTTTTGTATGATTCAATATGAATGAATGAAGTGGACGAGATCCACCTTTGGTTTCTGTCAAAATGTGTTCGAACAAAATTTTTCTCAGGCATTAGACTACACATCTTACCAGGCAAGGAAGTTATGGATTGGTCTTTCAAGATAAAATAAACTAAAACAAATTGCCATGCATACATTCATCTTTCATAAATAACATGCATAACATCAACAGGTCAAATATAGGTCCCCGAAGAATCTCGCCTCCCAGAAGTTACAATACCCGGCTCCGACGAAGAAACATGGAGAATGAAGAGCGTGCACACCAAGATGCCCATTTTCAAGGAGAGCTTAACGCCCTAAAAGAAAGTGTAGCCCGTCTCACAGGTCTACTTGAACAAGCATTGAGAACTGCTTCAGGAGAAGGTCCCTCAAATAGACCCCCGCAAGCAACAAGCAACCCTGATGAAGTAATTCAAGATCCTCCACAACCTTCGGCATTTGTGCAATCAGCAACCCCAACACCTGTTCCAATACCACCTGTTGAAGTATTTGCCAATGAATCTCATAAGACACAATTATCTGATAATGCAGATCAAGACAAAATGGCGACACTAGAGGCCAGGATCAGAGCCATCGAAGGAATAGACTTATATGACCCAGTGAAAGCAGTAGAAATGTGTTTAGTTCCAAATGTTGTGGTCCCAAAGAAATTTCGTGTCCCGGACTTCATTAAGTATACAGGAACACAATGTCCTGTCACTCATTTAAAGTCATATTGCAATAAGATGGCTGAAGTAGTGCATGATGAAAAGTTGCTTATGCACTTTTTCCAGGACAGTCTGAATGGCCCAGCTCTGAGTTGGTATATGAGGCTCGACAACACAAAGATTCATAGTTGGAAAGATTTAGTGGATGCTTTTGTCAAACAATACAAGTACAATATGGACATCGCCCCTGATAGGACTAGCTTGTCGAGTTTAGAAAAAGCTGAAAGGGAAAGCATGAGAGAATATGCCCAGAGGTGGAGAGATTTAGCCGCTCAAGTACACCCTCCTCTTCTAGATAGAGAAATGGTTACTCTATTCGCCAACACGCTCAAGGCACCCTTTTATGAACATGTGATGGGCAGTTCAGCTCAGCAATTTACTGACGCTGTAGTTGTAGCAGAACGAATAGAGCAAGGGATTAAGAATGGAAGAATCTCTGTGTCTACAGAAAAAAAGGGTTTCGTCGGAAAAAAGAGAGAGATAGATCACATTGAGACTGGTTATAGAAGAAGGGATACTCAGTTACAAAAACATAGTACTTCATCGTCTCAAATTGCCAATATCAACTTCAAACCTCCATATCCTACCAAGAGGCCAGGGAATGAAGTCGAGAATGCTTCGAAAAACCAAACTGACAGTTTTCTAAAAAGAAATCGTCCTAGAGTCCAAGAACAGTTACCCCCGCTACCTCTACCTTTGGATGAAATATATCAAAAGTTGTTAAGCATTGGGCTAGTAGCCCCAGTACCCTTGATACCCCTGCAACCACCTTACCCTGGTTGGTATAGGCCAGATCTCACATGCGAATATCACGCAGGAATTGTAGGGCATGACATCCATACATGTAATGCATTCAAAAGGAAACTCCTGCAGTTGCTAAGAACTGGATGGATGACATTTGAAGATTCCCCAAATGTAAGCACCAACCCATTACCTAGCCATGCTTCGGGTAGTGGATCAGTGAATATGCTGGATGTTGAACATTCAAAGAAACTAAAGGTGCCAATGGAAAGGATTTATCAGATGCTGACTAAAGCAGGATATAGTAACATAAAGTGTTGCCAGCATTTTGATCAAAAGAGTCACTTTATTAGCCAGTGTCCAGGCTTCTACGAAAATGTAATGCAACTGATGAACAGAGGTTTGCTTCGAATTGAGACGATGACAAAAGACGAGATAGCCGTGACAGAAATGTTGAACCAAGAAGTTTGCAGGGTCCAAATCACTCCAGGAGGGCCTCCTAAGCTGATATTGACCAAACCTCGCATTACGCCTAAAGAAGACTATAATGCCATCCCTTACAACTATGGGAATTCATCTCTAGGTGTAAAACAACCATTTGTCATTTCATCAGAGGTTGGAGGGCTGACTCGAAGTGGCAGATGCTTTACTCCAGAAGAGTTGAGGAAAATGAAAGGGAAAGAAGTGATTGATGTGTTCGAAGAAACCAATAAACCTGTGACAGAAGAGGAAACCAATGAATTCTTAAAGTTGATGAAGCATAGCGAGTATAGCATTGTGGAGCAACTTAAGAAAGCCCCTGCTAGAATATCATTGCTTTCGTTGATTTTGAGTTCTGAATCTCATCGTAAGACTTTGCAAAAAGTACTGAATGAGGCCTATGTACCCCAAGACATCAACCCAGATGCCATGGAGCATTTAGTAGGAAGAATACATGCTTCAAATTATGTGTATTTTTCTGATGATGAAATGGATCCTGACGGCACAGGACATAATAAGCCATTATACATCACAATACAATGCAAGGATGTTTTGATTGAAAAAGTGTTAATCGATAATGGCTCTGCTCTTAATGTGTTGCCGAGGCATATGCTAAGAGAAATGCCCATTGATGAGTCACATATGAAGCCAAGCACCATGGTGGCAAGAGCGTATGATGGGTCGCCAAGGCAGATAGTGGGGACTATTGAGGTGGAGCTGTGTATAGGACCACAAATGTTTTTGGTAACGCTGCAAGTGATGGATATCCATCCATCTTATAGCGTATTGCTGGGTAGGCCATGGATTCATGCGGCAGGAGCAGTACCTTCTTCATTACATCAATGTTTAAAGTATATCGCAAACGGGATGTTGGTCACAGTGAAAGCTGAAGAAACCATATCAATGGTTAAAAATGTGGCTGTACCGTTTATAGAAACAGTTGCTTGTGAAGACGGGAACGTCCATGCATTCGAAGTAGTAAATGCAGATTTGATCCTTGAAGGTGCCCCGTTGAAAAAGCCGAGAATTCCAGAAGCCACAAGGATGGCTGCCAAATGTTTCTTGCGGAACAAAGTTCCTCTTCAGTTTGATCCTGTCAGTGAAATGCCGGAGCGAGTCAACATAATAAAATTGAAATGTGCTGATCAAAGGTTTGGGCTCGGATATAAGCCGAAGAAAGAGGATTTCAAGCGGGTTGCGCAAATTAGAAGGGAGGCTAGGTTGGCAAAGATCGAAGGAAGAGAATCAAAAGATGAAGAACTTGTCATTCCGCCACTTCAAGAATCCTTTTGCGACTCAACAGGGATAATCAGAGCAGGAATGAGAGATCTTCATGTCGGCACCCTCGAATGCCAGGAGGAAGAAGCAGATTTCCCGCAGCTCTCCATCCACAACATTGATGCCCCTTCTGCAAAGACCTTCGTGCGGAAATTAGCTGAAGGAGAAGTGTTCCAGAACTGGAAGATGGAGCCTGTTCATATTGTGTTCAAAAAGTAATTGTTTTTGTCATGAACATGTGTTTTATTTTGATCATAGCAGTAATCTAGCTCACGATGCTGCGATATTTTGCCCTGTTAAATGAGCACCTTTTCTTTTTAATGAGATCATGCATTTTTATGACATATCATTTGCAAGTAGTCGCTCTTACACAAATACACATTACACTTTCAGGAGTTCTGAAATTTCCAACCATTCACAAAACTATTACACTAAGAATAATTGGCCAAATTTCAATAATGTCACTACACTGGATGATGAGGAGTGGGCAGAAGCGGATATAAAAGAATTTACTAGATTGATGGAAAATTCTGAAAAGGCTTGGAAACCTTTTAGTGAAGAGCTTGAGACCGTTAATCTAGGCACCGAGCAGGAGAAAAAGGAGTTAAAAATCGGTACCCTCATAACAACTGAGGAAAGGGGAAAATTGATTTCTCTTTTGCATGAATATACAGATGTTTTTGCCTGGACTTATGCAGAAATGCCTGGCTTAGATACCGATATAGTTGTACATAGAATCCCTTTAATAGAAGGAAGTATACCAGTCAAACAAAAGACCAGAAGAATGCGGCCAGATATGCTCCTAAAAGTGAAAGCAGAGATACAAAAGCAATGGGATGCAGGGTTTCTAGATGTCGTTCACTATCCTCAGTGGGTGGCCAATACGGTTGTAGTCCCAAAAAAGGACGAGAAGATCCGTGTGTGCGTGGACTATAGAGATTTGAACAGGGCAAGCCCGAAAGATGATTTTCCATTACCCCATATAGATATCTTGGTGGATAATGCTGCTAAAAACGCCACATATTCATTTATGGATGGGTTTTCTGGTTACAACCAAATCAAGATGGCAGAAGAAGATAGAGAAAAAACCACCTTTGTAACACCTTGGGGGACTTTCTGCTATAAAGTAATGCCATTTGGTTTGAAAAATGCTGGGGCTACGTATCAGCGAGCGATGGTCGCTTTGTTCCATGATATGATGCATCGGGAAGTTGAGGTCTATGTAGATGATATACTGGCTAAATCCAAGATTGAGGAAGACCATGTGCAAATATTGAGGAAACTATTTGAGAGATTGCGGAAATACCAGTTAAAATTGAATCCGGCCAAATGCTCCTTTGGAGTAAAGACAGTAAAATTACTAGGCTTTATTGTGAGCAGTCGAGGAATAGAAGTTGATCCAGATAAAGCCAAAGCCATACAAGAAATGCCAGCACCTAAGACTGAAAAGGAAGTGAGGAGTTTTCTCGGACGCTTGAATTACATAGCCCGCTTCATATCTCAGCTAACAGTAACTTGTGAACCGATTTTTCGCTTACTCAGAAAGAAAAATCCTGGAGTATGGGATGATGATTGTCAAGAAGCTTTCAATAAGATAAAGAGGTACTTACAAAATCCTCCGTTGTTAGTACCCCCAATACCGGGGAAGCCATTAATTTTGTATTTGACGATCACAGAAACGGCCATGGGTTGTGTGTTGGGACAACAGGACGAGTCTGGAAGAAAGGAGCAAGCTGTATACTACTTGAGTAAAAAGTTTAACGATTGCGAGTCCAGATACACCATGATTGAGAAGTTATGTTGTGCTTTGGTTTGGAGTGCGAAAAGACTCAGGCAGTATATGTTATACTACACAACGTGGTTAATTTCCAAGCTAGATCCGCTTAAGTACATATGTGAGAAGCCATATCTATCAAGTAGGATAGCAAGGTGGCAAGTGTTGTTAGCAGAGTACGATATCATTTTTACGACAAGGAAAGCTATAAAAGGCAGTGTAATTGCCGACCATCTTGCAGACCATGCCATGGAAGATTATGAACCTCTAGATTTTGATCTCCCTGATGAAGATGTCTTGGTTGTCAGGGATGACATTGAGACAAGCGAATGGTGGACGCTTTATTTTGATGGAGCAGTAAATGTATCAGGGAATGGGATTGGAGCAGTCATAATTTCCCCAGATGGGAGGCAATATCCTTTTTCAGTAAGGTTACACTTCGAGTGCACTAATAACACGGCCGAATATGAAGCTTGTATCATTGGTTTAGAGGCTGCCTTAGAGCTTAAAGTTAAGAAACTTGAAGTCTTTGGTGATTCTATGTTGATCATTTGTCAAGTGAAAGGAGAATGGCAAACTAAAGATGAAAAGTTAAAACTTTACCAAAACTACCTTGTAAAGTTAGCCAGTGAGTTCGAGGAGATCAAATTCACTCATATGAGTAGGGATAAAAATCAGTTCGCTGATGCTTTGGCAACTTTGGCTTCAATGGTGCAAATTGTTGCCAAAGAAAAGATCCACCCAATCGACATCCAAGTTCGAAATCACCAAGCCCATTGTTGCACACTCGAAGAATCACCAGATGGAGAACCCTGGTACAGTGATATCAAAAAATTCATCCAACACCAAGAATACCCCCAAGAAGCTTCTAAGGCAGATAAAGAGACCTTAAGACGAATGGCCGTAAACTTCTATTTAGATGGTGAAATCCTATACAGGAGATCGTTTGATGGCACCTTACTCAGATGTCTGGATGAGAAAGAAATTGGGCAGGCTTTGAAAGAAGTTCATGAAGGAATTTGTGCCACCCACGCCAATGGTCATATGATGGCAAAGCAAATGCAAAGATTTGGATATTTTTGGTTGACCATGGAAAGGGACTGCGTGACATATGTTAGGGGATGTCACAAGTGCCAAATTTATGGTGATAAGATAAATGCACCTCCAAAACCTTTATTCAACATGATCTCACCATGGCCATTTGACATGTGGGGATTAGATGTTATAGGGCCAATTAACCCAAAAGCAAGTAATGGACATAGGTTCATCCTGGTGGCAATTGATTACTTTACTAAATGGGTGGAAGCCAATTCTTATGCCCATGTAACGCAAAAGGTTGTCAAGAAGTTCATTGAAAGGGACTTGATCTATCGCTATGGTCTGCCCGCAAGGCTGGTAACTGATAATGCTCAAAATTTCAATGGGAAGTTGATTGTCGAACTTTGTACTAAATGGAAGATTAAACACCTCAACTCCTCTCCTTATAGACCAAAGATGAATGGGGCCGTTGAAGCAGCTAACAAGAACCTTAAGAAAATCATTCAAAAGATGGTTGTCACTTATAAAGATTGGCATGAAATGCTCCCATGTGCTTTGCATGCGTATCGCACTACTGTTAGAACTTCCACCGGGGCAACCCCATATGCTTTAGTATATGGGATGGAAGCAGTCACAACTTTAGAAGTGGAGATTCCATCACTAAGGGTCTTAAAAGATGCAGAGTTAGAAGAATCAGAATGGGCAAAGATGAGATTCAAACAATTAAACTTAATTGATGAAAAGAGACTAGCAGCTATTTGCCACCACCAGTTATACCAAAGCCGGATAGCAAAAGCTTACAACAAGAAGGTCCGGCCAAGGGTATTTAAAGAGGGAGATCTGGTATTGAAGAAAATATCAATAGGAGAAGACCATAGTAAATGGGCACCCAACTATGAGGGACCATATGTGGTGAAGAAAGCTTTTTCGGGAGGAGCCTTAATCCTAACCAGTATGGATGGAGAAGATATGCCTAGACCTGTAAACTCTGATGTTGTGAAGAAATATTATGCCTAATGTATTGTTGTCAACATCTAATGAAATTGAAATTTGGCTATGAATTCTCGGTGTATCCTCTCTTTTCTATTCCTGCACGATCTCACTTTCATCAAGATTTTTGGCAAATCAAATTCTAGTACGAAAAGAAATGCCAATTTGATTTTTGTTTAACAAATGTGTTCTGGGAATTCAAAGGATTTCTTTGAAAGGTGATCTCATACCACCAAAACCCACATAATAAAGCTAATCTCTTAGCCAAACAAATAATCCAAAAAAAATCAAAAAACTTGTTTCGCATGGAAAAGCAAAGCTTATTGATTCAGATTGCATGTTTTTGAAATGAGGAAAGGCCATCTTTGATATGCCTTCACAAAGTCTCAAATATCCTTTGCAGTCCCTATTTGAGCCTAATAATTTTATTTTCTTGATAATTAACCCTGACAAGGATCACACTCTACACTGGGGGCAAGTGCAAAAAAAAAAAAAAAAAAAAAAAAAAAACTTTCTCAATCTACAAAATAGTCCTCAATGACAAGTGACGCCCGAACAAAGCTGGGGGGCATAAACATATAAAGGGTTTTAGTACACTATAGCAAATTAATTCAACATTTTTGTAGTACTAAAAACCCAACATAGAAAGCCTAAACAAAATACTTGTGGGCATGTCAAGTCAGCACAACGTTAGTGCCAAAAACAAATAAAAAAACCCAAACAAAATATTTGGGGGGCATGTCAAGTCAGCACGACGTTAGTGCCAAAAACCATGAAAAATCTCAAACAAAATACTTGGGGGGCATGTCAAGTCAGCATAATGTTATTGCCAAAAAAAAAAAAAAAAAAAAAACCAATGAAAAAGCCCAAACAAAATACTTGGGGGCATGTCAAGTCAGCACAACGTTAGTGCCAAATACCAATGAAAAAGCCCAAACAAATACCGGGGGGCATGTCAAGGTCAAAGCCCAAACAAACGCTTAGGGGTATGCTAGGTCACTATAAAAATCAATCATGAGGGCTAAATGAAGTTCTAAGAATAAGCACTAAGTGATCCTTAGTCTAAAAAACCCTTAAACACTTTTTGAGCCTACAAATATCATTTTTTTTCCGTAGCCAGTAACCTAAGCCTACGTTACAAGCCTAATAAAGCCCTTTCTAATCAAATACGAGTTATCTAGATCGATAAGCAATGCTTTTCCATTTGAAACAATCCTTACAAATGTTTCACATGACCTGATCGAAGCCTTCCTGACATACGAGAGTTGCAAATGTCATTTCACATTCTTGTCAAAGTCAACATAAAACCTGACAATGAGATCACTTGAATTCTTTCGAGAACAAGTTTGTTAAACAAACATCAAAATGGTTTTTGTGCTTGGAATGACTTTGAAATTCCAAAAGTTTTACATGAAAACGATTTTTGCAAATAGCCATCCATTTCTTGCAAATACTCAAAACCTAAAACACTGATGTGACATGACCCGACTGGGCAATCAAATGATTTTGTGCTTGGAATAACTTTAAAATTCCAACGATCCCACATGAAAACACAATCTTTGCAAATAACCAACCCCTTCCTGCAAACACCTGAAGCCCAAAACACTTTTGGGGCATGACCAAACAGGGTGCAATCTAAAATGCAATTGAAGTTGGCTCCATCGTTTCTTTTCAAAGAATCTGGATCAAACTCAGGGGGGCATATCATCTCCAGTGGTCAAAATCAGCAAGTTGCGGCTTGAGTATGCAGAAGCGAGAAGCCGTCAAATCATGAAGTTGACTCCATAATTCCTTTTCAAAGAATCTTGATCAAATTCGGGGGGCATGCTGATATGAAAGATCTATCATCTTCAGTGGTCAAAATCATGAAGCTGGCTCCATCATTTCTTTTCAAAGAATCTGGATCAAACTCAGGGGGGCATATCATCTCCAGTGGTCAAAATCAACAAGTTGCGGCCTGAGGATTCAGAAGCGAGAAGCCGTCAAATCACGAAGTTGACTCCATAATTCCTTTTCAAAGAATCTGGATCAAACTCAGAGGAGCATGTTGATATGAAAGATCCATCATCTCCAGTGGTCAAAATCATGAAGTTGAATCCATAATTCCTTTTCAAAGAATCTGGATCAAACTCGAGGGGCATGTTGATATGGAAAATCTAGCATCTCTGGTGGTCAAAATCACAAGTTGCGGCTTGAGTAAGCAGAAGCGAGAAGCCATCAAATCCAGAGGTCCAGATCCCGGAAAAGAAGGTCAGGAAGAAGAAAGGGGACCTATATCTCTCAGGTAAATATACATGCATCATCATGCATTGCATCCCCATTGAAAATCTAAAAAATATTTTGGAGGGATTGTAATTTACGAACCCCCATTCATTTTGTGTGCACGCTTTCAAGCTCTTACCTCTTTGAGCATGCTTTTCAGCTTTATCTCTTTTCTAATTTTGGGTGTCATCATGCATTGCATCCACATTGAGAATCTAAAAAATGTTAGGGATCGTAAGTTACGAACCTTCATTTATCATTTTGTGTGCACGTTTTCAAGCTTTCACCTTTTTCATTTCCTTGAGCATGCTTTTCAACTTTATTTGTTTCTTGATTCTGGGTGTCATTATGCATTGCATCTCCCTAGGGATCCAAGAAATGTTTTATAGGAATTGTAATTTACAAACCTCTACTCATCATTTTGTGTGCGTCTTTGAGCCCTCACCACTTTCACTTCCCTAAGAGCGCTTGCGAGCCTTTCATCAGAACAGATAGAGTGTTTTTCAATACTATCCCTTTCCTTATTTGAGTGAGCTTTCTAGCCATCAACCAACTCAGATAGCATGCTTTTTAGCCCTATCTCTTTCCTGAATTTGGGTGAACTCTCTAGCCATCAATTAAGATAGTGTGCTTTCAAACCCTATCTCTTCCACTCTTGAGTGTGTTTTCCAACCCTCAACTCTCAATTAGGATTGTGCGCTTCTTAGCCATTCCTCTCCTCTTATTTGAGTGAGTTTTCCAACCCTCAACTCTCAATTAGGATCGTGCGCTTCTTAGCCATTCCTTTCCTTGTTTAAGTGTGTTTTCCAACCCTTAACTATAAGATAAAATAGTGTGTTTTCCAACCCTATTTTTCTTCCTTTTCGTGTGCGTTTTCCAACCACCAATTAAGATAGTGCGTTTTCCATCCCTATCCTCCTTGTTTAAGTGTGTTTTTCAACCCTTAACCCTAAGCTAAAATAGTGTGTTTTCCAACCCTATTTTTCTTCCTTTTCGTGTGCGTTTTCCAACCACCAATCAAGATAGTGCGTTTTTCATCCCTATCCTCCTTGTCGAGTGTGTTTTCCAACCTTCGACCATCAATTAAGATAGTGTTTTTCCAACACTATTTTTCTTCTTCTTTTGATTGAGTTTTCTAACTCTCAACCATAGATCCTAGATAGCCTGCTTCCTAGCCCTATCTTCCATTCCATCATCTTCACCATTCTCATTGCTGGATGGATCGACCATTTCTTGGTCTGGTAAATCCACTTTCTTTTTCTTTACAACGCTTACTATCTAAAGTCTTTTACAAAACTTTAGTCGTAAGCATTGTAAAGAGGGGGGCAACTGTCGTAACCCAATTTTTGGGTTACTCCCCAAAATAAAATAAAAATAATAAAAATAAAATAAAAGGAGCTGGCGTGGGTAGAAAAATCAATCTGGAAATTTTGGTTGTTATCGCGAGTCCAATCGTATCTCTTTGGTTCCAAAAATAGAGAAAAATACAGATTTAAGACAAAAGTAATTTATCGTTGGATGGATCTGTGTAAAAACTAAGTTAAACGACATAATTATATTTTTTATGGGTTGATTCGATTTAATCGTCAACAAATTTAAAGTTTAATTATGATCGAGAATTAATTTAAGGTCCAATTGAAGGATTTAATTAAGTGCAAGGACTTAATTATACTTTAAATTGGTTAAATTAATTTTATTAAGGGTTTAGTCAATGAGAAATCAATTTCTTGAATTTAATTCGGGCTCAATTGGTGAGAATGGAATTTTCGGAGACCGATTTGAATTTTTAAGTCAATTATGCGAAATCAGGGACCGAATTGAACGAATTGAGAATCTAATGGTCAATTGAGGGTTAAATCGCGCAAATCGGAAACCAAAGACTAAAATAAAAAAGGCGCTCGCATTTAAGGTTGCTGTTGAAATTTTGACGAGGATACAATTGCACAAATTAAAAGTTTAGAATGGACTAAGGACGTAATTGGAACAATTATAGTTTTAAGGACCAAAATGCACTTTGCCCCAGCTTCAAAATTGCATGTTCCTGCACTGTTCCGACACCTGAACAGTGCAGGAAACACAGAGCAGGCCCCCTGCACCAGGACGAACAACGTTGCAGTGGCAGTCCTCAGCCTCTGCACTCTGCCCTCTGCCCACTGCAAAATGCAGAGGCCACGCCACAAACACACAACCTGCATGCCTAATTTCACTATAAATACACGTTCACTGCGTTCACGCCGGAAGGAGGAACAAAAAACGGAAAAAAATAGAGAGAAGAGGAAGAGATTCTAGGCAAATTATAGCGATTTTTGGCATCAAAAACATGCTCAGAAACTGAAGGAAGAGATCACCTTCTTCTCCGTCAGCTTCACTCTCGCTCTCTCTGTTTCGCGTCTCTCTCTCTCTAGTTGCAGATTCACCCTCTCTCTCTCTCTCCACCGTTGGCAGTCGTTCGGCCACCCTAAAACCACCTCATCATCATCGGTTACTTCCCCTCTACACCAGAAACATAAACACACCTTCAGGCGAGGCCCCGGCGACGCTGACAGCAGCTGCAACGTAAACTCCGGCGACTTCGGAAGCTTCCTCCGGCCACCACAGACCATCGTTGACGGCAAAACAACCACCAGGACAACCACCCCGACCTCAGCTATCTGACCATACCCTCAGGTGAACCTTTCGCCACAATTTCACTTTTACTGTTCATTCACCTTCAACCTCGCGCCCCTGCATGCAGTGGGACGTGATCGTCCCACTGTTCATGCAGGGCCGGGTTTAGGTGGTTTGGGTCGGGCTTTCGTGCCCGGCCCGAGCACACGATGGGCCGTCGTTTCGGCCCAGGATAGCCTGTTTGGGCTTCCAGCCCACGATGGCCGGAAGCCCAGCCCGAAACCTTCGGGCTTCCAGCCCGAAACCTTCGGGCTTCCAGCCCACGAGGCTGGAAGCCCAGCCCAAGAAAGACTTCGGGCTTCCAGCCCACGAGGCCGGAAGCCCAGCCCCATTCAGAGCGGGCTGCCAGCCCATTGTGGCTGGCAGCCCAACACAAATAAAGGCAGGCTTCCAGCCCGCAAGGGCTGGAAGCCCAGCCCATTCAAGCGGGCTGTCAGCCCATAGTGGCTGACAGCCCAGCCCAGAAAAAAATATAAAAAAAATATAAAAAAATTATTATAAAATAGAAATTGACAAAAAAAAAAGTATTTTTTTTTACTACTATTATTATTATAAAAAAATTCGAAAATACAAAAAATGTATTTGTTTTTTTTGCATACGGCCGGATTCCAAAGCTTTTCTCATTGTATTTTTCGTAAAAAAATATGTTGCATCTTTTTTCCATATTTTTTAAAACGAAAATTGGATATCGTAACCGGTTTATGATTATCCGTTGGAATTTGGCCAAAATGTCAAAAATAATTATAAATATTTTTGTTTCATTTATTAGGGTGTAAATTTACATTGTAAAGTACACCCGCGGACAAAAAATAAATAAATTTTACTACGGTGTAAATTTACATTGTAAAGTACACCCGTAGATAAAAAAAAGATTTTTACTACGGTGTAAAATTACAATGTAAAGTACACTCGTAGATAAAAAACTTGTAACTGCGGTGTAAAATTACATTGTAAAGTATACTCGCAGACAAAAAAAATGTATTTTTGAAAATGCAGTGTAAAAATTTTAACTTAGAAAAACAATCAAACAACAATGCAGCTTACCTTAGGTAGGGTGCACTGGGGGTGATGCGTCTTCCCCTTGCACAACAAGTCCCCTTACCCAAGACTCTCGCAGACCAATAGGTTCCTAGTAACCTTAATACTAGGTGGCGACTCCTAATAATTATAGTCGTAAATTTTACGACTATAAACAACCCCATTTTCACCGCGTGTCGTTGTCTTCCCTAGAACCACAGGGGTGATGACGGGGCGCGAAGCGCGTCAAAAATCGCCGTCGCGACAAACACAACGAGATGGTTCAATAGAGGTGGTGTGTGTCGTTGTAAGGGCGATAATGAGGACCTAAAAACATTGTTTTCTACTCCTTTTTTGATCTCTCCTCTCTTTGGGATTTGAGCTAGCTTAGCCAAAATCAAAAGGTGCCCAGTCATTTTGTTTTTATATCAAATTTGGTCTTCATTCTTTTGATTACTATTTTTTACTTTAGGTTCCCTTTTAAAATTAATTTTTTTCTCAATTTTATCTTTCGATATTAGTTTAATTGAGAATTTTACTTGGTGAATATTCTTGATTATGAGTCAGGTTTATGAAAGGTTAACTCGGGTTAATATTAGTTCATTTAGATCCTTTTTTCTACACTAATCTTGTTTTATTCAATTTCATCCTTAAACATAGGGTTTGTTGACAATTGAGTTTCATTATTTTGTTGCTTTTCTTTTTTATAAGGTTATCTCATACTTATGATCTAGTATGATCTAGGTTGCAAGCTTAGCTAGTTAACCTAAGTTGACTTAGATTGTTTTGGGTTTTTTTTTTAAGATGAAATATTTTTTATTTCATTTTATTGATCAATATTTGGTTTGTTTAACAGTTAAACTTTGTAAATTTTTATGCTCTTCTTTCTATTAGGTCATCTTGTTCACATGATCCAACTTATTGGGTTGGTTATCTTACTTGACTAACAAAGTTTGAAAACTTACTTGACTTTGCTAGTTGGGTTTTTTTAAGGTATTTTGTTTGTTGATTTTTATTTTCTTTTATTGTTCTACATTTGAATTATTAAGAATTGGACATTGTCAATTTTTTATTAGATTTCTATAAGGTAATCATGATACCATGATGTAGATCACAAGTTTGAGGTATTAACTCAAGTTGACAAAGGTCTTTTTTCACCGTTTCCAAAACATTTCCTTATTATTTCATTCTTTGGTTTTGGGTTGTTTTACATTTGAGTGTTGTAATTTTTTTCTTTTGGAAATTACTTTTTTTAGGTATCGTGATTCCAATCATAATTTTTTTATATTTATAAAATATATTACAAAGGTTGAATATTATTTTCAAGGTTGAATATTATTTTCTTACCCATGAATGTGGCATCGATAATAGTGCCCATAATCACCGCTTCCTTTCAAATGTGGTGTGCGGAATGTTGGTGCAAGGTTAACTTTTATTGCCTAACTTGCTTCGAAGTGTTCAAGCCAAGGTCCAGCTGGTGTATAGTGCAAGTTCTTAACATGTATAAATAAATGAATTATGCATAAGCTCCAACGACATGCCAAAATCAACATTCCTATTCTATTTTTAGTTTTTGAACCATAATTAATAATTAATTCTCGTATATTCTATGATTTAAAAAAAAAATTATTCCGTGTATAAAGTACTGTTTATTAATTAACAAATGTATCCAGACAGAACCATAATGCTCCTATGAAAAAAAAAAGAAAAACATCTAGAAACACATGCCACCTATTTTCTAAAGAAAATTTGTATCCCGAAAGGTCAACTCAAAATTCTTCCCTTCGCTGTAAAATTGTAGCAAATTATGTTGACCATGGCCCAGACTCCAGAGCTGTGCTGATGCCATATATACGAGGGCACAGATCACACTACTCTAATCAGCTCCCTGGGGTGAGCAAATGGGAAAGGAAAAGCTGTGGTTGGTGAGGGTCCTGTGTGACAAAACTAGCACACGATTTGAGTTAAGTATAAAATTTATATTTATATATATATATATAGAGAGAGAGAGAGAGAGAGAGGGAGGGAGAGGGAGAGGGAGAGCGAGAGGGAGGGGGAGGGAGAGAGGGAGAGGGAGAGGGAGAGGGAGAGCTCAGCCCTCCCAATCAAAATAAGAACCTTCTTATATGTCCAAATTCCTTGAATATCCACTTTTCTTTATCAATACGCCGAGCGCGTTTACACACGCGCCATTCTCATTGGACCATGTAAGAGAATGAATTCCAAGTTCGAGAATCTATAATTTAAGCTCAAAATAAAAAAGAAGGAAATATATTATTGCATTAGAAAATTTTACTAATATTGCTCATTGTAATTGAACTTGCAAATCTAAACATTCACTAGAACCACGTCTAAAAGAGTTATTTCCTCAGATTTATGATTATTACTCCATCGTCAAAACTAAAGATTATAATGAAGAGTCTTGGAAGAAACTCTTATTCGATGATAAAGAGCTCATAATAACCAAAACCCCAAGAGGATAGCTTGATAAAAGAGAATTTACGATATATATCCTTGTAATAATTTAGGACAATCAGAGTTATATTCACTTTTCTAAATCTATAAAATATATTTTTTAAAAATATAATTTCCTGAAATAAAAAAAATTATAATATTAAAAATATCAAAAAAAAAATATTCACTTTTTTTTTTTTATAGCTACTCGAAAGTAAACATGATTCAGCTATCATTATCCTTCCTCATGCTTTTACAAAAGAAAGTCTCCCTTAAAAAAGAATTCCTCCTAAAATTGAACCTCATTGGTCCTCAATCGGATGGCAAACACGTTTTGGGTGCACGCTCTCTTTCTGGAAGGTAACTTTGACATCTCCCAATACCAAGTTTAAGATATGAAATAGTAACCTAAAAAGTCAGAAACGGGTCACTTCATCCCCTCCAAAAATTCCACAAGAGGAACTAAATCATATGCTTTATTGATAGGATAACGAAACCCACGAATGACAGAGATCCATCTAGAGGAAATTGTACGTTAGATAGAGAATAAAGAATGTGGAAAGTCTCATCACACCTAAGGGAACTAAAATATTGTTTATATATATTTACAAGGAAACCCTCTTGCCCCTAATCTCAACCCTTCATTTGAAAGCTCCACTCATCCAAGGGTTGTAATCTAAGCATTCATATAGTTAATTTTTCTTATGAGTAGATCCAAGAAATCTCATATCTTACTATACTTTCTAGACCATCTTATTAAACAATCACAACCCATCTCACCCCCAATTAATCAAGATATTTTAGCAAGATCCATTAGTCTTGGTTTATACAGATTATTAGAAACAATTAAATTGATTTTTTTGAAAAAATTAAATAAAATTCATATAATAATAAAGATTAAGCTGGTTATTGCACTGACGCGCATTATATAGATAAGATTTTTTTTATCAAATGTGAACTATGTTTATTTTTTCTACAACTAAAAATCTATATATGCCAAATTAAGAGCAGAAATTTTTTGCTGTTGTCTTTCTTTGACCAGTCAAACTGATCACTGTAACCATTAAGAAATCAGCGATATGATCTTAAGGTCCACAAGATGGATTCCTTAATAGTGAAATTTGGACCGATATTGATCACATCATGAAACTAAAAGTCACCCTATAAAACAATGTTAATTATAATGAAGTGTATGTGACATGATTTATATATTCTGACTATATATAACAAGAGTTTAGCCTTAGACGATACGTTTCATCATTTCTTTCTTCTTGGAAAGAGAGAAAAGAGAAGGGAAAAGCCCTTGCATTTCTCATGAACTGTGGAGTCGTGCTGGGTTTCTATTGTTGGGGTTGGGAGTTCTTAACTGCCCTTCTTCTCTTCTCTGCCTCTTCTCCTTAAAAATCTTGTATCTTTCAATAATCTCTCTTCTTTTTTTTCCATTTTTCCTTCTCTTTTATTCTTTTTCTTTGAAAAAATTGATGGCAGATGACAAGGGTTTATTAGAACATGTTAGAAAATCAACCCCGCCACCATTTTTATTGAAAACCTACATGTTGGTGGAGGATCCGGCCACCGATGAGGTAATATCATGGAGCGAGGAAGGGACCGGGTTTGTGGTGTGGCAACCGGCCGAGTTTGCTCGTGATCTATTACCGACACTCTTCAAGCATAGCAATTTCTCTAGCTTTGTCCGGCAACTCAATACTTATGTATGTATATATGATTAATCATTGAATTTTATAACTTTTTTTAGTTATTTATCTGCATGGTATTTTATATATGTTAGGTTTTTTTTGGGCTGGTTTAGTTGACTTAGTTATTAATGATTCATCTTCTTGTGTTTTTTTCCCCTTAAAATTCTAGCTAGGTTGTTGAATGAAAGAATATAAGGTTAAATGGTCCTATCTGACCTAACCTGCTCGGTAGTGACTTGGTCTTAAATAAGTAATTAATTTTCGTAAATATAGACTTTAGAGCTTGGTAATTCAAAGTACAGTGCGATCGTCAGAAGTTTCATGGCTTGTTCTTATATATATATATATATATTATAACGAAAAACAATATCGATTTGTTCAACATCGTGAGGATGATTGAGCTAAGAAAAATTTCTATTTATTTGTTTAATCTTTAATTGTTTTTTCAAGAAGAAGCCTATAACTTAAATGATATTAATACCTTCTCCTATCTAATGTTCTAGTAATCGAATTTAACTTCTTTGTTTTTTCTAAAAATATTCTCTAAAGCCCTAATTAATCACGGAATCAATGGATCGCTACTAATAAAAACTGGTAATTAAATATTTTGTTTATGCACGTTTTGTTTTGCCTTCCTTAAGTCGGGGAACAGATTCCCTATGTTCATTTCGTGTTCTTTTTATGAATAGGGTTTCCGAAAAGTTGCAACAAGCCGGTGGGAGTTTTGCAATGACATGTTTCGGAAAGGTGATAGAGAGCTACTACGCCAAATTCGTCGAAGAAAAGCATGGTCTAACAAGCAACAACCAATGGCACCAATCCAAGCCACCCCACAAGAATTTGAAGAAGATCAAAGATCATCATCCACTTCATCATCATCCGAATTCACTACCCTAGTTGATGAAAATAAACGACTAAAGAAAGAAAATGGGATCTTGAGCACTGAGCTTAGTAGCATGAAAAGGAAGTGCAAGGAACTTCTTGATTTAGTGGCCAAATATGCAAATTTGGAGAAAGAAGAGGAAGATGAGAGGCCGAAGTTGTTTGGTGTGAGATTGGAAGTCGAAGGAGACAGGGAGAGGAAGAGAAAGAGAGCAGAGATTAGTGAAAGCGCAAACATTTTACTATCTCAATCATGCAAATAAAATGTGTGCCGTGTAGAAACAATCGAGGGTCATCAGCTAATTCGCAAAAAAAAAAAAAAAGTAGATAGCTCAGATACCACAAACCTTTTAAGTTATATTTGACTGCTGTAGTAGTAATGAACAAGATCTGTGTATTGTCATGTATTTCATAGGGATTCAAAATCGGCTCAAGCCCCCCTTATGTTAGCTACATGACTGCCTAAAGTCACACATATGTTTCTCTTCATTCTTGTCTAAACTGTAAAATATATACAGTACATGGTTTGCTATGGCAAGCCAGTTGCTTACAATTCTTCTCTATATATTTAGTTTTTCTTGGATAGCATTGGGCGCACGTGCACACACACAAATTCTTCTCCCATTTTTACTTTATCAATTCCAGTAATTATCATATTAGCAACTACAAGATTTGAACTTAAATTCATAGACCATTAGGTCATCTACTAGATGGTTGGTATATACAATTCTTCTCTATATATTTGGTTTTTCTTCAATAGCATTTGACAGTAATTATTATATTAATAACTATAAGATTTTGAACTTGAAATCATAGACCATTAGATCATTTACTAGATAGTTTGTATATACCATTTTTCTCTATATATTTAGTTTTTCTTCGATAGCATATGACACACACACAAATTCTTCTCCCATTTTTACTCTATCGATCCCATCTATTCACCAAAAGATAACTATTGATGTGATGTGTTTCTTCTATGAACGAAACTATATGCTCGCAAGGTGGCAATGGAGGCTAGTACTTCATCAAATTCCTCATTCATGTTTGACTTGAAATAAAATTATTAATATAAGAAGGAGACATTTAAACCGGCAATGTTTCCTTTTTACTATTAGTCTATATTTTATACAACTCATTATGATTAGTTTCATGAAATTATAAGCAAACTGCTATACGGTATTGTAGCTCAGTCTAAGAGTGTGTTTGATATTGCTTTTGTTTTTGTTGTTGAGGTTTTAAGAATACAGTTTCATAAAAAGCACTTTAGCTACGGTTCAAAATAAATTTTGAAGTGTTTGGTTAAAACTACTTTTGAGTTTGAGATTATTGAAAAGCAGTTTCATGTGTTTGGTTAACAAGTTTTTCATATTGCTTTCAACTTGTGAAATTACTTTAAAGAGTATATATAAATATACTTCTTTTTATCAATTTTTATTTTTTTATTTTATCAATTATTTTTTATCCCACTTTTTTCTCTCGTTTTTTTTAATGTTAATTAAGAAATACATTTTTTTTTTTGTTTTTTACGTTATTTATTCAAGATTCTATTTTTTTTAATAATTATTCTTGATCCCACTTTTTCCGGTTTTTTCTTATATATTTTCATTTTTCCTGCTATCCTTCTTCATCCATTATTTCGTTATTTTTTCTGTTTTATTCAGGTGAGAGGAGAAGAATAAAAGCAAAGAAAAATGCTCTCACCACTGGTACGCTCTCTGTCTTGGGAAAAACCATCAACAACCCTCCTCCTCTCCTTACCCACCATCACAATCACACCAGCAAGAGAGACATGGGCATGGATTTGTATCCAACACCATCTCTTTCTCACAATATTTTCTCATACCCATCATCATGTACATCACCATCAACTCCTGCAGTGATTTTTTCATTCGCTTGGATATGGGTGAGCATCTGGTCAAAAGGAGAATGGGAGATTAAATGGGTTTGTTAGATGAGTTTTGTAGAGGATAATGAGGACACGAAGTGAGGGGCGTGAGGCGCAGAAGTGAAGGGAGCAGAGATGTTGAGAGGGTTTGATTAACATTTGTATCCATGGGATATCTGGCATTCTTCGTCTCACGAGTGTTTGATTTGAAATTATAAATTTCAATGATAATTTATGTTGTTTCTGTTGTGGGTTTAATTTTTTGTTGATGAATAAAAGCAATTCAGGTCATACCTATGGTCGAGAAGCCATGAAAAGCAGCTTCATGGAATGTGGTTTTGCTGATTTTTTAAAGTGGAGTCCACCAAAATATATCTGCTTATTTTTTTTACCAAACACCAAAACACCCGGCTTTTTTCAAACCACAAATCCCACCACACTATCAAACACCTTCTAAACTGAAACTGTATGCTGCTTATCATAATCTGAAACTTAGAGATAAAAGTATGATTACAAATCATTTTCTATTGATGTCAATGCGTCCAACTCAATTAGGAGAACTGCAACTTGTGTAGGTATTAACATTTTATTTGACCTGGTGTGTTTTAAAAATGGTTTTGAAATAAATTAAGAAAACAATCTGTTTTTATTTTTTATTTTAAATTATTTTTTATATTATTTTAATATACGATATTGAAAATAATTTTTAATAAATAAGAAAAAAAAATATCATACCCTCGAACACTACCTTTACTGAGATATTGAAACACTACAACCACCCAGAAAGAAATTAACAAAGAAGAAAAAGGTTAGTAGCGTTGACGGAAAATAAAAAAATATTATCTTCACCAAATTAATAAATTACAAGTCTAAGTATCCTACAGTGCACTAAAAGAAATTCTAATAATGAAATCAAACCAAAAAAAAAACGACTTATTATTGATTAAAGACTTGTCAAATCAAAATTTGTGAAAAATAACACAGCATAATTTCAATTAATTCAAATTAAACGTATTAGCAAGAGGCATTGCGTAATGGTAAAGAACTTGCGATCTGCACAATAGATCTCAAGTTCGAGTCAGAATATACATTCCTTATAAAAACTTGGAACAATCAAGGTTTTACTCGTATATTTATAGATTTATAAAATCTGTTCAAACATATCTTGTTTGATTAGTTTCTCTAAATCAAAATAATGTAGTTGTAGTCATCTCTCAAATAAACTCATCACTCGATTCCACAAAGGACAAAGTACTGACTCGACAATACTTAGCAGCTAAATTTTGGACGAAAAATTCTCAATGGTTTGAAAAATCGACTTGTCGGCAACAACTTCAAACTTTGAACCGTGTATATTACAGATTCCCAATCCTTAAGAAATTGAAATGGACAATCATAAGACATAAAAATATTGTTTAGAAAATCAAGCCCTAGCCGGTCGGTTGGCCAATTCACATTCTACTTGATCCAGATTCATTCCCCATGGAATTTGTCAAGAAAGACCTCACCCGACATTCAAATAAGTCACCCAAAGGAATCGGAAATATTAAATATTGCTGTAGTAATTGTAAGGCATCAAACATAAAGTTGGCTAAGAAAAAAAAAAAACAGTCACCTGTATGAAACTTGTAAATGTTATTAGTACCTGTTTGGGAGTGCGATTACGGTTGTTTTTTAAAATGTTTTTCGTTTAAAAATGTTTTAAAATGATATTTTTTTTTATTTTTAAAAAATTATTTTTCACATGAGCACATCAAAAAAATCTAAAAATACTAAAAAAAAATTAATTTAAAATAAAAAATAAAAATAAAAAATTTTCAAATGTTTTCATAAACACTTTCCGATCGCAATGTCAAATAACCTCTTAATCAACTATGGAATTTCTATTCAAAAAACTGGTATATATCGCTCTCTTTACTTATATGTGGGGTCTGTAAAATGATATATTACTTTCGGTATTTGTCCATTTCCCCTTGACGAACTTTCTCCACTAATTCTAGATCATGAACTAAGGAGAAAACAATGTCTAAATAATTGGCAATTTCAAATCCAGCGGCTTCTTACTTTCACACGTTGAATTCAAGGTGCTTTCACTTTCAATTAAGAGTATAATATTAACTAATGTTGTCTTGCGGGTACGATTATATATTTATCGCAGTGTAAAAAAATTAAAATGTATTATATATTGAATGAATTTTTAAAAATATTGATACATCAAAATATTAAAATAAATTATTTAAAAAAATATTGAAACTATGATATATTGAATTGATCTGAGTTAACCTATTAAATATATAAAATGGGTCATGAGACTCTTATAATACTATAAGAAAACATATTAAAATAAATAATAAAGGTTGGTTCCTAATCAATTCAATGCTAAAAAATAAAATAGAAAAAGATAAATATTAAATTAAAAAAAAGATTAAAAAAAAAAACATATCCCAGTCGACCCTTTTCAACCTATCAAACTCATGACCTAAGTAATTGAGATGACCTTATAAAAAAAAAAAAAACTATGAAACCTAATTTATAATCAACACAATATTAAAGGGTGAAGTAAAAAAATTAGTTGAAAAAAACAACTTAAGTTAGCATGACTAACATGTTAAACTCATAACCCAAGTTATGATAATGTTTTAACTTCATAACAAAAAAAAATAAAAAAGAAGTTGCAAAGCTTTATCTCCAACAAATCCAATGTTGAAGAATAAAATCAAGAGAAGAATAGATAAATCTATGAGACTAGGATAACTTATAAGAATGCAAATTTTAAAAAAAAATCAAGAAACTCAATGTTCAATTTTTTTAAAAAAAAAATAAAATTATAGAACAAAACGTCAGATGAACTAGATCGATCCTCTAGTGTACTGCAAAACAATGTCCTCTCTAGAACTTAATTTTTTTTCAGTGATTGTGCAGATTAATAATACAAATGATGCATGTTAAAATACCTTTTTAACATGTCTTTGACTTGAGCATTAAGACGTAGCCGTAGGAACCACTGCTGGTGTAGCTTTCCGTTCCAGCTAGAGTTAAAATATTATATTAAGAGTGTCGCGACTGCGATTTTTTTTACGCGCATCGTGCCCCACCATCACCCCTGTGATTCGGGGGAGACAATGGCGCGCGGTGAAATGGAGGTTGTTTATAGCCGTAAAATTTACGACTATAATTATTAGGAGTCGCCACCTAGTATTACGGTCACTAGGAAACCTATTGGTCTGCGAGAGTTTTGGGTAAAGAGACTTGTTGTGCAAAAAAAGTCTCCTTACTCCTTACTTGTTGGGTAAGGAGTTTTGGGTAAGGAAGACGCATCACCCCTAGTGCACCCTACCTAAGGTAAGCTGCATTGTTGTTTGACTGTTTTTCTAAGTTAAAATTTTTACACTGTATTTTCAAAAAAACATTTTTTTGTCCGCGGGTGTACTTTACAATGTAATTTTACACCGCAGTTATAAGTTTTTATCTGCGGGTGTACTTTACAATGTAATTTTACATCGTAGTAAAAATCTTTTTTATCTACGGGTGTACTTTACAATGTAATTTTACACCGTAGTAAAAAAATTTACCCGCGGGTATACTTTACAATGTAAATTTACACCCTGATAAATGAAACAAAAATATTTATAATTATTTTTTATATTTTGACCAAATTCCAACGGATAATCATAAATCGGTTACGATATCCAATTTTCGTTTCAAAATATGAGAAAGATGCAACATAATTTTTACAAAAAATACATATAAAAAAATCATGGAATTTAGCTGTATGCACAAAAAACAAATACTTTTTTTATATTTTTTTTGAATTTTTTGCAATAATAATAGTAGTAAAAAAACTAAAAATTCTTTTCTTTTTTTTTCAATTTGTATTTTTTAATTTTTCTTTTTTTTTGGGGTTGGGATGTCATCCACAGTGGGCTGACAGCCCTCACAGGCTGGAAGCCCAAAGGGTCTGGGTTGGGCTTCCACTCCTCGCTGGCTGGAAGCCCAAGGTGTTTTAGCCTGGGCTTCCAGTCCTCATGGGCTGGAAGCCCAATTATTTTTGGGCTGGGCTTCCAGTCCTCATGGGCTGGAAGCCTAAACATATGTGGGCTGGGCTTCCGGTCTCATCTCTGTCGGTTGGAAGACCAAATTATTTTGGACAGGTGGGCCGGGCATGAAACCCGACCCACTTACCCGGCCGGCCCGTATGAACAGTGGGACGCAAATTGTGTCCCGCTGCTCGCATGCACGGGGAAGACGATGATGAACAGTCGATTTTTTTACTGTGACGAAAGGTGTACCTACTAGTACCGTTGGGTAGAGGAGGTCGAGGTGATGATTCCTATCGTGGTGGTGTTGTCAACGGTGGCCTGTGGTGGCCGGAGGAAGCTTCCGAAGTTGTCGGAGTTCTCGTTGCAGCTACTATTAGCACGTCCTTTGCTTCGCCGGAGAGTTTGGACGGGTGGTTGATATGGAGGGGAAGCAAACGCGGGTGATAAGGGTAGTAATGGGTGAGTGAACGGCCTCCAACGGTGGAGAGAGAGAGAGAGAGCCGAGAGACTGAATATAGAGAGAGAAAGGGGTTGTGAAACCAGGGAGAGAGAGAGAGAGAGAGAGAGAGAGAGTTGGCTGTCGGAGACGAGAAAGATGAAGAGACGATGGTCATGTTCTTTCGTCTCCCTCTCCCTGCGTAAATTTTCTGGTTTTGTTATGTAAAATTTGCTCATTTTCTGTTGTTCTGTTCTACCTCTGTTCTTCTACGTAAAAAGAACAATCCCCCTGGTTTTTCTCTTCTTTTTTTTCGTCTCTTCTCTGCATGTCTTTACTTCTCCTCTGTTCTCTCCTTTTTTCTTCATTTCTTTTCTGCGTAAGACTATCCTTTCCTTCCCCCCCCCCCCCCCCCCCCTCTTTTGCCCAGTTTTTCTTCTACTATTTATAGGGGCAGAGTGCCTCCTCTGCAAAAAAAAATTGCAGAGACTGCCTCTGCAAATTGAATTTGCAAAGGTTGTGGGTTGCAGAGTTTTGGTTTTGCAGTTTGGTCCTTCAATGTTTTATTGATTCAATTGCACCCTTAATTAGTTTTAAACTTTTAATTTTATGCAATTGTATCCCCGTCAAAATTTCAACAGCAACCTTAAATGTGCGTGCCTTTTTAATTTTGGATTCTGGTTTCCGATTTGCTCGATTTAACCCTTAATTGACCATTAAATTCTCAATTTGGCCCCTGATTTCACATTATTGACTTAAAAATTCAAATCGGTCTCCGAAAATTCCATTCTCATCAATTGAGCACGAATTAAATTCAAGAAATTGATTTCTCATTAACTAAGCCCTTAATAAAATTAATTTGACCAATTTAAAGTATAATTAAGTCCTTGCACTTAATTAAATCCTTCAATTGGACCTTAAATTAATTCCCGATCATAATTAGACTTTAAATTTATCGATGATTAAATCGAATCAACCCATAAAAAATATAATTATGTCGTTTAACTTAGTTCTTACACAGATTCATCCAACGATAAATTATTTTTGCCTTAAATCTGTATTTTTCTCTATTTTTGGAACCAAAGAGATACGATTGGACTCGCGAAAACAACCAAAATTTCCACATTGATTTTTCAACCCACGCCGGCTCCTTTATTTTATTTTTGTTATTTTATTTTATTTTAGGGAGTAACCCAAAAATTGGGTTATGACAAAGAGTCTCGTGTTCAATTAATCAGGGTATCACCCAATGAGAGAAGATAACGTTACACTATTTTAAGATGATTGCTTAACAGCTATGTATTATTCCAAGTGCCCTTAATTTATTTATTTTGGGTGCCATTGTGTAGAAAAAGAGGGTGCATGGAAAAAAGTTTCAAAGTTTAGGGGATCAAAATTTACTTTATTCTAAGAGATTATAATTAGGGTACACAATGATTGTAGACATTAAGTATGGTATACATTTCTATTTCTATTTAATAAGTAGAGATCCTCAATTAAGAGGTAATCAAACCATTTTAAAATGGTATCATAGTCAAAATTCTAAATTTTTTACTTAATTCTCTTGGTTAGTGTTTTTTTAAGGTCAAGTAGTGGATTTTTTTTATTTTTTATTTTTTCAATTTCTCTCTTGAGATTTCTTCTTGGTTGGGGACTATAAGCAATTTCTGGCTCAAAATGTTTTGTTTTACCTTTCTTGGTTTTTATTTGGTCCATTTGGTTACTTTTTTTTTCTCTCCAAACAATTACTAGGCTTGGTGTACTTCTTGTATATATTGACTTTTAGTTAATTGAGAAAGTACAAGCATACCTCAACACTTCATTTCATCTTACATGAAAGATCTTGGTCTACTGCAATATTATCATAGTTTAAGGTATATTGCTATCTTATTAGCACACTTCTACATCAACAAAAGTATACTCAAAGAGCTTCTCACCTTAGTTGGTCTTCAGTCCAACAACTTGGCCCTTACTTGAAGCTATAAAAAGATGATTGTGTTTGAATTAGTCCAACAACTCGACCCTTACTTGAAGCTATAAGAAGAAGATGAAAGCTACTATATGATTTCTTATCATATAATTAGATGGTAGGGAGTTTGAATTAGTCCGTCTATGCATGTTACTTATCATTCTTATTTGGTCGTTGTATGAGATATTATTTGTTGTCTCAAAGGTGTTTTTGGTGGCAAGCTAATTTCTTTTATTATGACCTATTTATAGTTAATAAGTTTTAGTGATGTGGATCATTCAGATATTGGTCAATATATGTTTCTTGGTAATGATATTAATTCTTGGAAGAGTAAAAAATAAAATTGAATCTCTAAATCCTCAATCAAATCTTAATCTCATGTTATGTCATTTATATGCTTTGAGATTGCTTGGCTTAAGAGTCTACTAGGTGAATTTCATATTTTTCAACTTACCTTTACTCTTTTTGATGTAGATAACATCAATATTATTTAAATTGTTGTCATTTTGGTTTTTCATGTGTGCGCCAAGCACATTGGAGTAGAAGAAGCACTAGATAATCATGTAATTACTCTCTTTTATATTTCCACTGAGTTTCAGATAGTTGATGTATTTTCAAAGGCTTTGTTTGTAATCGACTTCAATTCATAGTTAACAAAATGGCGTTTAGTGCTTCATAACCTACTAGATCAATTTAAGGTGGCATGATAATATTGCCAAAGCAATTGCTTAATTTAGGAAATTTGATTGATAGGAAATAGTAACATATTTAGAGAGATTAAGATTATGGTACAAAGTGATAATAGCCTATAATTATTGTACTTGTTATTACCCAATTTATGGCCTTACATAAGAAAAAAATTAAAAATTAAAAATTAAAAAAATAATGAATGGATGTTGAAATAAATAAAAACAATAATATATTAGTGAGAAGAATATACCAAAATGCTTAGGAAATTTCAAAACAGTGGTCAAGAAAGATAAAAATATACAAGCTTAAAATTTTTGACTTTGATTGCATTGTTACTACTAGTGAAAGCCCTATTTGCAAGAAATATCAAATTTAAGGAGGAAAAATCAAAATTAAATGTTTGAGGATTCAATTATCATTTTTCAAATTTTATTCTAGTTTATTGAGGGCTTAATTGAAAAAAAAAATAACTTTAAAGTCAATTTAGGCTTTAATTTGAAGAAATTAAAGTTTGGGGTCAAATTGTAATTTGAACCTTAAGTTAATTCTGACAAATCAAGGACTTAATTGCATAAATATTCAAGTTTGATAGGCAATTAGAGACTTGATTTGAAGAAATCCAAAAACCAAGAACCAAATTAAAAATAATTGTGAATGTATGAGCTACAATTGACCAAATAAGAAGCCAAATTGAAAAAAAAAAATTGAAAGTTTGGTGGTCAATTGAGTGTCAGATTTTGCAAATTTAAAGCTTAGGTCTAAAATTGAAAAGGAGTTAAACTTTAAGATTGACTGTGGAGTTTCACAGGGGTGTAATTAAAAGTTGGAAGACGATTAAGGGTGCAATTAAAAGCAATTGGAGGAACATGGATGAAATTGAATTTTGTCAATCCTAAAATTAAAACCCTAAATGACACATTATTGAAACTTAATGAAAAGAAGGTGAATAACATGTCATTCAACACCTAGGCATCCTTATTTTAACATTTTTTGTTGATTAAGTTATCAACTTCAAATGCATGAATAGGGAGTTAAGAAGCTTCAAATTAGACAAGATTAGATTCAAGTAAAAGGTGTGCATATCCTCTACCAACGTTTTGTGGTTTCAAGTGATGAAGATGTTAGAATTGTTTCAACAAAAACTCGAAGTGGACAACATAGTCAACCTGAAAAATTAAAATATTAGGTAAAACTAACATGTTCTTTATTTGTCCATACTCAAAGACTAATCAAAAGGTTTCTATTATGAGTCTACAGCCCGTCTATTAAGAACACGATGTCGGAAATGGATTGAAAACCTCTCAAACCCTAGAAAATCCATATATTATACCACCTTAAGATCAAGAGAAAAGGAAGTGAGAAAAGGAAAGAAAATACTAACTTAGAACAGTAATGTGAAAGGTTCAAGTACTTAAATTTCCTAAGCTTAGAAAGAGCTTGAGTAAGCTAGAGAGTTGTAAAATCTTCCAAAAGATATGAAAGAGAGAGTAGTTGTTCTAGGTATTTTTACTTATCCAAAAACAGGTTCTTTATGGCTTATTGTTTTGTTTATTTTTTTTTTATATTTATGTTCAAAAGTATACAAAAGAGGTTTCGGTGCTCAATAAATGATGTTGCATTCACAATAGATTTTTATTTAATGATGTTATTTTGAAGTTATTTTTTTTGTTTTTTATATTTTAAAGTAGTTGTTTTAAGTTTGTTTTTAATGTATAATAGTGTTTTAAGTTTTGGTCTAGTTTAAGCTATGTATGTTAAAGCAAAGGTGTTTACCCTTATGCTTCTTATGCTTGTTAATGTAGAAAATATTTTAAAGTTGTTGTTTTAAGTTTGTTTTTAATGTATAATATTGTTTTGAGTTTTGGTCTAGTTTAAGCTTTGTATGTTAAAGCAAAGGTGTTTACCCTTATGCTTCTTATGCTTGTTAATGTAGAAAATAGGTTTAAAAAAAACCCCATTAAAGCTCATATAACTCAAAAAAAAACATTGGGTTAAAAAATATTAAATTATTAAGGAACCTGGAAAATAACTTAAATCCAAGTAGTTCAAGTATCTTAAATGGAATGTCCTGATTGGTTATTAAATGACAAGTTCAAGTAACTTAAATAGTTCAAAACAGAAATGCTTGAGGGATTTGGACCCGATAACTTGTTTTTAGACAAATCAACAGATTCCATCATTTTTAAAATTGTCAATGTTCGAAGGGATTCTGCCCTGCAACTTGTTTCCAGACAAATCCAAATTTTGTAGCCCTACAATGCTCATCAACTCTTTTGGAATCTCTCTAAATAAGTTTTTGCTGCAAATGTCAATAGAAAAGAAATTAAGTGACTTGGTAAATTCAATCTCCCTCACTTTTAATGAAACCAAAGCATTGAGACCAACTTATTTTGAACCTAAAAAATAAAATCAACTTAATTCAACTTGTTTAACTCGTGAATTAGATCATGAAATGAAATTGAGATAATTCTATAAAAATAAATAAAAAATGAATTAGAAAAATTAATTTTTAACCAATCCAAACTTAAAGTATGAATCTTCTAACAAATTTACTATTGAAGGTTAAAATTAAAAAAAAAAATATGAGATTGGTATATAGAAAAAAAATATATATTATAAAAAACAAGTCCCAAAATAATCTAATTGGATGATGATTTTTATTAAAAAAAAAATAAAAAGGATTGAGTTGTCGAAGTGTGAAATTGGAAAAAAAAAAATATCTATTCTGATAAGTAGTGTTTTGTGGGAATTTGGGTGAAAAAAATGTCAGTTTTCCACGTGTCCTAGATAATTAAATTCTGCTCTTAAGTTTCCAACTTTAAGGCACAAGTTTAATTTACATATTATGAAACTTCGTGTGATACATCTTCAGAAACTCTACGTGTAATTAACGTATATACATTAGTTTTTTTGTATATTTTCTGGAACGTATAAGAAACCTGCTGAAAAGAAGTAGAAGCCTCATCTCAAAAGGAAAAGAGGACACTTTTCCTTGGATTTGCCACCCTGAAATCTTCCAAATATCTGCATTTTTCTCAGCTTTCTCAAGGATCTGATGCTAAAATCTCCCAAAATTCTGCTCCTTTTTTTCCCGACTAGAAGGAAAATATGTCTTCTTTCGGTGAAATGCAGAATGAAAAGGGTAGACACCATCACTCCTCTGGCCGAAAGAAGCTATGGGTTGAACTGGTCTCAGTCTTTTTGACCTGCACCACAACATTTAAGGCTTTTATGATGCAAGTGCACAGGCGATGATAAATCATGGTAGAGCTTTACTATGTACTGACTATTAGGTTCATTAAAGAAGTAAGAATTTGAGTTCAACATAATCTGTGCTCCTGGTACTGATGATAGGTGAGGTTGTTGATTAGTGTTAGTGTATAATAAAACTGTAGATGAGCACCCTGTCATATGATTCCGTGGTTTACCAAGAAAATCTCACTACTTTAATTCTTCCCATAACATGTGAAACTACAATACCAAATTTTTTGGGATCAAATTTCTGACAAGGATATTAGTTCAAGGTGATGCTTCTCAGACCTGTGAAACTGTTTTATGATTGCTCATAAATTTATAGCAAGTTTTTATAAGAATTTATCTTCCAAGTGTCTTAAGAAAAAATTCTTGTACTCTAGCAAAAAAGCTGGTACAATAAAAGCAGAGAATTACAGATTGAAAAAAACAAGAAAGAAATATTGACAAGCTTTAAGTAAGAATAAACCTGCCTCGGGATTTCGAGTAAGTCCAGTGGGAAGAGCAGGAACAAGAGATGTCCAAAGAATGGGGTCGACTAAGGGATCCATAGTGTTGTAGTTGGTCAGAAGAGGAGCAGACAAGAAAGGAGTCAATGGGTACACATTTCTTTGAAGAGACAATCCCCCAGTCATTCCTAATGTAGCTCCTCCCAGCCTCTCACTACTGCCATCGTGACACGTGGACTTCTCTACTGCTTTGCCACGGTCCATTTTGTTAACAGTATTTTTGTTTTCATTCTCATCATTTTCAGTGCTAGTTTCTTGCTTTTTTGACGCCTTCTCTTGTAAGCTCTTGTAAGCAGCTGACTGTGACAAAATGCTCAGGGCAGATATTGTAGAACTTTTTTGCCTTTTTCCTTCAACAGATAAGCCTAAATGAGGCATCTGGTATGGCTGGGTACACTTTACTTCTCGTTCTGATGTTTTAAGTTCACTGCCAATGTCGTCAGGACAGCCATGTTTAGTATCTTCTGATGACTTCGTGATGGATTCCACTTGACGAGTGCTATGGGAATTCCACCATTTAATATAGCCTGTCAGATCTATCTTTCTTTCACTACAAAAGCTGCCACCATATCCACTTTCAGCTGCTCGATCATCACCTGCACCTTATAATGAAATATTGCCCTTAGATAGCCGGCAGTAATTCTGGAGGTGACCAATTTATTGTCAAATGGCGATGTTTGTGATGCAACATGACACTGCAGAATTCTTTAGTACAATTTGGTGATCTTGATTAATGGTAAAAAGAAAATCTGTGAAATAAGAAAATCAGACCTTACCATAGTTTACACTGCTGCAGTATTCAGATCCAGGCATACGACTGCAAGATGAGTCCCATCGACTACATTGTGAAAGCCAAAAATGCAGAAGATAGGCAGGGGGAAAATTGTTAATATTTTACACGTATTTTAAAAGAGAATCAAAATACCTAAAGAAAGATTTGGGGAGGAACAAACAAGTATCATAAATGAACAGATACTTTGCACACAAAAAAATAGAATTGTTCCAGTAATTTACCTAGATAGTGCTCGGTACTTCGAGAGCCCTCTTGAAAAACCACTACTCTTTCTGCAGAAAATATCCACCATTGGAAACAGCATGATTACAGAAAACAGGATATTTTTCAAACTCGATACTTACCTCCGAAGAGATGCCAGATACTCTTCTCTTGAGACATTTTGCATTTCTTCAAGATCTCTCTTATAATCAGTAACCTGCAGGAGACAGTACAGAAACCTAATCATTTAACAAATAAAGATGAATGAGCTCTGTGCAACAAATGAAGAAAGGTCCAAGTGGAGTATTTATCTTACTGGAAAATTAATAAGTGTTCCAGGGCCCCAATATTTTAAAGCAGCAAGATCGTATGCCCTAGCTGCAGCTTCCTCATCATCATATGCCCCTGCAAATGGGTAAAACTTAATGAATCCAACAAATATGAAGAGCACCACCATAAGCATATTTCATGAAAGAAATAGTATAAAGCCAGGAACATATACCCAAGTATACTGGAAGAACAAGCCAAGTCAATCATTCCATGCACAATAACAAGAAAAAACTAGTGTCAGCTTGCACAATATACCCATGACTGCATTGCAAAGATAGAGGGGGGGTGGGGGAAGGGGGTAGACCTTGCTTTCCCTTCTTATTCTGATTATGGTTCCATGTACTCTTATCCCAAAGATGAGCTTCATATCGACCAGTCCATCTATGCCTATTGACCAAAATAAACGATAAAAATGTGAGCAAGTATCAAATCACATTTCTGTGTTGCTGTTGATTACTGTTAAATTATTAATGCACTTAACGAAGAGTCTAGAGATCAATTCTATAAAACACTACAAACTACAAGTTAGTGCTTTGCTAAGTTAGGAAAGTTATAGAGAAATCAAACAAACAGTAGGAATGTTCTAGGAAAAAAAAATGCTTGTTCACAATTCAAAAAACTCTAGAATTTTCTAGTGTATTGAATAAATTTCCAGCAAGTTCTATGGCTAGAATGTTTGCCTAGATTATTCCGTATAGGTTGGTTAAGAAGGCAATATAAATAGCCCTACAACCATCACTTGTAAGGCAAGCCAAAAAACTATGCTAAGCTTAAAACCTTTGTCCTAAAACTCTTCTTGTATTATACGTCTTAACAACAAAGTTTTTTCTGTGTATCCCAAATTCTTCAACCATTTTCATACTATAAACCAAGTCTTTCTTACTACACTACTACAACTAAAAACCTTAACTATCAAACTACTTTCATTTCAATCCCTAATAACTAAAACCTCTTAACTACCCCCTAAATTACCATCATTCTGTAACAATTGTATCATTCTCTAACAATTGTATCAGAGCTCAATTGATCATAAGTGGTCATTATGGCCACAACAGATTCATCGCAATCTATCTCTATGCCACTTTCTATTTTTTATGGGAGCAACTATGATTTATGAAAAATAAAAATGATGGCACTCTTCAAGTCTCAATAACTTTGGGACATTGATGTGAAGGGACTTAACATCCCAGAAAATATCTACACTCTAGAAGAAGCAAAGCGGACGGAGTTAGAGGAAAAAGAGCAAACGGATACTAATGTTTTTTTATTTGATTCAATAGTTACTAGCTAATATATTTTTTTCAAGGATTAAAAGAGCTTTAACAACAAAGCAAGTGTGGTATATGTTACAAGAGGAGTTTTTCGGTGATTCCAAGGTACGCACCATTAGACTCCAAACACTATAAAGAGAGTTGGAAAATATTAAAATGAAAGATTCTGATACCATTAAAGATTATCATGGAAGAATTAAAGTAGTGATAATTCAAATGAGATCTCTAGGAGAAAATACTATTGATAAAAGGATTGTTGAAAAAATTATAGTCAGTCTTACAAGAATATGACTACAATTACTATTATAGAACAATCAAAAGATTGCTACCTAGTCAGCAGTTGAAATAATAGGTTCTTTGAAAGCATATGAAAAATAGACTCAAGCAAGCATTAAGATTGAAGAAAGCATTGTATGGACTCAAGCAAGCACCAAGAGCTTGGTAGAGCAGAATTGACAACTACTTCAGCAAACAATTATTCAAGGGGAGTAAGAGTGAGTCAATACTCTACATCAAGACACAAGGTAACTCCAAAACCCTCATTTGTCTCTCTATATGTTGATGATCTTATCTACATGGGAAACAACAAGGAGATGATTCATGAGTTCAAAGAAGATATAATGAATACTTTTGAAAAGATATATCTGGGTTGAATGCATTTTTTTTGTCAGATAGAGATAAGTCAAGAAAATGAAGGAATATTTATCTCACAAATAAAAATTGAGAGCCTCCTAAAGAAATTCAAAATGATAAGATGCAAAGCAATTGCTACTCCACTCGTGACTAATAAAAAATTATAGAAGCAAGATGGATCAAAAAAAGGTAGACGCGTCAACATTCATAAGTTTAATTGAGACCTTACTATATCTAACAACAAGAAGACCAAATATAATGTATACAACAGGTCTACTATCGAGGTTTATGCAAAGTCCACACCATAAATACTTAAATACTTGCAAGGAACAAAGAAGTATGACATATGGTATAAACCAACTACTTGACTCCACATAAGTGATTGAGATGGATCGATTGGTAATATGATAAGCATTTTAGGCTACACATTTCACTCAATTGTGGAATATTTTCTTAGGCATCTAAAAAGAAAGAATATGTAACACAATCATCAGTTGAAGCAGAGTATATGGTAACCACAAGAGCAACAATTCAAACTATATGGCTTAGAAGAATAATAGAAGATATGGGAGAGCACCAACAAGGATCTACAATTCAATTATGTGATAAAAAAAAAAAAAAAAAAAAAAAAAAAAAAAAAACAATGATTGCTATTGTGAAAAATCATATATTCCTTAACAAGACTAAGCACATATTAATCAAATATCACTTCTACGAGAATCAATCAGTTAGTGACAAAGAAATTGAGATCGAGTATTTCAATATTGAAGAAAAATTAACACATATTTTTGTGAAAGTTCTTCCACAAGTCAAGTTCGAGTTACTATGAGATCAACTTAAAGTATCAATTAAGTGCATTACGGAGGAGTGTTATATTATTAATGCACTTGAACAAGATTCTAGAGATCAATTCTAGAAAATACTACTAGTTACAAGTGCTAAGCTAAATCAGGAAAGTTAGAGAGAAATCAAACAAACAGTTGAAATGTTCTAGGTAAAAAAAATTGTTTGTCCACAATTCAAAAAACTCTAGAATTTTCTAGTGAATTGGATAGATTTGAAACAAGTTCTATGGCTACAAAATATGTCTAGATTATCGTTCCATATAGGTTGGTTAAGAAAGTTATAAATTGCCATGCAACCATCATTTATAAGACATGCCAAAAAACTATACTAAGCTTAAAACCTTTGTCCCAAAACTCTCCTCGTATTATATTTTCTATCAACAGTTTTTGCTTTGTGTATCCCACATTCTTCAACCATTTCCATACTTCAAACTAAATCCTTCGTTTACTAAAACTACTACAAATAACAAGCTTAACTATCAAATTACTTTCATTTCAATTTCTAATCACTAAAACCTCTATGCTATCTCCTAAACCATCATCATTCTCTAACAATTACTATGTTATCTTCTTCAAATCACAAAGTTAAAAACTTCTAAGAACATTCCAACTTCTTATTTGTATCACTTAAACAAAAACTCCTTTTCTTTTCCAGTACCCAATTCTACTACTATTGATCCACAAAAACACTCACTTACACACATCATCAAACACGTAATCCACATAGCACAAATAACTAGCTTTCTACCTTCCATTTTATGCCTATACAATCACACTAATTTAAACCAAACACAAAAGGCTCCAAACTTTAAACCTAAATCCTAAATAAGAACCTTGTGCAAACTTATACAGGTCAAAATACACCAAACAACAAGGATGTTTGTACCTGGTGACACCACGGTAGATGGAGCTACGTTTACCAGCAGTGCAAGGAGGCATCTTGCTAATACGTTCTTTTGCAGTGCATCCTCTCTCTTTCTTTGGCTTCTTTAGTCCCCTGCACAGTAATAACTGATCGTTCGTTATCACTGCCGCCTCTGAACTCTCTCCACCACCGCTTCCGCCGCCGCATCCAACGCCTCCGACTTCTGGTTTCAGGACCGGATCAGAGGAAGAAGACGCCATGATTTGATCCAAATAAAAAACCAAACAAATTGAGAGGTGCAAAGGAAGCACCTTTTCGACTGTTGGTATTTACCAGAAGTAGAGAGGGGGTTATAGTTAAATGACGACAATGTCCTTAATCCGGTTTGGAAATGACGACGCTGTTTGGGGGCTGTTGCAGGGTGAAAAGGTATAACGGCTAGGAGGGGACGAGGGGTAATTGGGTAACCTCATGATTTTTGAAAGAGCATGGATGCTTGTTGGGTATGCGGAGACCAGCTGCCACTTGTCTTGTTTTGGAGGAGCTTCGTGTCATAATCGAAAACGACGTCGTCGTTGTTATCATCGCTTTCGTTGAATTATATGTTATCTTCTGCCTGCTTTTACTGGGTGACTTGGCATGCAAAATGAGCACCAACTTTTTTACTTTGGATACTGATTTTTTCGGGTTTTTTTTACTTTAAGAGAAAATTACTGTGGCTTTTCGGTAATTTAGATGTTTGTTTACTTTGCTTTTATTTAAGAAAAAATACAATATATATCATTACATTTATAAACTCATAACATTTTACCTTATATATTTTTCGTATAAAACAATTATCAAAAATATCAATTTATTTATATAATTATCATAATATTTGAAATCATAACTAAAAGCCCTTGTTAAATAAATAAACTTTTCCTTGATGATGATGATTTTGACCGGTCTAATTAGAGAAATATAAATGAGTCTTTGCAAGGTTTGAAGGATATAAACGGTGGAGATGGGATGTTAAGAGAAAAATAAATAATTATAGGAGAAAGAAGAGAAAAATCTTACATTTTAGTTATTTTTAAAATGTTTTAGTCTTACCACCACTACCATTTAAAAAAACTCAGAAGAATCATCTTGAAAATAAGGAGGACAATATAAATAAAAAATATATAAATCCGAATCCACCATTATCAATGAAGTCTAGATCTGACAATCAATAAAATTATTTGCTATAATATGACAACGATTTATATATTATGATCATAGTTTAGTTTATATTATGACCGAGTCCAAATCTTTTTTTCTTGCTGATTATGCTTGTTAGTAACCTTCCACCAAACTTCCAAGTCAAATTTGAGCATTTCATGGAGCAACTCATCACAAACCAATCATTCCTGTAACAAAATTATATAAAAAAAAAAAATGCAACAAGTTGAGGAGAGTCGAGGCTTAGCTTTGACTGAGTCTTGATCATGGGGTTTTTGGGCTTCAACCAAAGATGTCATCCATTTAGCATCCATACAGCTATTGAAGAATTAATTTGGTGATTTTAGGGTTCATGAAATTAGAGAATCATGTTGAGAAATTCAATTTTGGGTTGAAATGATTAAACAATTCAATTTTGGGTTGAAATGATGGTGAGAAGAGAGGAATCTTGTTTTAGTTTCAGTTCAAATTTAAAAATAAATGTAATTTCCTACTCCAAAGTTCCATTCCTCATCACGTCAGAAGTGATCATCTTCCACAGTTTGGATAAATAAGACTGGAAATATCATAGAAAACTCTACCAGGCCATGGATCGATAATTTTGCCGGTTTGAATACAGGAAGGCAGGCTCACACCCTGCTTTTCGAGACTTCATTCCCAGATTTTATTCTCTGGGATTCTGCAAAACATCAACGGCAAGAATAAGAGTCAGAAACCCAATGGATGAGCAATGAAGGTAGCCTCGTAGATGATGAGATGGCTAGGTCGAAATATATCTTCACTTATATTAGATAGAAGCATGTGTTCCAAAACATGATTTTTTTATACGAGTAAACCTTCTTTTTTAGATGAATGAGTAAAACTCTGGCTGTTCTAGACTTTTACAAAAGATTCACATCCTAATTCGAATTTGAGACCTGCTGTGCAGATCATAAATTTTCAATCATCACGTTACTCTCTTGGGAACCAAAACACAATTCTCTTGCACAGGAGACGAGAATTTGCATACCAAATCTTCTGCACATTGATTTTCAAAGCTGCTAAAAACAGACATCCTGCGGTGCATGCCCCAGGTCCCTTCTTCAGATGAGTGTAAGAAGGTCCTGAGGAAAGCCCAGGTTGATGTCTGCCATTCTTACAGTAAGAAATTGATGAAACGAACACCATCCACAGCATTTAATGTCTTTAAGGTTGTGAAATTCCATTACAAGTTACCTCGATATATTTCCTCCAATTCCCAGCAGCCAAATGATTCTTCAACATGATCGAGTAAGTGCTGTAATTAATATCAGCACCTGATTCTATAAATCTTGCATAATAAAATTAGCTCCAACTACTGATATCCACCAAGACTTGGGATATATACTGTATAAGATGCTCAACAAGAGCTCAAACAAAGGAATAATCTTGGCAAACACAACTATCATAACATCAGATCGACATGTGAAAATATTCGAATATCTTCACCATAGACTCATTTTTCCACTTTTCATCAGAAGATGCGGAAGCAGATTGATCAGAAGTCCAATTGAAAATTTGAAACAGCAGAGAATGAAGGCTCCATTAATTTAATCAAGTACTCGGTCGTTGCTCTCCAATCTCGTAATCTATACCCAAATTTTCTTGTTCTAGGTATTAAGGAAACATGAGCTCAAATAATTAAGACTTCTAAGAAAAGGTTCAAATTACATCTAAAAAAAAAAAAAATTCTAGAAAAAAAAGGTTCTGGAAATAATTAAACTCACACACGCACTCATCTAGCTTAGGCCTAGATTTGGGTGTGAGCTTATTGTAAAATAATATTTTAAACTTATGATTATTAAAAATCTTTGCCAAAAGCATTTATGACCGTTGTATCCAGATCTAATATATGATTTTTAATGGTTAATTAAAGGTTGATAACAATGGAATTTAATTATTCAACAATTTAGCTTCCATAATTTACTACAAGAAATCGGGTGAAGGAAGAGCAAATAATTCATCCTTGACAACGACAAATCTTCATCAATTTAAAGTTTTTTAAATAAGTATGCATGCTAGAATTGTTTTTCTATCTCTTATGATTCATTCCCTACTCATATTAGTTCTTTGTTCTATTTTTCTTCTAAATTTAATTACTTCTTCTTTCTAATATTATCATCATAATTAAATTAAATACTAAAAGTTAAATTGAGTTGAAAATAACACAAAGAAGAATTTTAGGTAAAAACTAGGTTATAATAAATGCCCCCTATTTTCCGCCATCATTATCAGCCACTTGTTATACAGATGATACGATACATGCTATTATCCTTTACAACATGAACTTTACTTGCCAACCTTTAGGTTTGATATTTAAAATCTTGCAGCTTCCAATTGAATGGACTAAGTTCCCATCATGATATTCATATTCTATAAGATACTTAAAAGTCAATGATGATACTTGTTATAACTCATTTATGTGGTATTTTCAAAATATACTTGAAATAAAAAACAAAAATATAAAAATATAAAGGGTGACATGGTGGAAAAATTAAGCTGGAGATGTTGGACGGATTCGAGAGTTCGATCATACCTCTATCGCGCTAAAAAATAGAGAAAATGCATATTCAGGTCTAAAATAAAACAATTATCAGATCAATCTACATAAAAATTAAGTCAAAATGCATAATTAAATTTTTAATATGCCAACTTGATTTAATCATAGACCAAATTAAAGTTTAATTATGTTTAGAAATTAATTTAGGGTATAATGAAAATATTTAATTAAGTGAAAGACTTAATTATACCTTAAATAGGTCAAATTAATCTTATTACGGGTTGAATTGGTGGGAAATTAAGTTTGAGAGGCTAATTTGGGTTAAATTGAGAAGACTGAAATTTTCAGAGATGAAATTTATTTTTTTACTGTACATTATGAGCTGGGATTTGCTTAAATTTAAGTTATTTTAGAAATGAATTACTCTAATGTTATGCATATTTAAAAGAAAATGACTTCTTCACCTAGTAATGGAAATATTTGAAATGATTGGTTGAATTAGTGAGAGGGAAGCCTCAATCTATTGGATAAGCATTTAAACTTTTTTTATGATTATGATGTTGATTCGATATAGTTATTTATCACTAATTTCTTTGATAACAACACAAAATGATTTAAGTGTCTACATATCTCTAATTAAGAGACGCACTCTTAACTTTAGCACATAAGTTTGCTTAATAATTCCATCTATGTGTAACAAATAAAAGTCCTATTCTTGTGGGCTCTTCAAAATTTAAATGAGAACAAGCTTCTAGGCAATTCACATCCATTGACGCCTAAACTATTCCTTGGAAATACAATAATATTGTTGTTTTTTAAAGACTTTTAAATTTAAAAATATATTAAAATAATATTTTTAAATTAAAAAACTTGTTTTTTATATCAATAAGTTTTTTTTTTAAAAAAAAAAAAAAACACTGTATAGCTGCAAGAACTAAACGCGGTCACGGATCATGAAGTGCATGGGGTCATTAGTCACCAACCATCACTGTAGTCGGTAGGTGAAAGTGGGAGACTTGAAGCCACGGAGAGCTCTTTCTTTTTCTTTTTTTCTTTTTTTTTTCAGGGGGGGTGGCTGAACATGTCCTACAAACTATACATTCATTGTCCACTGCAGCCCTTTCTGAATTTTTTGCATCAAATTTCAAAGTTTTTGAAGTCATATGCTGACTATGAGCAATCAAAATAGTTAAATCGTGATTTGAATGTAATTATATGTTTATACTTTGATACTCATAAAGTTTATAATCAAGTGATTCTCATAACTAAATTATGTGATTGATTTCCGTGAAATGACCTAAGAATATAATCATAATATTCTAATATACTCAAGGGACGTAACGTGATGAAAGAAAGTTTGTTATTTGCACAGTAGGTCTCAAGTTTGAATTAAAACATGTATTTTTATATAAAAACTTGAAACAACTAGATTTTACTCATTCATCTCGACCTATACACTATATTTCTCAGGAAATAGAATTTTCTTAAATAATAAATTCCACCTACGTAAATCCAGTCTCATAATGAGCAAGGAACCTTGGGGATCACGTGTATGTTTGTTTCGTGGAAAATTCCACATGAGATCCACCGTCAAAATATTGTTTCTCTCTTCACAAGCATGGGGACCCTTCATTAAACTCTACGACTTGATTGACCCCAGACGATCTTCAGTCGTTAGATCTTGTTTTCTGTAAGGTCAACTTGCATGTCCATGCCTCAAATGGATTATATATATTAGATTATAAGAAGTTATAATTATTTCGGATCTAAGATTGAGTCTTGCATAAGTTTTAGGTTAAATAATATATACAAAAATTGAAAAATGTTGATGGAATAGATAACAAAATACCATCATCGAGAACTTGATTGTTGGGATTGGAAAGAATATTATGTCAGCATTTACATTTATATTTACATCGGGGTTGTTATAAATTCTCAATAAAAAAAATTGTCAAGGTATGAAACTTATGAGAAAGCAAATCTAAAAAAAAGCAACAATTAAAAAAATATTTGAATCAATCAGGGTTAACTCGCTAACCTTACGATATAGACACAGGATTAAGATAACCCATAGAAAGAAAATTAAAAAAAAAAAAACACAAAAATTAAACTCTCAAAAAACTTTAAGGATAAAATTGAAAAAAAAATATGTATATATAAAAAACATGTAAAAAAAGACTAAAGTCAGTCAATATTAACCTTTAAAATTCATGATCGTTGTCACGCGGCCAAGACTAACCGGGTAGAAAAAAAATGAAAAACTTATAACAGTGTAAAATTCTCAATAAAAAAAATGAGGCATGAAACTTGAAAAAAAAAATAAAGAAAATTCAAATCAATTCAAGTTAATTCATTAACCACGCGATCATGGACATGAGATTTGTATATGTTAAACTTTCAGCAATGTATTTTCGATCTCAATTGATTCTAATTCAAGATTACAGTGCAGTATTTATAGCAATAAATACACTAAAGAATAAAAAACACACAAAACTTACCTAACACTAAATTACAAAATCTGTTATGCTAATTTACAAACTTTAACAGTTATATTCTAACTGTAATATTTAACACTCCCCCTCAAGTTGGAGCGTATATGTTTATTAAGCCCAACTTGTCAATTGCTCCATGAAATGTCTTTCCTGAAACCGCCTTTGTGAGTATATCTGCCAATTGATCTTCCGACCTTACAAACGGAAATTGTATAATTTTCCGATCAAGGTTTTCTTTAATAAAGTGTCGATCGACTTCGACGTGTTTGGTACGATCATGTTGTACAGGATTATGCGCAATCTCGATAGCTGACTTATTATCACAGTGTAGACCCATAGATGTCTCATACTCAATTCCCAGGTCTTGTAGTACCTGTTTAATCCATAGCAGTTCACACACACCATGAGCCATACCCCGGTATTCTGCTTCTGCACTCGATCTAGCGACAACTTTCTGTTTCTTACTTCTCCAAGTTACTAGGTTACCTTCTACAAAAGTAAAGTAACCTGATGTCGATCTTCTATCTGTCTGATCTCCTGCCCAGTCTGAGTCTGTGTATCCTGTAATTTCACGAACTTCATTCTTTGAGAATAGTAGTCCTCTTCCCGGTGCACTTTTTAAATATCTTAAGATCCGATATACTGCTTCCATATGCTCCTCTCCTGGTGAATGCATGAACTGACTTACCACACTAACTGCATAGGCTATGTCTGGCCGTGTATGTGATAAATATATCAGTTTCCCGACTAATCGTTGGTAACGTCCTTTGTCAGCTGGCGTCTGATCTTCTGCTTGTCCCAGTTTGTGATTCATTTCCATAGGTGTATCTACCGGTTTGCATGCAAGCATTCCAGTTTCTGCCAACAAATCCAACACATATTTTCGTTGTGAAAGACATATCCCCGTTTTTGACCTCGAGACCTCAATCCCTAAGAAGTACTTCAGTTGTCCGAGATCTTTCATTTCGAATTTCGATGCCAGAAACTGTTGTAGAGCCTTTCTTTCTTCTGGATCATCTCCTGTTAAGACCATATCATCCACATATACTATTAGAGCTGTTACCTTCCCTCCTTTGTGCTTTATAAACAAAGTATGATCTGAATTACTTTGCTTATAGCCAAACTCTTTCATCGTGGATGAGAATCTTCCGAACCATGCCCGGGGTGACTGTTTCAACCCATATAAAGCCTTCTTTAATTTGCACACTTTCGTTTCTCGTGAGCACCTGGTTTTCACTCCGGGTGGCAATTCCATATAAACTTCTTCTTCAAGATCTCCATTCAGGAAGGCATTCCTGACATCAAATTGTTGTAAGGCCCAGTCTCGATTCACTGCTATCGATATGAGAATCCGAATTGTGTTTATTTTTGCAACCGGGGCAAAAGTTTCTTGGTAGTCCACCCCATACTTCTGCGTATATCCCTTTGCTACCAACCTTGCTTTGTATCTATCAATGCTCCCATCTGCTTTCAACTTCACCGTGAACACCCATTTACACCCAACTTTCTTCTTTCCTGTTGGTAGTTGACATAACTCCCACGTGTTATTCTTCTGTAAAGCCTCCATTTCCTCATTCATTGCCTTGGTCCACTTTGGGTCTGCTAATGCATCCTGTACATTACTAGGAATAGACACATTGGATAATTGATTAACAGTAAATGCATATGATTCCGATAATCTATGGGTAGAAATATAGTTGTTGATGGGGTATTTAGTTTTGTGTTTTGGATCAGGTTCATACTGTTTCTTTGGGACTCCCCGGTTTAGTCTTTGTGGGTATCTATGGGTCTCATTATTTTCTAAGACAGGAATTTCATTTATATCAATTGGGATAGGATTTAGGGTTACCTGAGGTGACTGAGGAGAGACATTCTCGGTTGATTCTTCGGTTAATGGTGTAGGCGTTGGTAATTCCAGAGACATAGGGGGGTCATTACTGAGATCATTCTGGTCTGTGCAACCTTCCTGGTTATCATCCCAGCTTGGTCTCATTTCCTCTAATTCAAATATATCTTCATTCTCTTCATTGTTACTCTCCCCCTGAAGAGAAGAACCAGGAACTCCCCCTGAATAGTAGGGTTCAGATTCGCGAAATGATGCATCCAAGGTCACATGTAGCTTTCGATGATGAGGATCGTAGCACCGATATCCTTTTTGAAATGCCGAGTAACCGACAAACACACACCGTTTGGCACACGGATCGAGTTTGCTGCGCAGAACCTTAGGGATGTGGACATAAACCGTACAACCAAATACTCGAGGCTCCAAATTTGGAAGGTGAGGAACCGAGAGAAGAGATTCCATTTTCTGTTGAGGAGACTGAAATTCAATTGCACTGGATGGTGTTCGATTTATTAAATACGCAGCGGATTTGACTGCCTCACCCCAATAGTATTTTGGCAGATTCATGCCAAATAGTGAGGCCCGAACTATTTCCATAATTTGCCTGTTCTTTCTTTCGGCTAATCCATTCTGCTGTGGAGTATATGTGCAGGATGTCTGATGTCGAATTCCGTGACGTTGTAAGAAGTTACCTAGTACTTGATCCATAAATTCCGTACCATTATCTGACTGAAGTGTACGAATCTGTCGTTGGTATTGGGTCAGCACCATTTTCTGAAATTCCTGAAATGCTGTACTTACTTCACTTTTATTTCGGAGGAGAGATATCCATGTCATCCGAGTACACTCATCAATAAAGGTAACAAAGTACCGTGCATTAGAAAAAGATGAGACCTTTGCAGGACCCCAAACATCAGAGTGAATAACTGCAAATGGTTCTACACTTTTATTCAAACTTGGCAAATAGGAAATACGGTGACTTTTCGCCAATTCACAGATGTCACACTTAAAATCCAAAATACTTAACCTTGAAAATAGATGCGGTTGTAGCTTCTTTAGGTACCCAAATGAAAGATGTCCGAGTCGTCGATGCCATAGCCAAACAAGAGCCTGAGCTTGATCCATACTTGTGGTCTGATGTGCATGACCTAACTTTAACCCCCCTTGTTTCGTTAATTCCAAGTAATACAGGTTGCCCCGTCTAACACCATAACCAAGAATCTTCCGGGTTAGAATGTCTTGAAAAACACAGAACAGAGGCCAAAATGTGATCGTGCACTCAAGGGTAGTCGTGATTTGACTAACCGAGAGGAGATTATACGCAAGAGATGGAACAATAAGAACAGTATCTAATGTAATAGTATCAGTTAAAACAAGAGATCCTTCCCCCGTAATAGGGGAGGTACTACCATTAGCAGTACATATATCTGTCCGTAAAGAGGGTTTATGGCATATTAGATTATCGGAATCTCTAGTCATATGATGAGATGCACCTGTATCAATTATCCAAGTACTATTCTTTGTAATAATAGAGTGTGTAAAGTCATTTTCGATGATACCTGGATGGGTCACATTCGTTGGGGGTTGTGTCTGATCCGCTTCCGTCAGATGAACCAGAGGTTTTCGAAAAAATTTCCGAGGTTTTTTCGTAAAGTCCCACCAGTCCGGGTAGCCAGTAATTTCATAACACCATTGTTTTGAGTGTCCCATTTCACCACAATAAGAACATATCAGTCCACCAGTATTTTTGTATTTTTGGTCAACTCGGTCAACCCGGTCAACTCGGTCAACCCGGTCAGCCCGGTCAGCCCAAAACCGGTCAGCCCGGTCAGCTTTAAACCCACGCCCTAATGGCTCTGCCTCTCTCCCTCTGTCCCCTTCTTCAAACCGCGCCGCCCCATTCCTTCGTTCTCTCCCACGGGATCCAAACCCTCCATCACCTCTCACGGTTGCATCCAAATCTTCAACTTCCATAACATTAGGAGTCACCGAGGAGCTGGATATTTCAGGGTTGTGGTTGTGTAGTTCTGTGGGAGGCATCTTGAGGATCTGAGGGTTCAAGTTTGAGTTTCAGTTGAAGTTGTTGGGGGGTTCTGGGTTCGAGTTTGATAATGAAGATGAAGATACGCAGTGATGGATACACTGAAGGTGATGGATTGAAGGGAAGAAAATGAATACGCAGTGATGGATTCTGGGTTTCTGCAACAGGTACTGTAGCGATCTCCCTTCTTCTTTTCGATGAATACGCTTGTTGGGTTGAGTATAACGACTGGTGATGGATTTTCTGGGTTTTTCGACGGTTTTAAGGTTTGAAATTTCTGGGTTGATGGGTGAATTCTGGGTTGATTTTCCGGGAAAGTTTTGGTTTTCCGGGAAAATCTTGGTTTTCCGGGAAAAACGAGGTGTTTGGTTGCTGGGAAAGTATGGGTTTCTGGGGAAAATTCTGTGGTGTTTGGTTTCTGGGAAAGTCTGTGTTTCTGGGAAAAAAACTGGGGAAAAAATTTCGGGTTTTGGATAATTCGAAAGAAAAAATACGAATTCGGATTCAAGTAATTCGCTCTGATACCATGTTAAACTTTCAGCAATGTATTTTCGATCTCAATTGATTCTAATTCAAGATTACAGTGCAGTATTTATAGCAATAAATACACTAAAGAATAAAAAACACACAAAACTTACCTAACACTAAATTACAAAATCTGTTATGCTAATTTACAAACTTTAACAGTTATATTCTAACTGTAATATTTAACAGTATAGCCTTATATAAAAGCAAGAGAAAAAACCATGAAGACCAGTTCCATCAAATTCAAATATTGAATGTTGAAATTTAAAACAATATATAAAAGACCTAAAATCAGAATTTATTAACCTTTGAAACTCGTGGCTCAATAAAAAATATCAAATATTAAAGGGTAAGGCACGCATTACAAATTAATATTTAAGGAAACAAGAAAGAATATTAAGAGTCAGTAATCTTCCTTCAACAATAAGAGAGAATTATTTTCTTGATCGGGAAGATTTCTTAATTACATTCTCAAAAAAAAAAAATATAAAAACAATACATTGAATCGAACAGACAAAATTATCATTAATTAGAAAAGGGTAAGAACAATTTAAATAGAATTTATTCTTCAAAAGCATTTTTGAAAGAAAAAAAAATATTTTTATTTTAAATTAATTATTTTGTTGTTTTTAAAACATTGTGTTAATATCAAAAATAACTTTTAAAAATAAAAAAAAAATTATTTTTATATATTTTTAAATAAAAAATATTTTCAAAAATAACCTCTGTCAAGTTCTCACTTAGGGTCTATTAGGGAGAGCGGTTGCGGTAGCTTTTCAAAGTGTTTTCGTGTAGAAATACATCAAAATAATATTTTTTTTATTTTTTAAATATTATTTTTGACATCAGCATATCAAAATAATCTAAAATTATCAAAATATATTTATTTAAAATGAAAAAAAAATGAATTTCAGTAAAATGGCGGTTTGGCCGCAGTGCCAAACGGGCTCTTAATTGAGACCTTTTGGAGCTCAGTCTGCTTGGAGGATACGATTGACATAAAATTTTATTTAATTACAACATTAGACTAACTAAATAGGGTTGAGGGCATTTTCGAGGTTTGCCATTAGAAATTAGCAAAATTAAGAGCTAAAAAGGTGTTAAAAAGCATGTGAGGCAAAGTCATCAAAACCGCACAGAGAGAGGGGAGGGATCAAGAGAGAGAAACGAAAATGGGAATCATGGCGAAGGCCAAAAGCAGCAAAAACAGCAGTGAAAATTGGGGCATGGGCTTACTCCTAGTCTTCTTCCCCGAGGAAACCTCCTCCGCCGACGCCACTGTTCCATTCTGCCCCTCCCCTTCATCAGCCTCATCACTGGCTACTGAAAGCCCCAACTGCAACTCGTCAAAAATAATTAAAAGGACCAACTCAAACAACCCCATAATCACGAAGACTCAATCCACCATCTCAATTTGTGCCCTTTTACTCTTCCTCAGTCTCCTTCTCTTCACTCTCTCAACTTTTGAACCCGCAATCCCCAACCCTTCCACCACCATTATCAACAAAGCCCCGCGTAGATTGTTTTCTCAAAAGCCTCAAAACAAGCTTAAGCCCGCCAATACCAGTTGCTTCTCTCTGTTTTCAAGAACATTTTGGCCAAAAGATGACAAAAGAAGTGAAAAGTTTCGTTCTTTATTTGCTTTACAGGGAATGGGCAAGCTTTACAGGCGTGGGACAAGAGCAATGAGTGATCTTGTTGTTGCTCATGTAATTGAAGAGACTAATGAAGCTGAATTCAGACTCTTTTTAAGAGTCTTGCATCGGTCAGGCCTCACAGCAAGAGCTGATGTTGTCTTCGTCTTTCCTTCCTCTTTATTTGCTACGAAATTTGAATCATTGATTGAAGAAGAAAATGACTCTTTCTGGAAACTTGTTAATCACTACAGACAATTGAATAGAACGAGTCATGACTCAGTGTCGGCGTCGAATTTTGACGTGAATCAGTTTTTGAAGAGTGGGAAAAAGCAGATGGGTGAGCCTCTGTGGGGAAAGAGAATTAGAGTTGACGGCAATGGCAATTCCAGTGAGTCGGGGGAGGGCGAGGGAGAGTTGAATCTGCTGAGTTATGGCTCCGTGGTGGGTTTTGAAGCGAGTGAGCTTGACCCGGAAAACTCACTTGCAGGGTTCTTAGACCATGTGCCAATGAGTTTGAGAAGATGGGCTTGTTATCCAATGCTACTCGGTCGAGTTAGGAGAAACTTTAAGCATGTAATGTTAGTGGACGTGAAAAAAGTGGTTTTTCTCAGAGACCCACTCGGCCGAGTCAGGAACCGGAGTCCAGAGTCGGTGTATATTAGAATAAAACAAGAAAGCTGTTCAAACAAGCATGGCAGGAAAAACTCGGAGAAAACTCAGTCTAATTGTCAAGTTAACTCAGCGATGTTGATGGGTGGAACAAGGGGAATTCGGAGATTGTCTAGTGCAATGTTGACCGAGATTGCTCGAGCTGCAATGCAACACAAGAAGAAGAGCTCAGTTACCGAGTCAGGGATCTTAACTCAACTCGTCGGCAAGGTGCATATGCTGAAGAATATTGACTTGATTACATCGACCGAGTCGATCCCGGGTATGAGTTCACTCACTGTCTCAAACTCGTCTTTGTGGAATAATTTTAGTATAATCCAACTTGGTGGTAATGGTAATGGCAATTATGATATGATTAATTCAATCATTATAAAGCAGATATGTTCATGGGAAGTAGAATCCTCTGTTTATAGAGACTGTTAATTAGCAATTACATAGAAGAAATATATATATTTTTTATTTCTTAGAAAAGAAATTCCACAATCATCCCTGTGGTTGTGCTTCTCAATCCACTTGTGGGTTTGTTTATTACGTGTAAATGATATTGTTGAAAATATTATTGAATTTCTGGAATGGGAATGTTAATTGTATATTATATCAGAAGGATGCCAAATTAATCAATCATGATTTTGTCTTGTACAAGCCAAATAACATTATATAATAAACGTAGAGGGCGATTGATTCCTCTTCATCCTTTCCAATTTGATTACCGTAATCAAGTTTACCCATAATCTTAATCTCTAACCCTACCTTAGTAATTAATGCAAGTTAATTCCTTGAGCTCATGCTTATCCAATCAATCGCAAGCGAATGAAATTCGAGTTTGACCTAGAAATCTTGTGAGGAAAGATTGGTCAATGGTTAGAATCGTGGGTCTTGATGGGAATTTCATGCCATTCAATATATGGTACGAACAAGCAATTAAGAGCCTGTTTGACACGGCGTTTCAATCGCTGTGCAGCAGAAATTCACAAAAAAAATTCATTTCAAATGAATATATTTTGGTATTTTTAGATCATTTTGATGTGCTGATATCAAAAATAATTTTTAAAAAATAAAAAAAATATTATTTTGATGTATTTCAGCACGAAAAACACTTTAAAAAACCACTGCAATCATCATCTCAAACATGCCCTAAAGAGTTGATAAGCTAGGGTTGGGGAAACCATAACGTAGCTTTGATTTATTTCATCGTGGTTAAAGTTACTTTACGATGCAATAACTTATATTGGAGGTATAGCTAAGATGACAATTGAGTTTGGTTTTTTCAATACTCTACCGGATTCAAATCTAAAAAAAAAAAAAAAAAGAAGCTAAGAGTGGATTCGTGGGGGCAGCAAAATGATATCCATGATCAACCTTATTATATTCCTAATTTTTTTTTTCACGGGCCTGATTGCTAATTACCCAAAAAGGATGCAATAAATAACCCTTAATTGTACGCTAATGTCTCCTCCAAAATTGACCCGTTTGTAAAGAATGGATCTTCGTACCCACAAATGGGGGGAGCGAGGGCTGCACACCAGATTTGTTGCTTATTTCTAGAGATATAAATTAAAGCTTAAGATAATGTGTGAGAGCGAGAGAGTCACGGAGAGAATGTGAAGCAACTACGCGTATGGAGATGTGAACACATTGATTTGTAAGGCAGGAAAAGTAATTTAAAAAAAATAAAAAATTTAATATATTTTTAAACAATTTCAATCACATTTTCAAACTTTCAATATTTTTTTTTCTTCGAAGGCAGGAAAAGCATTTAAACGTATCCTTGGCTTTCACTTTTGCCAGCTCTTGCCTGACCCCCACAAACCCTAGCGAGATCAAACCCTAGCCAGTAGCTAGCAGGTAAAATGTGCTCACATGGCGTTACATGTGTGAAAAGAAAGATAGGGTGAAAGAATTAAATAAGGTTGTGAACTCTGGTGGTAGTAAAAAAGTGTGTGCAATATGCTAGACCTGACCCAATACTGATCTTTTTCTTTTCCATTTTTTAAGGCTGACACGACCTGGCTTCCTTCACTTCCCTTTACTAATTTTATTACTCCAATTTTATATTAATTCCCTTCAAAAGTTTTATTTTAAAGATTTTTCAAAGCCGCAATTATAAAAATAAAATAAAAAAAAACTACAAATTACAGGTTATCTCTAAGATAACCAAAGTGAAGATCTCTAAGGTTGTCAAGGCCATGCTGTCTAGGTTTCCATGTGCAGACACTCTTGCACAAGGGGTGTTTCCTTGCAGCTGTCTGAAGTGCTGTCAGGTTGAGTATTTTAGTTTTTAGGGTTTACAAATTCTATGGTGCCCGAATTATGGAATATTTAATCGGACTTTTCTTGCTGGATGGCATGGCCGACATGCCCACATTGTTTGAATAGCCTAATCGTGACATTTTCTTCATAAAAGAAGAGGGTTGTGCAAATTTTATCTCTTAATCTCGAGATTTATTATACAAATCATAAATTATTTATCATCATGTTTTTTTAGAAACTTATTCGTACCATCCCAGGTAGAATTCACTTTCATAAAAATGACCAATAAAACAAAGCACCTTTCTTTCCTCAATTGAGTGAAAAGTAAAATTAGCAATCATTGTAGGGTTTAATTTAATTACCGAAAAAACAAAAAAACTTTTATGAGATAAAAGAAAATTACGTAATCAAGAGCATTATGGAAAGGGAATTCGTAAGCTGCATATTAATTCAAACTAAGCAAGATTGTTGAAGTCCATAAAGGTGAGCTTGATGTAATAAGGTCAATTCTCATTCCATTGGATGCTTCTTTTGTGTTATTTTTCTCACTTTATTAATTTTTATTTAATCTGTCTTTTGAAGAGAAAGAGCAAGCTCTATTTTCATGCTTTCATTATAAATTGAAATTGAAATTTATAGTTTATTTGGAAATATAGTAGATATTGTTTATTAAAGTATTTTTTATTTGAAAATATATTAAAATAATAATATTATTTTTATCTTTTAAAATGTATTGTTAATATCAGATGATTAAAAAATAAATAATTTAAAGCTAAATACAATTTAATATATATAACTTAACCGCAAAGTCGAACATGCTCTTAGTAATAAATAAAAAAAGCCACAATCTTGTCTTACATGGATGAATAATTCCCATTTGGATTTTAAAAAAGAAGAAGAGTACTTTAATTATAATTATGGTGATATATATGAAGAAAAAAAACGTGAAAATAGTATTTTTAATTATCTCTCCGATCCTGACATGGGTAATTTAATAGATGAAATCAAGAGAAGAGATCATCAAAACAATAAAACCAACAGAGACTGCATCTATAAAAGGTTTCCAGAGAGGACCAAATTGGTATTAAAATTCCTGCCCTAGGATGCTTATCATCATCATCTACAAAGCTCAAAGTCCTTGTCAATTCTTATTCACCCATTACAAGGTCACCGACAAACCATAACTATGCCACGTGTCTTCACAGAATTCACACATTTGGCATCGCTGTCACCATCCTTTCTTTGATTGGATGCGAGACGGGAATTTTGGTGGACCCAATTGAGGAAATTGCTCAACGGGGGACTTAAAAGCATATGTTTAGTGTGGAAAGAGAGATGCTACAAGTGAATCCCAAAAAAAAAAAAAAAAACAACACCTTCATCGACATGATTTCCAAGAAATCATACGTACATCTCCGAGTAATTTAGTGTTCATTAATTTTTTATTTGTTGTTGTGTTTTAAAAATGATTTAAAAATATATATTTTAAGTTAAAGATTTAAATTTTTTTTGATGTTTTTAGATTATTTTTATGTGTTAGTGTCAAAATTTATTTTTTAAAAAATATTATTTTAATATATTTTTTTAATAAATACTTTCAACAACAACCTTAACCACACTTTTAAACAATGAATGCTTCTTTTTTTTTTGTTTGGGAAGTAAATTATGTGGTGTTATCCTTAAAAAAACATCATATTATTTTTCTCTGATTCTCTAATAAAATAGAAGTAATAAATGAATCGTAACGTAGTAGATATGTAGAAAAAGTCAATGGTGTAAAAATATCTAATTTTGAACTGTTTCAGTTTTGGAGAAGATGAGTAATAAATTTAAAAAAAAAATGTAAAACTTGCGTCAAGCATTGAAAATGAATGAAGTTTGGACAAAATTATAAATTAAATATATTACAATATTTTTAAAAAAATATTTTAATAATGTAAGTTTGACAAGTAATATCATGAATACTCTTTATTTCAAAATATTTATTCAATAAAATACAATTAATAAACATATTTTATTTCCTCTGTATATCTTCTCGAATCCTTGTGCAAATATCTCTGTGCTTGCATGGCTCCAGTGTGTTTAGACAGCTGCACGCGATGTCCTTTGTCGAACAAAACACAAGACAGATTCTGTAGAAGATGAAGACAAGTGAGCAAAAAATCATTTTGTAATCTATACTCTTAAATTCTAGACAAATCGGTCCCTCTACTTCGTGTTTTGGGTTCGGAATAAACTTTTGAGGCATTTTAACACTTTCATCTATTAATTGATCAAAATTTTGCTTATCAAATTCAAATATATAAGGCTTCCACACATAAGATTATGAATAAAGAATATAAAAAATCAAAAAATAAATTAAGATTATTTTTAAGAAAAATGATGGAATAGAGATTAAACTTATCCTGCTGGTTAAAAAAATTTAAAAGTTTAATATGGACATGCTTAATTTAAAAAAAAAATAATCTTATTATTATTGTTTTATTATTTATAATTTTTGGTGTAGAAAGCCACTGACAATATTGTTAAGTTAAACTAGCAAATCTTTGCGACAAATGGGATGAAGGGATTAGAATGTCTTAAAAGTTTAAGTAAAAGGATTGATGTGAACAAAAACAATAGAGGGTGAATATGACTTAAACTTATAGGATCAGGGACACAAGGTGATTTTTATTTTTTTTTGGGGGGGGGGGGGGGGGCAAAAGTATTCTGTTGTGAGAGGAGGAAATGAACACAAATTCTAAACTTGTAGTTATGGCTCACGAATACAAGCAGTTGTCTCAGGCTCCACCTTCCTCCTTGACATTGACATGAAAGATTTGAATGCACGATGCATTGCTTAGCTGTGATTTCTTCTTTATCATTTTAAAATTATTTTTGAAAGAAATTAAAAAATATTATTTTTATTTTTTATTTTAAATTTTTAGTGTTTTTAAATTATTTTTATATGCCATGCTAAAATCAAAAATAATTTAAAAAAAATAAAAAAAAATATTATTTTAAAATATTTTTAAACAGAAAATACTTTCAAAAATAGTTTCAAAATATATTTCCAAACAATCACGAATTGCACGTAGCAACCCAATCCAAAATCAGAGTCTCCATAGCTAGAAGGAGTCTATTTTCTTTATTTGGTTAAGGTAGATGATTCATGTAAGAGAAATTCCCTAGATATTTCCCTCATCAATGACCTAGCCTCTCAGAGGGTTGAGCGTTGGATCTAATCCATGTCGACCATTGCTTTCTCAATTTGAATTCGACTCCAGAACATGTTTCAGCGACGACTTGAATCTTTTAACCTAGTTTTAAACAAGTCATTTGCAATATTTGTTTTATCTCTTTATTTTTAAAGTTTAAACGTGAAGATACAAACTAATTATAAAAGTAAAAAGAACATATTGAAGATCGAGCCGATTTAAGATAAGGGTTATTCGAGCAATGATTCAAGACAACTGTTTAGTAAAATATATCTATTTTTTTTAGAGGCAAGGAAACACTGTCCTGGAAAGTGTATTTTATATGCTCAGGTAAATGAATAAAATCCCGGTTGTCTCAGATTCTTATATCAAACTCGAGATTTATTATACAGATCATAAGCTCTTTGTCATTACATCACACCCCTTAAAAACTTGTTTAGTAAAATAGCTATAACATGAAAATTGCTATCATTTAACTCAAAGAACAAAATGAAAATTATTGAGAACCCTACTTGTCAAATATATATATATAATTTCTCATTAATAATTTTGTGGAAAATACTACATTCAACTTAAGCAGGCTATAGTTAAAGGCTACTTCATTGGAGGGTTTGGTATGAGACTACAAGAGAAGGCTGTTGACTTGTAGCCGGCTCCACAAACAACGTTGTTTGCAATTAATTTAAGACGACTAAAGATGGCCTAGTAGTATGAGCTCAAGAACGTGCTACATTCTTTTTTTTACCCACCACCATTAATCTACTATAAATGTTATCTAGAACATCCCATCATCCATCAGAAAACTTTTTTTTTTTTTTACGAATGAAGATTAAATAATCAAACCACAAAAAAAACATCTCTATATACTTTATTTATCTACATAAAAATGTGATGTAATTATTTTTTAAAGTATTTTTTTTTTAAAATATATCAAAATAATATTTTTTTTATTTTTTTATATATCATTTTTAATATCAGCACATCAAAATGATCTAAAAAACAAAACAAAAAATAATTTAAAATAAAAACTAAAAAAATATATATTTGAAAAAAATATTAAAACATAATGTTAAACAGTCACATAGTTTGACAGAACTTTCCTGGTCTCATAATGCAACATGTGAAACCTGATAAGATAAGCATCATGGGGTAACATGCATGCAGGGGTACACTTGTAACTGACACCAACCCTTGCTGCTAACCCCAATTAATAGAAAATTATGTTCATAATAATGGGTTTCAATAGAAAAATACTTACATCATTAGCCACGATTGTGTAAATTAAATATGGTTATGCTAATTGGTCACACTAGGACCATTGAAGTAAGTTGATGAGAAAAATTCGTGGGGGCGAGTTCTTAAAGGAGAGATTTCACGCATGTGGACCTGCAAAACTCTTGGTCACATACAAAAGATTAGGCAGAATAATTTATGTGTATATAAATAATCGCACTCCCTCGTCACCTACGGTCCATATATTAAGTAGAAAACACTAAGAGCCCCCCCTTTTCTTGTCCTCACTGAATTTCATAAGATCTTTCCAAAGGGTTCGAGAACTAGTTCTTAAAAAAATAATTTTGTGGGAAAACCAGGAGATTAGACGAAGGCCGGTGCAATAATCTAAGAGTATACGACCATGGAAAAGGTCTTATAAAGCTTCCCCACCATGTTAGCAAAACAGGCTATGGATCATCTCATTTTATAATCCTAAGTGTACATGGCGCATCTCTGGTCACGATCATTCCTCTGATGTATTGGCTCCGAAACTAGGGTGACCCATCTGATGTAGAAGGCTTAATTATTTTATTTATCCACACAGCAAAACAATCCAACATTAGCAGGTGATTCAGTGATGAGAGTTTAGGATTATAAATTTGAGTTTTATAGTTATTAATATGATGATCACTAGAAATTTGTATGATCGTTAATTTTAAAATCTGTGAAATTAATCAAGATATATACAAGTTAACTCACACACCAATATTAATAAAAAATAAAAAAAAAACAATCCGCCAGCAAGGTCTTGGTCTGGTGGTCAAGTCCTCTCACCCCAAATTCAAGCCTTGTCAAGCACGCCTGTCACACTCATGGTGCCTTACATGCTCACTGGACCTGCAGGATGTTTAGTGAGCCCAGAGATTAGTTGTGGTGCGCATAAGCAGATTTGGATACCCCGGTTATTAAAAAAAAAAATCCAACATGTGTAATGCTGCCTATGAAAGATCATTTCATACGAAGTGATGGTTTTTGTCTTCTAAACAATGTTTTCAAATATCACTGTCAGGTAGAACGTCACGCAATCAAAATAATTCATCAAGTTGTATGAATTTCATAGCTGAGGAGGTAGGGTTAGAGAGGCTTAGGTGGAAATCTAGGTTTTAGATGTTTTACTAACACAGCTCTCCATTCTCCCGTAAGCACAACTCATTATGAAACAAACTTTCAACCTTGCAACCATGTACTCTGCTTGTCGGGGCTTGAAGACGTTCAATGGATTCATTATCTCACATTTTACCACTTCATGCTTTTTATATTAATGCTATTGATTAATTTATATTAAAAAAAACTTATATAAATTTAATATGCATGATTTCTTTTTAATAAATTTCTCATGAATATTCAATAAAAAAAATTATTTTTAATTTTGTATGCTAGATTTCTATATAATTTTTATCAAATTAATACTCTTTATTCTTTTGTATTGTTGGGTCATAATTCCAATTTAATAATTTTTTTATTTTTCACTGAAATTCCTTTTCATATGATAATATTTTTTTATTTTAAAAAAATATTCTTCTAATAAAGAGATTTTTTCTCTAATAGAAAAAAAATACTCTCTTAAGGATTTAAATCATTTGAATTAATATAAATATTTATTTTATTTTAATTGTGTCAAATTCTTATTTAAGAAGTCATACTAATAAAAAATGTGCATGCTGTCACAAAACAACACAGAAATACATTTAAAAGAAAACAAACAGAATAAAAATCCTTTTCCTCATAACTCAAATCATCTGAATTCTTAAAAGTATTTATTTTATCTACCATATAATTTAATAAAATTAATTGTTTTTTAAATCACATCGTTTATGGCAATGGGCTAGTTATATATCATAAAGAAGAGAGACCCAAACTTTGAAACCTTCTAGGTAAACATAAGCGAAGGTCAACGAGCCCATGAGAGTAGAGAGCCTTTCATATGAAATAGCCGTTCCATTTATTAGAGCATGGACAAAGGTGCTATAAAGCTCGTCAAGTCAATTAAATCAAAGGGCAACTGACACAAGTGGGGGGCAAAAATAATAAAATAGGACAATATTCGGAGGTGTAATCGAAAAAACAAAAATAAATACAACTTTAAAATAAATTTAATTATTTTTAAAATAAAACTTACAGGAAAACATGTCTATTGTATCAACCAATCTCTCTTGTATCTCAAGACAATAATCAGACGCTGCTAGAAAAAGAATAAACAAACAATATAAAAACATCCATACAGTGATGATAGTTTACTGCACACAACCATACTTATTCCAAACAACAAATTTTCATTCCTGAATATTGGAAGGTTCAATACATATACACCCTTTTTTTCTTAACAGATTAAAAAAAAAAAAAAAGAATAAAAAGTCAAAGTAATCACAGATGAGATACATTGTGACCAAATAAAAGAATTTGAGCTGCCAACTGCCAGGGACTACAATCTGGTATTAATAAAAGAGGCAAAAGTAAATTAAAAGGGAAAAACCATGGGCAAAACTCACTCTTCAGGCATAATCACAACCGATAACGATACCAATCACAGCTACATTCCATCAAGGAGAAAATAGTGAAATGCTAGATGCAACAAGCCAGGCTTGGTTCACCAATGAAAGCACAGTTTATCAACAGAGCAATCAAGACCATAATGGTGGGGGGAATTTGAGTAAGAGCACAAAAGGGTAGAGAAATAATTCCCTTCAATGGACTTGATTGATCTCTAGAATAAATCAAATTTCTTCTTCTGCATGTCCTGCTTCCATTTTGGCATTTTATAGAATGCTTCTTTTGCAACCCCGAAAATAGTTTGGAACTCCTCACCAGATAGATAAGCCTGAAAAGTCAAAGACAAAAATAAACCCTGAATACCAATCCAGAAAACAAACTCCAGTAACAACAGAATGCAACATCGAGAGTAGGACCGACTTCTCTGCGTTTAAAATCAATTCCTTTTACAGGATTGTCAGAGTGAGCCTTTAGTTGATCATAGCAGAATGTACTTTGACTATTCCCATCATCAATCTCCTCCTGCTCTGTATCTTGCTTTCTTTCTGAATCCTCCCCTCCATTGCTTTCAGATACAGATGCAGTTTCTTCCAATTCCTTGATTTCCACAGCTCCTTCAGAACCCTCTGCTTCAGATAATGTTTCACTTTTTACTTCAGCTACAAGTGTTGAAACTTAAAATGGAGGAGATTGCTCATCTCATAGCCATATGAGATCAAAATTAAATTGCAAGACCTCAACAGAAAAATATACTCTTGCAGAATAAGATACAGCCATTTTAAAAGTAACTGTCATTTCTTCATATTTAAGATTTAATCAATCAGAAACATGCTAAAAGACATTTTTTTCTCACCAGGAAGGTTAGTTTCTGAGGGAGGACTACGGGAAGGAGAGGTTTCAGGTGTTGACTTCTTTTCAGCAGTAAGAACTGATGAAAGAGCAGCAACAGCAGCTCTTCTTTGTGATCCCTGACCGATTCCGGATGGCTTCGGAGTAGTAGTTTTTGATCCCGGGGATGATTTGAATGCAGAGGATAGGGCAGCTAAAGCAGAAGCTCTCTGTGTTGTTCCTCCTTGATTTGACCCATTGGACCTATCCTGCTCCTCACATAACAAGCACCTCATTAAGCTGGAAGTTGATTCATTAAATGAATTCATAACGCACACATACATGATACACCAGAAGGTGTAAATAAACAGAAGTCAAACAAGCAGAAGATAATGTCAGAACAAGGCATCCAAATACAAATTCTGTGCGAAAACATACAACAAGGATCGACAACAGATGCTTGTAAACCCACAAAAGATGCATAGACAATGCTTTGTGCCAATCAAATTTCCAGCTGGCTCCTTTCAAAGAGAACCAAATGACTTGGAATTATGGCACTTATGAGAGAACAAAGTAGTCAATTACATAGATTTTATTAACTGTAAAATGCAGCCTACATGGTCCTATTAAAAACGTGAAGGACAAAAGGGTCATGCTCTTCCTTACAGTTGGTTTGGCAGGGAGGTTTGTTTGAAAAATATAAGATTTGTCTATTACAGGGAAAAAAGAAGCAACGCACTAAATAAAGAAATATGCATACATACAGAACTGCAAACAGAGATAGAAATTGCACAAATAAAAAGAAAACAAAAATTAGTGAAGATGGATGATACTGATACAGACAAGCAACATGCAGCTAACACTGAAAGAAGAAGAAAGCAGAGACCTACAGAAGTCAAAGAAAAAGGATGAAAGCCAGTTTATCAAACTCTGTTGCATGAAAAAATTATTTACCAGATGTGATGGCTTCCCCGATGATGGGTTGAACGCAGAAGATAAGGCAGCCAGAGCTGAAGCCCTTTGGGTTGGTCCTCCTTGATTTCCGTTGGACCTTTCCTGCAAACAAATACACATTGTTGTCAACTCCAACACCACATATAAGACCTGATACGATTTCATTTGCACATGCAGGGAGAACAAGAACAGCAAGTAGTTGCTGTCAGTAAAAGATGCATGCCACATAGTTGGGGGTCAGGAATATGGGGAAAAAAGGATATACCTCAATTAATATAGAGAGAATAAGAACGAGAAGAAAGGTAATGAAACAAAAACAGAAGAGCAAAGGACATAATGTGAACATAATTTGTGGGACTGGTGAGAAGTAGCCAGAAGAAGCTACTTCCATTACAGAGAAAGCATGGGAGAAAAGGAGTACAGAAAAGTCTGATCATAGTATTCAGCAATAAAAGATAAAAACATATCATAATAATAGAAAAAATATTAGTTTAAATAAGAAGCATTCAAACAAAATTAGGTGCACAGTTATCAATTATCCATCACCAAGTTATGCACTAACCATTTGTATTAAGCAACGTATTTACCTCCACAACATGATGTCCTAGCCCAAAGAGTAATGCAGCCTTCTTTTGGAATGAGTTTCCTTGAACCTGTAATGCAGGAATGAAATTTTTAAACATACAATCAAATGATAAGGTATTGAACATGCCATATATGTAAACAATGAGAGTTTGTCGATGAAGTATTAACCTTTAGAGGGACCACACAACGGGTGCTTTTATCTTTACTAGATAAAATATTAGTAGTTCTTTTCCTTTCTTTTCTTTTTCCTATTTCACATATGAAACATCGAGATGCTGAGCTCCAAAGTCCCAGCAGGACTAAAGTCTGTTGTGATTCTATTTGTTTCTAACAAATTGTTCTTGTCTTGGAGAGAGAACAGAAGGTTAAACAATTGGCAATGGGTCAATATTACAGTTTTCCTTTCACTTGTACTCCTCTGTAAATTTACATGCTACTATGGTATTCTAGATTCTATGCACTAACCAGTATCTATTTCTAAAATATATCAATAAATGCTTCTCATCTTGTTCCCATTGGCATATTTAAAAGACTTGTGATCCTATCCTTGTCTAGGAGACTAAATTCCCACAAGCTTCTTCCTGATGCCTCAAGGTCTCACTTCCTCCACCCACACTCGTTCAGTTTTGTGCTTTTTTATGACTTGCCAAGCTTGAATAACTTAAGAGTTAAGCTTTAGAGATAACTACATAGGCAATCAATGATCAACTGGTCAATTGAAACAGACCATCTATCTCAACCAAGCTCCTGTCCACACAGGTTGGGATTGACTGCGAGGATCTGCTCCCCCCTAGTTCCTACCAAGCTAGGCCTTCTGAGAGTAATTCAAACTACATTTTCAATTATTTCCCACCCAATCACAAGATTTATAGGAATTTGTCTGTGGTATGCACAACACCAACCTCAACTCTATAAATTTGCCACTCATGATATTCTGAATTTTCCAATTCCAAGTAACAATTTCTCCATAGTGAGACGATAGATTAATATAACTTGAGAAAAGATAAATAATGCCGATGCAGTACATACAGCGGCTTTTGCGGGATCCCATGAAAAGTATGATGTGAAGAACGATGGTTCATTTCCTTCAGTAACTTTATACAGTGGTACATTTGGAGACAAGCCATCCAAAGACACAGCCATCTCAATGTATTTCTGCAAGGAATATATACTGTAAGTACAATTGACAGGAAAAAACTGACAAGAGTGGATCAGGTTAAGCACTACCTGGCCGATGTCAAAAACATTTTGCTTTTCTTTGGGGTCTACAGATTGGCCAGCCCAAACAAACACTTCTGCTTGTGTATCAAGTATCAACATATCCTCAGTCAACAAGTCATCTTGAGAGAAGTTGTAAACTTCCTCGACCTGCTCAATTGAACATGAGAAGCATCTAAGAAGCTGCATAAAAAGAATTTTGAACTGCACTTATAGTCTAGAACTCACCTGAAATTTCCCTGTCAGTCCACATAGCAGTGAAAATGATCATAAAAAAACTCAGTTAGAATGTTATCTCAACTACTTCAAAATCTCAGATGCCAGCTTCAATCTGATTTATTTCAATGAAAATTTAATGGAACTTACAGGGTATCAGCCAAGATTCAGAATTAGAAATGTCACCTTTATTAAAGGAGAAAGTGAACAAGTGAGGATCTCTGACAATTTCGGGAGAAAACTTTTTGCTGGTGTAACTTTGTTTGCCTCCAAGGGCAAACCAAAAGGCTGAGCTTTCAGTTCCTTCTTTAGCATGTTTCAAAGTAACTCCTGGCTGAATTAGTAAGGCAGATGATAGTAAGATAGAGATCAAATAAAAGAAAAATATGGAAGAAGAAAATTTTATCAAATTTGTAGACAAGACTTCAAGCCATTGACATTCTTCCTAAGGTGACAGCATGTTTAAACAAAATGAAAAGACTACACTTCCAGAAGGATAATACCTTCAAAAATTCAGCAATTTTTGCAGCTAACTGCTGCTGCTCAAAGGTGCTTTGATTCCCATGCCAGGTGAAAATTGATGAGCCAGATTGCAGAAGGAAGCACTCTGCAGAGTTCAATGATGTCGCCACCTGAAATAGAGTAATGCATAGTGGTATATGAAACTGTTAGTTCTACTCCTTTTCTTTTACCATTGATGGATGCAATTAGATAATAAGATTACATTTGAAAAGCGTTTGAAGAAAATTGAAAAAAGATCTTTCCTTTTCACGTTTTAAAGAAAAACCAGATAAACTTTGAATTATTTAGAAGTGAGAAAGGTTATCGTTCCTAAAACTGTAGCAGACTATGTTTACCATAATGAATAGAAGAATCACAGTCTCCAAATTACAAACATACCGGAAAAAAAATTCGCATCATGTTATATTTTATTGCATCATGTTTCTAAAACTGTAACATACTATGTTGACCATAGCGAATAGAATAATTATGATTTCCAAATTACTTACAAAACAAAAGCAACATTGAATACAACTGTGAATACAAGAAGCATGATGCAATAAAATATCTTCATAGTTGACTTCACTATTGACAAAAAAAAATCAGCAGAAAAGAACAATCGATGATCAAACCACATACTGCATCCACTTGCACTGCCTTATCATTATGAACTAAAGTTCCAGATATCCGAAATAGTGCAACAGAATCTGCTGTGTAAGTTTCATCCGGCAATCCTTTCTCTGCTATGCATTTCTTGTAACCAGAGCTCAGACCACCCTGAAGAGGAGTTGAGTCAAAGTAAAATTGTTTACAGCTGTCCAAATGAAAAAATTCATCATGGCAATAATAATTGAGATTGTGACATTAGAATGTAGCTTAAGCTGTGTACCTTGAGGATCACCAAAGGCTGAAAAAGTGCAACGAATTGTGGAGGCTCCTTACCTTGAAAAATACGACCCTGCAAGAAGCAGCTATTATATACAAATCATAGGAGCAATATCCACAATTTAACTTCAGATTATATCATACCTGTACAGGCCTGCCCTTTAATGAGTTGGACATTGTATTAGCCAGCCGAGTAGCCATCTTCTGGTCCTCCTGGTTGGATGACATTGAAACTCAATATTAAACCAACGAAGGCAATATAAAATATTAAACCAACAAAAAGATAAATTTAAGGGCATTTTTCTTCTATTGCAGCATCATGACTGGGCAGGGTGACATCAGCAACCAGTCTTCTAGACTGAAGAACTAGCACATATATTACAGAGACATTGTGGTCCAAGTGTCTCACTAATCCTAATTTGGGAAGATAGCACAAATTATAGTCATATGTAATAATATGGATAGTGTTTATTCGGAAATCTCTTCACATCGGAAACTCTGAGGTGCTGATGATAAAAACAGTAACAGCAACAACAAGACAGATTAAAATTTTCATATGCCAAAAATACTACTAAAAGGAAATGTGTGTAATAAATTGAGCTAGGCAGTCTACTCTGCATCAAATGGACAGCTTAAATGAGGCTAATATGCCAGATTAAGAGTACAAACATTAACAACTATGTCACGAGGGCTCACCCAACTATTAAGAAGATGAGGAAAAGGAATGCCAAAAGCAAAGTGGATCCAGGCAGCAAACACAGAAAATAGATCTCTGACAAACTCATTTCTAGCCAGCTACCTTAGTTTAGGTGATTCAGAAAAGAATTGGAGGTGGTGAACATACAAAAGTCAAATTGCAGTATCAAACACTAGTGGCCCATTACATATCATGCAGAAGTCAGAATTTTTACAGTCACATTCAAACTTCAAAGGCAAACGAATACTGCATCTGTTTCGCATTAATACCAGAACAATGCATGCACTATAAGTGGACATGCATAAGAACCCTCTTCAGACGTTTACACTATTTGCTTGAAGACATCACCATTATTTACTGAATTTTTTCAATTATCCTAAACCCTACTTTAAATAATATATATTACCTCTAAGCTATCATTTCCAAACCAACAGCAGAGAAGGTAGTCTTCTTTCCTATCACCAGAGTGATAAGTATAGAGAATGATGTAGCAATCTCCACTATAAAATTTACCAACATCCTCCTTTGGCAATGCAGTCTTAGAACTGCCATTAATGCACCATACCTGCAACCAAACAGAATTCAATATTCCAAGAGATGCTGATTTTAACAAGACTAGGATTCCAAAATTCCCAAAACACAATAAAGGAAGCCAATATAAACCTCCATCTTTCCACCTCCTTCAAGCAAAGGCGGTACTTCCTCATTTACTGGAGCACTTTTTGCCAAACCCTTGAGACCAACACCTTGCTGCTTCAGCAAAGCTACCATTCAAGACACATCAAATTTAATAATGTTACCCAAAAATATGTTGCAAAATTTAACTCACAGCATGTGATCATTACCTGCCACTTTCCCTCTTCCCTCTTCAGTACCAGGAGCTGCAGATCCCGCAGGCCAAGAATCAAAGTTTGACTTGAATGAATGTGTCTCATGACCTTGAATCAGTCGGGTTAATCGGGTAGCTTTCGGCCTGTTTTGGCTGGCAACAAATTCCTGAAAAATAATTTGAAAATGAAGTCCCATATTTTTGTGTAGAAAAGAACTACAAAAAAGGGTTCAAGGTGGGATTTCTTATTCTTGTTTAAACAAACAAAAACATGCATGTCTCTACCTCGGCAGCCTGACTGGCAGCTTTTCTCTCCTCCACTTGCGTTACACGACCAACCCAAACAAATATCTCAGCACCACAGTCAAGGAGGTAGCATTTATTGTTTTCTAACAATCCTTTGGACAGCTCGCCTTCTACAATCTTCACCTCCCCATCAGTAATACTGTGTGAAACATCGATTACAAACTAGCATTTAGTATCTTATGAGGATAATACAGAGATCATGTAACATTAGAAGCAAATTAAACAGCCCATGTTTCTTACAAAATAAAGGAGATCAAACTCTGAGGACAATCAAAAAGTAAAAAAAAAGGTAAGACTGAACTTTGATTATATGTTGACAGCATGGAAATTAATAGTAACCAGATGAGTCTTACTTTTACAGCAAAATTCTCAGCACAAGAGAAGCACTGAAATTTTTTATATCTATAAAATTCTACCCATACCACCAAGAGCCAGATAATACATGAAATCACAATAAGAGATGCTTATAAGAAACTAGAGTACAATGATGAGAAATTCATTACATGAAAGCAGAATGTATCCATTTTTCAACAATAATAGTGCACTATGACATCATCAAAATATATGAGACAAATAATGGTATATCAACTAATAGGTCACAGATTACAGAAATCCCAGAGTATTCTAGCACGCAGAATCACAAAGTGTAATGTTTGAGCATGCTTGATAACCAGTTCTGTAGTTCTAAATATATGTGAATGAGGAGGGCAACAAAAACATGACAGCTAAAAGTAATTATATTCTTCATAACCTGATGACGAGCAGAAGTAAACATTTCCATGTATTGGCAATAAAGTGTAAGGAACAGGAAAAACCCTGTATTAATTTTCAATCCTTCAATTTCTACCAGGATGCACAAACAAAATCATATAAGATCATAATACCTATGAAGTTTGGCTGGAGTTGTCTCTGGGATAATGTCATCTTCGTTGGCAACCTTTTTGCCAATTGGAGCAAAACCACCAAACAGGACCCAGAATTCACCAGAGTCTGACTCAGTGTCTAATTTCCCATCATCTAGATCACAAAAGCAATCATGTAGAGATAAGTAGAAGGCAAACAATAATAACAATATAATTGCAGGAAAAAAATAAAAGATGGATGGGCAAAGTATGCTTGTTGAAAGTATAGGGACTTGAAAGGAGGAATGCAGCATGAAATTCAAATACAGGTGACTTACCAACAATTGCAATGTCACATGTTCCATCATGATACTTTTCTTTCAAAAACTGAATCACTTCCAAAGCCTTGCCTCTTTCCTGGATATTAGAGTTTGCACCATTGAATTGATAGATCTTTTTCTCAGTATCCAAGATAAACACATCATCGTGATTTAATGATGACCGGGCAAAAGGAACCTGCACAAGCAGAACACATAATCATGTGCTCTAAACTCATGGTGGATTTACATTTGAAGAGATTTTATTGTGTATTTGAGAAGTTGATTTTACAAGATCTGATATGGTGATACCTGCTTCATTCTGACAACACGTTTCCCTTTACATACATACAATTGTATTTCAAATGCTTCCTCCTCGACTTTTTTAAATCCAGTTGCAATACCTCCTTCTAACGGTATAATGCAAGGTTTGAAGTATGACAAAAATTTGTCAGATTCATGTCCTTGAAGTTCCCTGTGCTGCACTGCGCGTCCTCCAAGAACTGCATCTAGTTCGACAGTTTTGATAGCTGCTGTTCCAGCTTCATCCTGTGATATGTTCCAATTATGTGAGAATATAAAATTCAATTATTAAATCACATGTGAAGACAAGATATAACAGAACAAGGTCCATGAAGAGGAAGTTTGGAAAGCCAAAAACACACCTGACTAGTATCTTTTCCAATCCAAAAGTGAATATCGTATAGATAAGCACCTCCCTTGCCAGGGGTTGTCTACAAAGAAAAGGAGACATGCAAGCAAATGATGAAGAAACGAAACAAAAGGAAGTCCCTCCACGGAAAAATAAAATACATAATAATCCATTACATTAAATGCTATCTTCAAGAAAGATATCTACAAGACACCATCTATTAATGCAGACATTTTAGCTTACTTCAACAAGCTCTACACCAACAAAGATTTCACCATTCATTCTAGGACAAATTAAAGCAAACACAGGAAACAGATGATAGAATATAAAAAGTGTTTGTGTGTGTGTGTGTGTGTGTGTGTGTGTGTGTGTGAGAGAGAGAGAGAGAGAGAGAGAGAGAGAGAGAGAGAGAGAGAGAGAGATGGAGAATGTTAATACCTGCAAAACAATGTAAGAATCCCCCATGTAGAATTTTCCATGATCAGATTTTGGCAGTGGAAATGGCTGAAAATTCTCGATTCGCCAAATTTCAGTCCCTCTATAAAATGTTAAGTATAACAGGTGACCTTTAACGAATTTCACCAAGAAAAGTTACACATTTATTACTCTATTCAATAAAACAGAATTTAAGGCACATGCATAAAACACAATTCATGAATGAAGTTGCTTGTCAGTAAAGGATACGGTCTCTGGCCCACTCCCTGAAATGCAGGGTCCAAAGCTTTTGTAGAGCTAGACATTGCCTACAATCCTCCTACTGATTGCTTTTAATGCAAAAAATGAGTGTATGATGTTTGAAACCCAGCTATTTGCTATCCGAAAATTGCACAAGAGCCTTCTGCAAGATTGAAAGATCAGTAATCTGGGAAAATCACATATGCTGCAAGTTTTTGGAGCATTCACAAAAGAAGATAATTTTACTGCAATATCCAGAACTAACCAATCAGGGAAGTTACATAGCTACCAAATTTCATGGTCAAGAACTTAAAACTGCATAGACATGCAAGTTTTTTTCTACTAGTTGGACTCTAATGATAAGAATTCCCACGGAATACTTCCACAAGATCCTAAACTTATCCCATGACATCTGAACAGGATATAGTTAATTGTTTATCGTCATCTATTATTTATATTTTTAGGCACCACAATGGAGTTAGCATTAATTGATTAGCCACTTCAGGGACTCCATTCAAGGAGGTAGGCTGAAATGTTGTTGATATAAGACAATAACAGAGTGGTCATCACCAAAAATTCTATGGTTTCCTGTAATTTTTCAAACACAAATCCAGTCTTTGTAATAGAAATATGCATCTAAACTGGATATCTAAAAGGCATAACTACCATGCAATATGCAATCACAATGTCATATTTATTATATCAGATATGAGGTAACAGACGTACATTTAAAGGGAGAATCCTCGACAAATATGACATCACATGGCATGTTTCAAAGAACTAAACATCTATATGAATATTTGTTCACTGAGACGTACTATTACTCTTTGTTGATATATCAAACCTTTTTTTTTTTGTTCAATGACTAAGCAAGCAATCCTATTTTCTAAATTAGATAAAAACTCATGCTAAAGTCTGCACTTTCACATATGATGGAGTTTTTTTTATTTACCAATGGAAAGCTGCCAGTAGCCTACATGTTTCCAGAAGAAAGGCATTGATGACAATCAAAAAGCTAAACTATTGTATGTGCTAAAATATCACAAGGATACAGTTTTCCAAAAGCATCTAACTATAGTTTTTTCTGCACTGCTGGATATCTTGTTAGCACTTCTGATGTTAATCCTTTAGTTTAAAGATCCAACTTTTTTGTCTTAGAAGGGATCACACTACTCTTCCCCCCTTTTCTTTAGCATCTAGCTTGCAGAGCAAGTTTCAGCATTCATCTAATTCAATCCATAAATCTGGAAGGTATTCTATTAACATAATGCCTTTGCAATAGACCCAGGAACCATTAGATTTCCCACTCTTCATATTTCCCCAGAACAACCAACTTCTACGCTCCACTTCTGGTTGTTTGTTTCGCTCTATAAGTTTCCAGTGCATATTATCCATTATCCACTAATGCAAGAAGACAAACTATTTTGAAATAATGAGTAATTGGCAATAACTCTCATCTTTTTGACAGGTCCTGCATGTGCAAGATCCCCACATGCCTTGGCTTAAAGCATTAAACCTATCATTCATGTAGCATGAAAATGTTTGCACAAGGAATTACATGAATAGAAGCCCCATAGTATAATCCTCATAGTTCCTTAGATTCCCATCAAGAGCTACATTTCCCACTGCCCATCACAAACAATAGTCATCTACCCACTTTAAATCTTACTAGAAAATATAAGAGAAGCTGTGTGGCTATTGCCCTAGCATCACATTTTATTGACAGTCTCAGACCAGAAATTGTAATGCTCCTTCTAAGGAGTCTGCATAGTTCATGATCTTGTCAATATTCTCAATGCATTAACTGTGAAAAGTTTAAAATAAATTTAAAGTTCCTGACCAAGCTTCATACCCAGAACATGAAGCTACTACTTCTGTGCAAGGACCACGACTATCAATTCAACTTGGTGATAACCTCAAATTTTTGCCACAAGAATTTTCAACTTAAAAGTTTAAAACAGACAGCAAAAGTGCTGGGGATCCTCTATCACCTTTGTGGTAAGAGCAATAATCACATCTCTTATATGCCTTTCATCTGCTTTCAGATAGTTCTGCAACTGTTTGATTCTTTAAACTAGACATAGAATGTTTCCATGTATCCACTGAAAATCTACCATGTTTCTGAGTTGCCTGTTTTCTTAAGCAACTGCGATATTCATACGGCATCACGAAAATACTATATGAAGATCATTGATCAGCAAACATCTCAAAAAGCTGACACCCCCTGAAAGCACTCTCTACAAATCATTATTCCTTTCAAAAAAGCTCTCCCCGTCCAATAAACGATAACTAAAATCCTGCAGCCTGAATCATCATATACTAATCCATATGTGATATATGAACAATGAATGTTGTGTACAAGGTGCAAACCTTATCAATAAATGATCCAGTCATTTTCTATCACAAGCAAACATCATTTAATAAAAACCCTGGATTTTTCCCCATCAGCCCTCGGTTATGTATTACCAAATATATTTAATTAAGATCGTAATACTCTCAAGCTAATCAAACCATCTATAACACATTAATTCATGGAACCATGTTGATCATCAACTATCAAACATCAAATGAATCAACATCAATCAATACATCAAGCAAACAAAATTCAAAGATGACGAAACAAAACAAGCAAAAGTACAACAAACAGACAAAACAAGAAAAAGTACAGCTTACAATCAGATCAAAAGTCAGATCATCAAGAGAAACAAAACCCACCAATATCTTGACAAGATCACGAAAACCCGGATCAGAAAACACGAAATAAAATGCGACATCAAAAAGGATCTATCAGAATTCTATTTTCTTAAAAATAAAATAAAATAAGCCAGAGTTAGAGCCTAGCTCTCTGTCAAAGAATATACAGACGTACCCGGAAATCTCTGCGTCAAAAAAGATGGCTGTGCGTCAAGTGGAGACGCGAGAGAGAGAGACTGAGCTCAAATGAGGAAAGAAGAGCTGGCAATAAAGAGAGATGAGAGTGAAAAAGGAGAAATGAAAAGGAAAAGAGAAGTGAATTATTGCTTTGTGTGGGGGTTTGATTTCTTTCTCTCTGACTGTCTTACAACTTTATTACTATTTTTTCTTTTCTTTTTCTTTTTCGGAGATTTCTAAATCTCTTCACAGAGAAATTCAAAGAAAGAAATGATGAGTTTGTGAATTATGAATGGATTGTTTGTTGCAGAGAAGGGGTGAGGGACAGAGAGAGATGGCTATGGAGATAGAGAGAGAGAGAGTCTGTCAGAATTTAAAAGGCTAAAAAGAGACCCGCTAGTGACGATAGCACCGGCCATGTTGGCTTTCTTCTGTTTTTTTTTTTCTCATTGCTTAGGTGGATTTTTTATTTTATTTTTTTCAATACAGTTTTAGATTTATTTTTATTTATTTCTTCCGTTTTAACTTGTCAGCCAAACAAGCCTCTATCTTTTTAGATTTTTAAGCTATGCTAATTTTATGGATATATTTTTTAAGGAAAAAAGATGTACGTTTTACCTTGCTCATGCTTCATATGATTTTTTTCTTTTTAGCCCCGATGGTGTTTTAGAGTTTAAAATGTTATTGTTAGCTCAACTTTTATGTTGTAACTTATTAGGTATTGTTTATTATTACAGTAGTGGTTATTTTTAAAGTGTTTTATATTTGAAAATATATTAAAATAATTATTTTAATTTTTAAATTCGTGCACCTAAATAATCCAAAAATAGCAAAAATAACTAATTTAAAATAATAAAAAAATCATTTAAAAAAAAGTATGATATCACCACAATAATAATAGAAATTGTTATTGTAATTGGATAATGAAAAACGACTTCCAAATTCGGTTACATTCCATGCCTTTTATTTTCAGTTAATAAGTCATTATTTGACATTGTGTTTTAAAAATATTTTTGAAAAAAAAAATATTTTATTTTAAATTTAAAAAATAATATTTTATTCTAAATTTAAAAAATAATATTTTTAGATCATTTTCATATGTTGATTTCAAAAAAAAATCATTTTTATGCAATTTTATTTTGTTTCATTTCATTATGAGCACAAAAGTTTGAGATTTTTTTTGTTTTCATTTGTTTGAGAATATGGATTATACTTTATTTTAGCTTTCAGGATATTAAATAATTAAGGGGAGGGCGGTTGTGGTTGCTTTTGAAAATACTTTTTATTTAGAAATACATCAAAATAATATTTTTTTTATTTTTTTAAAATTATTTTTAACATCAGCCCATCAAAAAAATTTAAAACACTTAAAAAATCATTTAAAATAAAGAAAAAAAATTGAAAAAGCAGTGGTACAACTGTCATCCCTAACAGGTTCTAAGTATTTTGTTAACGGTAAGGAATTTTTAAAAATACCAGAGTAATTAATTCTATTTATTGCTTATACGGGAAACCGTTTTCACTTGGCAGCAACGTGCGCTGTATTTGCTAGCCTGTAATTCAAGCCCCTCTTTCCCCAAATAAATCTTAGAGACGACACTGACATTAGTCTTTGACAGGTCATTCTCTTCGCATAGGCAGATAAGGGTTTTTTTTAAGTGATTTTGACAGGAAAGAAAATAAATAATTGGGCTGCGAAAAAGGATAAGTGAGCTGCTGCCTAAATATAAAAATACCAAAAAACAGCATTAATCTAAAAACAGCATACTAGGAATGATAATGAACGTCATGGTGATTCAAAGCTATACACATCTGTATATAATTAAAAATAAATTAATAATCTATTAGGTAGTTGACCCGGTGGTAACAGTTTGGGATTAGGAGGCTTGTTTTTTCTTGATCTTAGGTTCGGGTCTTGTGGTTATTAATATGATGATCACTAAAAAGTTAGATAGTTATTAACTTCAGGACTCGTAAGATTAGTTAAAATACACGTAAACTGACCTGAAAATCCATATTAATAAAAAAAAAATTGAAGTTATATCCAAAAACACTTCTTGCTTGTTTATGTTGTTTGTAGATGGTGTAAAAAAAAACTTGATCAAAACCTACTCTTTTTTACCCAGCACAAATAACAACACCTCTCAAATTATCTCAAGTTAACCGGCCATCGCTAAATCCTGACTCATGTGCTAACATTTTTTTTTTGGTAAAGATCGGGACTTTACGCCCTTCTAAATTAAACGCGGAATAGTAGACCCAATTAGGTCATAGTACAGCAAAGTGTATACCCCTGCCGGGGGATCAGTAAAAATATCCAACCCCCTATCTATCAAATCTCTAGTTAACCCAAAATTAGTTAACCAATCGGCCACACAATTGGCCTCCCTGTAAACATGTAAAGTTTTTACTTTCCAATCCCTGCCCAATAACTCTCTAATCTTCATAACCATATTATAATTCCTATCTACCCTCACACTATCCCCATTAACAATCCCAACTACAACCCTGGAGTCTGATTCTAAAATCACTTTTCTAAACCCTTTATCCCAAGCTAGCTGCAGCCCCCCATAAATAGCCCATAATTCCGCTGTCATGGAAGAACACAATCCAATATTTCTCGCAAACCCTCCTAGCCACGACCCCATATGGTCTCTAATAACATTTTTAATCTGCAATGATCTCTCGCATTCTAAACTTGTCTATGATGACTATTTTATCATAAAAACTTGATAATAAACTCAAGTAACTCATATCGATTAACTTTATAATATTGTATATGGAGTATTAATTAAGGAAAAAAATTATACGAGGAAACTTCATTTTTCTGAAAAGTGTATTTGTGGGTTCAGGTGAATGACTAAAACTCTAACTGTCTCAGATTCTTACATGAGGTGCACGCCCTGACTTGAATTCGACACTTGTTGTGTAAATTGTCAACTCTTTATCATCACGTCACGCCCGATAAAGACAAAAAAAAAAGACTAAGTTATTTGGTGATTTTATTGTTAAACTTGCATTTAATTCTCTCTCACAGATTACTATCAATTGAAATAGTCAATTTTCCCTAAGTTTTCAATTTGGTCTTCAATTTGTTTTTTTTTTGTACAATTGAGCTTTTCTAAATCCAAATAAATAGCTAATCACATCTATTTTTTTTAAGAGTGAGTGAAATCGAAACATAGAGGATCAAAGTGAAAAACATGGAGAAATAGGTGACAGCTTTGAATTTCATCCAAAAAATTAGTTTAGCCCCCCCCCCCGTTCATTTTCAGTTAAGAATTGAACGGTCCATTTAGCTGTCAGAAAATCAAATTTAGTACCGAAACTTTATTTTCTTAATTTCTCGGTCCCTTTATTGTGAGAGAAGAAATAATCACTCCATGAAATTCTATAATATATATATATAAAGTCTGGAGAGGTAAGGGAAAAAGGAAATGGAAAAACTTTTTATGACAATTATTAAAGAACGAATTCGTGCACATAAACTGGTCCACGTCCAGGTTGAACCAGCAGCAAACCGGCAAGGTTTCTGTTTTCCTCTTTAAGGATGATGAAGAGAAATTATTGAAGATAATTCATTCAAAGGATTTTGTAAGGGGTCCAATCCAATTTTGTTTGTACTAAAAAGCTGAAACTAGTCTGTCAGGTGTCCTCATATAAGCATCTTGTTAGTGTTTCTTTTTCTTTCCAGCTAAATTTTCATGTTTTACGTTGGACTCAGAGTTTTTTCTTCTTTTTTTATATTGCTGTTTAAACTGTATTTTATATTAAAAACAAATAAACAAATAACAGTTGGGAAAAACGTCTAAATGACTGGTTCAGAGTGTTATTGGAGTTGTTTTAAAAGTATTTTTTTATTTATAAATGTATTAAAATAATGTTTTTTTATTTTTTTTAAAATATTTTTGATATTAACTCATCAAAATATCTAAAAACACAAAAATATTTAATTTAAAATAAAAAATCAATATTTTTTCAAAAGTGTTTTTCAAACGCATTCCCAAACACCTCCTAGGTGTCTGATTGAGAGAATGGTTTAGGTTGTTCTTAAAAATATTTTTCATATAGAAATGCATTGACATAATGTTTTTTATTTTATAAAAATTATTTTTGATATTTGCACATGAAAATGATATAAAAACACTAAATTTTATTTTAGAGTAAAAAATAAAAATAATTTTTTTAATGTTTTTTGATATTTTGACTCAAACTTAAAATCCATTGTGCAAATCATAAGTTTTTTTATCATCGCACCACACTTCTTGAATACCTTTTTGAATACCTTTATCCGTTACCGTTAGAGAGTAGTGGTCCTTTTATTTACAATTAACTCGGTTCTTTATAATTTGGACTTTTAAATAAAAGAAAGGAAACATGTTAGATTTTATTATAATGAGAATTCTGATTTTTTATTGAAGGAATTTTTTTATTTACCTCTATTTTTTTACTTTATTTTCAATATAAAAAAAATGATATTTAAGATTAAATTTGATAAATTATACCTGTAAAACTTACACAATTACAGCATCAAATGTTTTTCATCAATAAATCTTTTTTCCTTTTCCTTAATTAAATATTATTAGATCATCTTTTGATTTACATGTCCTATATATAGTACAAGTTAATCAATTAGTGGCAATATAAATAAGTAAGAAATTAATTATATTTTTTATTTATATTTTCCTTCCTGAAATAAATAGATAAAATATAGTGTGAACCTCAAAAAAATATTGTCATTAAACCAATTTTTGGCTTGTAATAATTTTTATTCAAGCAAAATAGGAAACAAGATCCTCTTTAGTTTAACCTCCGTTTCAAAAATGTTTTTGAAAAAATTATAAAAATATATTTTAATTTTAAATTAAATTAAAAAATTCAGTGTTTTTAGATATTTTTATATGTTGATGGCAAAAATAATTTTTAAAAAATATAAAAAAAACTCATCATATTGATGTATTTTACTGAACAAGGAACCTGGAATCACAGTGATCAAGAAAAAAGGTTTACTTTAACCATATTAAATTAAGAGTATAAATTATTAGTATTGATGGTAAAAAAAAAAAAATCTCCGTACAAATAATTAGCCTCCACTTGCCTGCTCAACGAGTAACAAGAAGGCTTGAACAAGAGGGTTCCCGTGGGTCCAGCCTTCCTCAAAATTGCTGGCTCGGACATGTATGGCATGCAGCATGGTCAAGAATGAGAAGTGTGGAGTAACGTTATGGTCAAGTCTTCATTCCTTACATGTTAATTAATGAAAAGTTAGGTAATTCTATTCAAACAAACTTAATTATTTGCCCAAATATTGCTGGAATTGTACGTGCAAGACCTCTTTATGAAGTTAGGGATTTGTTTAAGCAAAAAATTTCAACTTCGACTCGTGGAATTTGACCTTGTTGACAGATTAAGCTAATGCATATGAAATTATGGATTTTTTTTTTTCTATTGAATTTGGCTAAAAGGAGAGACTTTGGTCTTGTTTATTTGGTGGGAATTTTTTAATTAAAAAAAATAGTTTTTCTAGAAAGTAGATTCCTAGAAATTAGATTTTTTATATATATATATTTGATAGTGTCAAAGAAAATAAATTGAAAAATACTTTTCAGTGTTTGGATATTTCATGAAAATAATTTTTTTATTTTTTCATGAGGATTAAATGTAATAGTAGCACATAATACATAGCTTTTCTTGCCCCACCTGAGAGCTGGTGAAACAATTGTAGCTGCACAAACACATGTTTGGTCTGGGATTGGCTAAAGTTGTTTTGTTACTGAAAAATCATATTTTTAAAAATCAAATGTCATATGATTTATTTTATATGTACAAATCTTCTACAAGGTTTATGTGGCTATGTGCTTGAATTCCATAACTTGCTTGTAAATATCATATTGATTTTAGATTAACTGACCAAATAAAACATCAAAATTCATGTTAGCAATTGTTTCTTCAAAGGACAAAAATATTAATGTACATTAGTCGTCACACGATACTTGAACGAAAGAAGTCTAATAACAATAAAATAAAATAAAATAAAGGAGCAACATACTAGAGAACTTTATAAGGTTTAGATGAAAAGTCCATATCAAACCACCATTAACTTTTCATCTTTGCTTCGCGTAAAGAAAAGATAATATATATATATATATATATATATATATATATATATATATATTTCAAAATCAAATATTTTTCACTTAAAAAGGTATTTTAGAGAATAATATAAATTTTAATTTTTCTAATGATATTTTAAAGATAAATAATGTATCATCAAATAATAAATATATTAATAGAAGATGTATAAAAATACTTGATCGTTAATTTTTTTGAAAAATCTAATATACTCAGATGAAAAAAAAAATTATGTACTTAATTGAAGTATGTTGGTAATATAATTATCCTTGATTAAGTTATTAAACAATAATAGTAATGTTTAGTTAGTTTTAGTTTTATTACTATGATTATTTTATCAAATAAATTTATTTTATTTAGGCTGGGAAAAAAAAAATTTAGGGGAAAATATTTTTTTTTCTAAATAAATATTAAATTAATGAAAAAACTACAAAAATAACATATGAAACTATCATTATAATATAATTAAAGTTGACTAAATAAAAAATTGAAATAGTAAATGAGAAAATGGGCAAGAAAAAAAAAAGGATTAAAAATTATTTTTGACAATAACACATCAAAATGACCTATAAACATAAAAAAAAATTAATTTAAAATAAAAAAATAAAATAATTTATTTTTTTCAAAAACACTTGGAAACACAATTTAAACACCACGTGCACAACTAGTCAATGAAATTATATTAGTTTAAGAATTATCTTTTTTTAATTATGCCAAGTGTAAGAGGTTTTTTCATTGTGCTAATTTGAGGAGAATAAAAGGAAACACGTGTCAGATCTAGAGTGGCTTAGTAAACAATAACAGCAGTACAGGCTGGTTGGCCGGTGTTAATACCGAAAGCGACCCCCAAACCCATCTTCCCTGAATTGCTGGCATCACCGCTTTTCACAATCACTGTCTTCAATGTCACAAATTCCACGCAACATAAAATCCATGCAATTCCTCCAATATTTAATTATCTACGGAAATATTTTATTTCTTCATCAATTATAAATTTATTTCCTATTTGTTTTGTATCTTTTTAACAAATAATTTTTAAAATATTTTAATATATTTCTAAGCAAAAAATATTTAAAAAAAATATTCACTAGCGAGACAAAATTAAATAAAAATAGACTATTGGAATAAGTGCTTTCCCCCCCCTCTTTTTGTATGTTTATACACTTGAATATATGCATAAGAATTGACTATCTAATCAAATGTTAAAGATTAGGAACAAGTCATTTGCAACGTAAATTAACATAGCTTTTTGGCTTCTACAAATGAAAAGGGCAAGGCATTTTTTATTTATTTATATTTAGAAGCAAAAAGGAAATAATGTAGAAAAATGAAAACCAAAAAAGGAACGAAGGCAGGACACTAACATGAAATGGACAAGCAATACCTTAACAACATGCCATCTATTTTTTAGGAGAAAGGGTGGCGCCGCCCATTTGGTGGTGGGTGGCAGGCAAAAGTAGGCCTATGATGATGAGAAGAAAGTGCATATAATATAAGCATACTTTACACACTCATCTACAATTTGAAACTTCTCTTCCCCACATTTGACCTCGAAGTATTTTTTAAAGGCAATGTTTGGGAGAGCTTTTAGAAAATATTTTTGAAAAAAATTGATTTTTTTTTATTTTAAATTATTTTTTTGGAGTTTTAAGATAATTTTGATGTGCTGATGTCAAAAATAATTTTAAAAAAATAAAAAAAACATTATTTTGATGCATTTCTAAATAAAAAAACACTTTCAAAAGAAACCGCAACCATACTCCCAAACAGGCATAAATTATCTTTATAGTGTGGTTAATATTATTTTTAAAAATATTTTTTATTTTTTAAAATGATTTTTTTGACATCAACTATTAAAATTTCTATTACCCATTTGACAATACCATCAAAAGCAATTCATGTGCTATAAAAGTCTTCCTACGTGTAACCTTGACTATTTTTCTGGGCTAGGACTCGGTATAGAAGAAGTCTAGACTTCAATCTAGGTTCAATTTTTTCTGGGCCTGTGATTGTGTTAGCTAGCTAGCTTACTCATGGGTTGGTGGTACACTACAGGACCAGCGAGACCCAAAATGGTTATTTTCTTAGTAAGTGGTTCGAGAAATGGTTCCAATTCAGCTCTATATTGTCCAAAATGGTTATTTTCTTAGGGTGTGTTTGATTGTACAATTAAAACTTGTTTTTAATTAAAATTAATTTTAATAGGATGATATCAAGAATAATTTTTAAAAATTGAAAATAAATATATTTTAATATATTTATGAGTAAAAAACATTTTTTTTTTAAATCGCTATCATTATTGTTCTTTCAAACACTCCTACAATCTTCATATACACACATGTTTAGATACCTTGTCTCAAGACATCGATAAAACAAAAAATATATATTAAGTTAATCTAAAAGTTCAAATAAAAATAAATTAGACAATTATTAGAAGAATTATGCTTCACAAAACTCGACATTTGAGGATAGTAATGAAAACAAACAATATCATTGTTTATTTTTAAAAATAAGTTTGATAATTTTAGCACTTGCTCTTTCCCTTCATTTCCTAAATTCAAATTTTAATATGAGTATTTAGAAAAATCTATTCTTCTGAAATATAAATTATTATATAAAAACATGTTATTAAAATCATCATTTTTTTATTCACTACTAATTAAGAACTTGTTTGTTTTTTGTGTTTTTTTTAAATAATATTTTTTATATCATTATTTTCTTTAATATTTTTAAGTTATTTTGATATGGTCATATAAAAAACAATATTTTTATAATTAAAAAATATTTTAAAAAGTTACTACAAGTCTACAATTATATATATTGAAATCACGCAAGCAGGTAATCAAAGCAGCTGTTCTTGCCAGGGTTATTGATCCCGTCCCGTTCCGGCCGGAACGGCCCGTCCCAATGCCAAATCCGGGACAAAACGGCGACGTTTTTGTCCCGGGTAGAATCCCGGCCTGTCCCGGAAAATCCGGGCGAATTCCGGCCGGAACGCCCCGGTTCCGTACCGGGCGTTCCGTTCCGGGATCAAAATAAAAAAAAAAATCAAACAGAAAAGAAAAGAAGAACTCAACCTCTCAACCCATAAATTATATATTAGTAAAAATAAAAAATCAAAATCAAGCGTTGTTCGGCATGAGTGTAGGAAGAGGTAGGCAACTCGATTTGGAGGTCACGGATCTGGTGGAACTGGGAGAGGATTCGGGCCAGGGAGTTCTGGGTTTGGTTTCGGGCTGTGGGTTTGGTGTCGGGATTGAAGAGATCGTGGATGGATTTGAGAAGAGATTTGAAGAAAGTGAAGAGCGACTCGGGTGAGATGACGCAGTCGACTTTGAGAGAGAGGGATTCGGTGACTGAGATGACGCAGTCCTCGTAACGGATTAGTGCCTTGATGTCGGAGATGGAGTTAAAGACGATGAGGATTAAGGAGTCTCACAGCCGTCCATTCCTCCAATCCTTTGCCTTTTTGACGATGATCGTTTTTTATTCCGCGTGTCGTTGCTCAGTTTTCTTTATTGAGAAAAGAAGACACCAGCCGTCCATCCCATTTCGTTTTAAATGATCTATATTATAACAGGAGCGAGCGTGTGCTTTGGCTTTCGAGAATGGTTGTATCTTTGACCGTTGATCTGCCGAGTTCCGGTGCCCACTTCAGTGTTTTCTTTTCCAGAAAATAAAAAAAAAAACAAATTTTATTAAGTCAGAAAAAAATGGCGAGAGATTTTAACGACGAGAATGAGCTGGGTGGAAATGATCATTTATTGGAATGTCTAGTTGATGATTTTCTTTATATTTCACCGCAAGATCAAGATCTTTATTTTTATATTAATGATGTAGAAGATGTTTGATGTATTTTTCTTTTATTTTAGAACATTTTACTTTCATAATATTTTGGAATTTCAAAGATGTTTCTAATTTTGAGATTATGTTTGTATTGTATAATTTAAATTTCATTTATCTTGAATTTAAATTATACTTGTTAAATTAATATTTTATTTTTTTCATATATATAATTAAATAAAAATGAACAGTACAAAACCGGAACGGTACCGAAACCGGAACGTTTCGTTCCAAACACAAAACCGGAACGGTACCCGGGACGGGATCAATAACCCTGGTTCTTGCTATCAGCCCGAATAGATAGCCATAAATAAACTCTCTGTTGAGAAGACAAATACTACGGAATCACTCGCATGGGTACATATATAGCACAATGGAATCAAAACATAACAAGGGTTATTAGTTAAGTTGCAATATATAATTTATATTATTTTTTAATGTAATTTTTTTATGAATTTGAAATTTATATAGACTTTTATTATTTTATACTTGATTTTTATGAAATAAAATAAGGAAGATAAGATTTAAACTTATAATTTTTAAATTAATAAAACTCTAATATTATGTCAATAAATTATATGAGCTAAAAATTGAAATTATTAAATAAAATTTGAAAATATATTTTATATTATTCGTTAAAAAAGAAATAGAAGGAAAGACAGCGCGGCACATCACGCGGCTGATTGGGTGCTCTACTTGAGCGTGAGCTCCTTATTTTCCTTTATTTTCCCGTCTTCTTGGAATCCGTGCCCGGGAATCATTTGTACAAGTCGGAAGGCGAGATAATAAAGGATCTTCCATCGGTATTGAAATCACAATAAATTTTCCGGCCACTCCGAGCTGCCACCCTCCTCGTGGACAGATTGAGATCGAAATTAATTTCATTTCACGTGCTTCGATTCTGCTTCTTGCTCAAGATATTACCATTGACGAGACGACGCCCCATGTCCTCTCATTTTATAGTAATATCTGGGATCAAGTCTAGCAGACATAACTATAGAGTTAGAGAATAATATAAATAATTGTAAATAACTGGAGCATTAATAACTTAAACTTTTAGGTAAGTTGGTTCTATAATATGGTATCAAAGTTCGAATCTCATCATCCTCATTTTATTTGATAAAAATCAAACATGAGGTAGTATGTGTTTGTGCAAGTTTCAAGCCCAAAAGACTTTTACTTGAGAGGGTATGTTAAAAAATAGTATAAATCATATTCTGGAACATCAGCTTAAATTTTTAGGTGAGCTAGTTACTTAACAAATAGCTCTTTTAACTTCGACCTTAGTAAGCAAACCATTTCATTTGATGACAATAAGACGTTTTTTATACGAGTTTTTAAAAAAATTACAACTTAAAATCCAGAACCCCACCATGATTCATACAGCTATGAACAGTGAGTTCAACCAAATGTTGATTAGTTTTTTCTTAGCAGAGCCTTGACATGCTCTAGATCCAATGGCAGTGAATGGCATTCTGGAAAATGCTCTCCTGTCATTTCATTAACCAAAATAAAAAACCATTTCATCATACAAGTGTAGGACAAGTACACATACAATCATCTAGAGTAAATGACTGGAGTTCATAGATAGCAGTATCGTTTTGAATTGTTTCTGTTTAAAAAGGGTTAAATAAGGTAACAAGCTTGCAACTCAGCTAGCATCCATGTCCTCTCAGGGTGTTTCTATGGTAAAAAAAAAAAAACAAATACTGAACACCCATTTCACTTTAATAAACTCTTTCTCATGGACAATTGCAAACCTATAGAATCTACTCGTGACAATATGGGGTTGCCATCAAACTTGAACTCATTAGTGAGTTGGAAACACCCTAACATCATCCAAGATAGGGCCACACATGTGACCATAATCGTGTATCTTGCTGTGGTAGTATGCGCTGTAAAATGTAATCCTTGTCCTGTCTGAAATTGCCTGGAACCTTAAACTTGCAGTCTTGGATCCACCCTTTCCCTGAGAAACATAGCCTGCTTTGACAGTTTCCTTGGCAGCAAATGCCTCGACCATCATAGATCCATGGCAAGCATTCTTTGCATCTCCAATTGTAAATGTGAGTACATAGAATTTGTTAGGAACTGTCCTAATGACTTGTGCTATAGCACTCTCTCTTCCCGCCACCATCTCAATCGCGGCAAATCCTGAGGGAACAAAGAAGTGGTTGCTGTCAATGTATTTTACAGGCTTGAGAGATTCAACGATCCAGCCTGGGAGTGGTGAAATCAGATCTTGTTGCTTGGAAGGGATCAAGATTCCAGTTGAGAAGTTCCTGAAGACATGCGGACCAACTTCAAAGCCACCGTTTTTAACCAGGTTGTCTGTATAGAATTAAATGAAAAAACCATTGATCGATCACTCAGGTTGTCTAGAGAGAGCGCAAGTATAAAACAACAAATGACTCCAGCAAACTCTAAGAACCCTGAAAAAACTAGGATCTTACCAATAGTACTCTTGAGAGGTGGCAGCTCCTTGATTGCAACAGCATCCAACAGAGGTCCGCAGGAGGGGTCCTCTTGAACACCAGGGTTATGAAATGTGACCCTGACAGCTTTAGAAGTAGCTTTCCAAGCCAAGGAATAAGTGTCGCCTCCATCACTGCTATACAAGGTCTGGAGGGGGAGGTCGCTTGACTGGCCAGGGACCGACACCCTTAGCACTTCATCCTGAGCACAGGTTCTGGTGGCTCCGAACGTGAGTGCATAGACCGAGCCTGGTTTGACAGCAAGAATCTGAGAGATAGAGGCCTCATTTCCCAGCCTCACTGCATGGACCCCGCGAGGTATGGCCAGGAAGAATCCCCCGGGTTGTGGCCCACCTGAAACATACTCTACCAAGCCATTGATTTCCCATTTTGGGAGGGAGTATTTTCCTATGATCACTGTCTTCTTGAGGCTTGATTTTGCTGGTGCCTCTTCAAAATTCCCATTTTCAACAAGCCCTGCAAAATATTTCCAAATCTCATAAGGTCATGTATGATCATCCAGATCAGATGAGCTGCAAAAATATCTCACATAAACTATAATATTAAAATGGCTTCTGCTTACCATCAAGAGGTGGAGGTGGAATGGCAGCATAAGCTAAGCCATGGCAAAATGAGAAAAGGAGAGCAGAGCAAAGAGGGAGGAACAAAGCCATTGTAAGTATCTTGCTTTTCAGGAAGTACCAAGAAGTGGCTCCCTAAATAGGAAAAGAGAAGCTCTGAGGTGGGTCAGAAAAATGCAAAAAATCTACTTATATATTCATAATACAAAAAGAAAAAAGAATCTGGCATGCTTCGAAGAAGGTAACAATATCAGAAAACAACCCATGTTAGAGTGGCACCAAATTAGCCGTGCGATGTGTCGGGCTGTCCCTCTATTTTCAAAATCGAGGTCCCAAGTTTCCATGTACCTTCTGGTTCATGTGGTTGGACCCCGTAGGATCCTGCATTGGTTGCCGTGATTTGCTGGACTTCTTACATTCGTTAAATGCTTACACGAGCCGGTGATTATGCAAGTTCGATGCTTGATTTTGTAATAAGATAATTATCCAAAGAAGTACTAGAGTTTTGTACATCTTTAACTTGAATTGATCTTGCATTTGCCCTCAATCATCTATAATTTGTGTTGGTGGGCATCATAGTAAAGATGCCTGGCTTGATTATTTCATGGAAACAGAAGGGTATGTGTGAAATTCTGAAGGCAGCATTGTCTATTGCATCTCTTGGGATTTGCTCGTTTTCAAAACCTTGTTTTTTTTCAAAAAAAAAAAAAACAATAATAATTGTTTTTATATTATTTTGATGGGTTGGTATTGATATTAATTTTTTTAAAATAAAAAATATATTATTTTAATATGAATTTTATCAAATAAATATTTTAAAAAATAACTGTTATCGCTCATAGATCAACATAATTCTTCTATTATTAATAATTTGTATTTTTAATCCACCTAAAATGCTATAAAACCTAGTTTGGCCAAGTGGGTCAACTAGGACAACCTAGTTCAAACCAATTGAAAAAGAATATCAATAATTTAGAGTTAACTAGGTTATTCTAGCGATCAACCTGTGACCTTATAATTTATTTATTTATTTAAATTAACTCATCATGATTTTTAGTTATATTGATATTTGTGTAACTCTGTAAAAATTTAAAATTATATGAGTAGATGTAGAATTAAATTTAGAATCCAAACCAATTAACTAAAAGTATAACCTTAATTTACAAAACTTTCTTAATTGAGACATATATAAAGGGTGTACGAGAGTGTAGTTGCAAATATTTTTCACTTAGAAATGTATTAAAATAATATTTTTTTTTATTTTTAAAAAATCATTTTTAACATCAACACATCAAAATAATCTAAAAATATTAATAAATTTTCATTTAAAACAAAAAAATCTGTTTTTTTCTTACAACTTTTGAATTGCTTCCCAAATAAACTCACACAACAAAACTACATCAAACACTCCTTCCTCCGCATTATAATTTGACTTTTTAAATTAAATTATTTTGATTTTTTTTAATACAAATTAAACTAAGTGAACTCCTATAAAACATCAACCATCCCTGAATCGAGTGCTGTATCTAGTTTAATAACTTTGACCTAAACATTATGTCATGTCCACTCTAGAAATGACTCTGTCATGTCTCAACTCCCAAGGGCATCATGCGTGCTCCAGAGATCTGTAATGGATCGGTCTACTACCAATCCTAACGTAATACTCTCCCCAGCTGAGGCAGAAAAACAGATTTGGATTTTGTGAATCTTCTTAAGAGTTTTTCTGGGGCATGCTCAGTGTTTCTCTAGACTGGGGGTGGAAGCAAAATAAAGGATTTAGGAAAGATAATAGTTTATGAGAAAACAACTTTTATTTCTTTCATGGGAAAAGAAGATAAGGGAAATGAGAAGAAATAGAAATAAGTTGGATTTTTAGATTTCATTTATATAATTAATCCCTTATAGGTCTCATGAATTGTTTTTGGAATAATCTCCTTATCTATTAACAAGAATTAATTAATTAACTAAAATCTTGCTTAAAATTTCTAATACATATTGATAAAGATAAAAAAAAACATAAAATACTGATTTCATTGCTTATCTATTGCACTTGCATGGCCCTTTGTCTCCTTTTTATTCCATTTCCGTCTCATAATTTTCTTTCAGATCCTTAAACTACCATGCGGCTCAAGCAACTATTTCCGTGCAGAAAAGTGGATTGCAGATTTAGTTGATCGAAAAGAAAGTAGAGCTATTCATATGATTAATGTTAATATTTCAAGGATCACTCTGCATATGATTTTTAGTTGCTGTCCTCCTTTCTCTCTCCTTTGAACTTCCAGTGAGGGAGCTTCTTTCTTTCTGTCAAAGAGGACAAACTCAAACTTAAACTGCGATCTCTTATTGGTTTGGTTGCGAGATGTCAAAATCCGGGCCCCTTTGTCGAGCTTCCAAGTTGGAGGGAAAACTGAGAAAACCCAAGTAAAATCTGCTGTCCGAAAGCAAGTTCTTTCCCTGTCTCATTCACATTTATCACATTTCCTTTCTGGGTTTGTCTTAATTTATGATTTGTTACTGAACTATACAGTGTTAAAATGTAGGTATGAGAAGTACTATGTTGGAGGAGATGATGAAGAAAGAAAAGCTAATTACACTGACATGGTGAAGCCTTAAACTTTTTTTTTTCTTTTTTTGGCGCTTTTAAAAACTATTGGCTCTAGTCATTCAATTATGCTCTTGCTTATGTTTAGTTTACTTGGATTTTTTTTCAGGAGTTATTGGTAAATGATTTATTCAAGGAGAACTTGGTTGTGACGATGATTTTTGCGTTTCGCGCCCCGCCATCCCATGGGTTGGGGAGATAATGGTGTGCGATGAAAATAGAGGTGTGTTTTATTGCCGTAAAGTTACGATTATAATTATAAGGAGTCATCACCTAGTATTAAGGTCACTATGAACCTATTGGTCTGCAAGAGTCTGGATAAAAGGACTTGTTGTGCTAGGGAAAGACACATCACCCCCAGTGCACCCTACTTAAGGTAAGCTGCATTGATACTTGATTGTTTCTCTAAGTTAAAAATTTTACACTGCATTTTTGAAAACCATATTTTTTTTGTCTGCGGATGTACTTTACAATATAATTTTACACCACAGTTAAAAACCTTTTTGTTATCTACGGATATACTTTACAATGTAAATTTACATCCTAATAAATAAAACAAAAATAATTCTAATTATTTTTTATATTTTGGCTAAATTCCAACGGGTAATCATAATTCAGTTACGATATCCAATTTTTGTTTTAAGACATAAGAAAGATGCAAGATATTTTTTTTACGAAAAATATGATGGAAAAAAACTTGAAATCTGGTCGTATGCATGAAAACAATACCTTTTTATGTTTTTTGAAATTTTTGTGTTTTTATATTTTTTTTGCCATTTTTTTAAAATAAAAAAAAAATATGTGGAATGATTGTCCAGCCCTGATGGGCCGGGCTGACAGCCCACCTCCCTTATGCATTTGGGTCGGGCACAAAGCCCATCCTGCTCACCCAAACTCGACCCGCATGAACAGTGAGACACAAATTACATCCCACAGCATGCAGCGGGTTAAAGGAGACGATGAACCGGGGATTTTTCAAGTGTAATGAAAGGCACACCTGTTAGTACCATTGGGTAGAGGAGGTTGAGATGATGATTCCTGTGGTGGTGGCATCGTAAATGGTGGTCAGAGGAGGCGTTGGAAGTCGTCGGGTTTATGCTGTTGTGGCTATCATTTGTCGCTGCTTCTTCGTTGGAGCTGGGGAGGGAGAGCTGGACCTTCTGGTGAGCTGCTGGCGTTGAGGAGGAGGAGCTTCTGGTATGGGAAGCTGGCCGGAGGAGTGAGAGAGCCGATGATGCAACTGGTTTTAGAGAGAGAAAGGGTTGTCAAGGGTGGCTGATGAAGGGAGAGAAGAGCGGTTGAGCGACTGGAGGCTGGTTGTCGCTGTTGTCAGCTGTCGTCATGGGTGCCGAGGGACTGAGCTGCTGGAGCTGCTGAGGGAGACAATGGGTTGTTGTTGTCGGAGATGAGGAAGATGAAGCTCTCTCTCCGCGTAAATTTCCCCCTGTTTTCCCCTGTTCTCTCTACATAAATTCTGCCCTGTTTTTTTTCTGGCTTTCTCCTGGTTTCCCCTTGTTCTTCTACGTAAATTCCCCCCCTCTTTATGTAATTTTTTTTGTTTTTTCTCTGGTTTTCTCTCTTCTCTTTTACGTGAAAATTTTGCTTGTTTCTCTCTTCTCTTTCTGCTTGAGATCTGGCTGCTATTTATATACGATTGATTGGGTTGCTTTTGGCGGTTGCACGCCTGCAGTGTGGCTGTCGGTGGTTGTGTAGTTGGGCTGTCAGCAACGGCGTGGTGGTTGGTCGGTGGGCAGTGCAGGTAAAGGCATGCAGTGGGTCTACAGTGGTGTGCGCTGCGGCGGGACTGCAGGAGGTGGATTTGCAATTTGGTCCTTGACTTCTGATTTATGCGATTCGACCCTTAATTAACCATTAAATTCTCGATCTCTTCAATTTGGCCCCTGACTTCGCATAATTGGCTTGGAAAAATTCAATTCGGTCTCTGAAAATTTCAATCTTCTCAATTGAACCCGAATTAAACTCAAGAATTTGATTTTTCATTGATTAAGCCCTTAATAAAATTAATTTGACTAATTTAAAGTATAATTAAGTCCTTCAATTGGACCTTAAATTAATTCCCAACATAATTACACTTGAAATTGGTCGACGATTAAATCAAATCGACCCATAAAAATATAATTATGCCGCACGATGTAATTTCCACACAGATTTATCCAATGATAAATTATTTTTGCCTTAAATATATACTTTCCTCTATTCTAGGCACAAAAGAGGTACGATAAAGTTCTCGAGAACGTCCAAAATTTCTACCTTGATTTTTCTGCCAACACCGACCTCTTTTATTTCATTTTTGTTATTTTTGGTTAAATTTTTTGGGAGTAACCCAGAAATTGGGTTATGACACTGGTTTTGATAAATAGTGCAATAATGCCTTGTGGATTTTCATATTAACAAGTATTATGATCTTGTACTGACAAGCTCTTATGAATATGGTTGGGGTGAGTCTTTCCATTTTGCTCCTAGATGAGGACCGAGGAATGATTGCCAACATGGACTTTTTGAATCATCTATTAGGGATGCAAGTATGGATTTTTTATGGGGTTCCCATGTTGGAGTGATGATAGATGATGTTTTTATTTATGTATTCATTGGTGGTGGAAGTGGGAGTCTCTTCGTGAGAGCATCAAGAGACATGAGCACTTTCTTGCTTTGCAATTAGGTTTGAAAGAAAGGATAGACGGTGATTTCTTAGCATCATATTTTTGTTGTGATGTGATAAGATTTTGGTGAAATTGGACCATTTTTTAAAAGCTTTCTTACCAAACTATTTAATCAATTGAACTTGTATTTCTCAAACTCAGGTGTTAGATGTTGGTTGTGGAATTGGAGGGCCATTAAGAGAAATCGCTAGATTCAGGGTAAATGAAAAAAGATTAGGGAACTCTTCATTCTTAAAGTTTTAGTATCTTTGCTCTCCTGGCTATGCATTTATTAAGAGTAGTGGATCAAAACCTTTCTTCTTTGTGGGATATAGGAATTCATCATAAAATAGTTAGAATAGCTCATTACTATTAGAAGATAATATAAATCATATTTTGGGATCTCATCTAAAAGTTTAATAGGTGAGATGGTTCCTTAATATGGTATCAGAGAATGATTGACCACGAGTTCAAAACTTACCACCCTCATTCTATTTGATAAAAAAAAATCAAGCACAAAGTAGTGTGAGTCTGTATGCAAGTTTCAAGCCCAAATTTTTTTCACTTGAGGAGGTATGTTAGAGAATAATATAAATCATATTCTGGAGAAGTTTTTAGATGAGATGGTTCATTAACAACTAGGGCTGTACACCGCAACACCATAACTTCTTTGAATAGTTGCTCCAAGCAGCATCACCATGTTTTCATTATTCACAGAATCTTTAACATGTGATGAGAGTTTAATATCATTGATAGTGCTTGACTTTTTTCCTAGATGAGTAATCGCAGTATTTTCTTCTATTATGTTGATTGGAAATGTAGAAAATCCTGGTACTTTATGCTCTTAATTTTTAAATAATTTAATCAATGGCCATGATTTTAATGAGATTTTGCAGTGGAACATTGATGACAGGGGTAAACAACAATGAATACCAAATATCAAGAGGAGAGGTATGTGATTTCGCTATGTTATAAAATGCATATTGACATTACTTATTTATGCAAAGTTTCAAAGTTCCGTAATTTTATAGGATTTTCAAATTGGGAGTTCATTTGAACTTTTCCATATCTGCAACCAGAGAAGGTGTCAAATTGTATTTTCAAAATTTTCGTTCTTTATTAGGAGTTAAATCGCATGGCAGGAGTGGACAGAAATTGCAACTATGTGAAGGTTGGATAAATTGTAACTCATGGGAAAGTCATTCAGTTTCAACTGTGAATCTCTTTTGGGCTAAGATGTTATTCTCATCCTCTTTTTTTTTGGCTGATAAATGTTGGTCGATACTTCAATTGCTTTATGTCCTCCAAATCTGCTTTTGACTATGTTGGACCCCTTCATGCCTCATGTTTTATAACAATGCAGGCTGATTTCATGAAAATACCCTTTTTTTTTATTGGAGGAAACCTTACTCCCGAAAATATATTTTGTGGATCCAGGTGAGCGAGTAAAACTCTGGTTATCCTAGATTCATACAAGAGGTGCACGCTCTGACTCGAACTCGAGACCTGCTGTGCATATCTCAAACCCCTCGTGCCATTTGGAAAATGACATTTTCTGACAACAACTTGATGCAATATTTGCAATAGAAGCCACTTGCCATGCACCGGATGTGACAAGTTATGATATATCCTTCATTGCATTTGCTCCAAACTGAAATGAACTCTCAATGTGACAAGTTATGATATATCCTTCATTGCATTTGCTTCACAATCCTTTTTATCTGAAGTTATTTGACAATGTTTTTTGGATGAAATAGCGTGATTGCTATAAAGAGATTTACAGAGTGTTGAAACCTCGCCAGTGTTTTGCGGCGTATGAATGGTGCATAACTGAATCATTTGACCCTCTGTACCAAGAACACCAAAGGATTAAGGTTGCCTGCATAAACTTGCCCCTTATTGTGCTGTTTACACCTAATTAAGTTGTGGTAACTCGATTATGCTTTTGGAAACAGGGAGAAGTTGAGCTTGGCAATGGGCTTCCTGAATTAGGTCAATGTCTTGAAGCTCTGCAACTTGCAGGTTTCGAGGTTAGTGACATGGTGTTGGTTGAACAATTCACGTTTACTCTACTTGTATAGTTCAAAGTTGAGAAAAATATATGGAGTCCATGCTCTGGAAAACATCCTCTACTCTCCTAGATTTTTTTCTATTCTCTTATTTTTAGGTTATATGGGAGAAGGATGTTGCTGTGGCTTCACCTATACCTTGGTATTTGCCTCTCGACAAAAATCAGTTCTCACTAAGCAGTTTCCGAGTAACAGCTGTTGGACGATTCATCACTAGGAACATGGTAGAAGTATTCTGGTGCTTCTTTTAAACCAGAAGTTCTTACAATCATATTGGCTGCTACTATTTTTTGCCGGCTAAAATATGGAGAGAATGAGATGAGATTTAATGTTGTGAAGATTAGTAAGAGCAATCAATTTCTTGTATGATTTCAAATCAATCAAATGAAGTTCTATTCCTAACTCCTTACAAAGTAATCCGTAAGTCACATATTAATTGCTCATTTAGGTCAAAACCTTAAGAGTTCTTGCACCTTGCACCAGACGGCAGTCAAAGAGTTCAGGCTTTCTTGGAGAAAGCAGCAGATGCAGCTGTTGAAGGTGGAAGGTACGTAAATCCTCTCCTGATAGTTAAACTGCATCTGTAAACTCATTGTGGGCCTACTATTTGTATATCATTTTGAAAATGGAACTCAAAATACTTTTTAAAATTCTCATAACAAATCTTATTCTGCAGCAGTATGCATACAAAAAATCTTTAAATACTGAAATTCTGCTCTTGATTCATGCAGGATGGGAATCTTCCCACCTATGTACTTTTTCCTCGCCCGGAAGCCTCTTTTGTAGGTCAAACAAACCTATAAGATGCTTCCAAGGTTTTTCCACATGCTCTGATTCCCATCATTTGTAATTGAAAGATGATTCTTGTGCACATTCATCACTCCTCAATCCTCGGTCACTTTCCTCGTGTATTTAGCGGCTGTTGATTGCTTCTTCTTCTCGTTTTTTTGGGTGGGGGACAGTTAATATTTAATAATTAAAACGAAACAAAAAAAATTATATAATCAAAGAATATGGCATAATTCAACTGAAGCTTTCCAGTGAATGGAAGTTAGAACCAATAGAAAAATTTCAATACATCGATCCATCGGTCAAAAATTTCTCTCTTTTTAAATCTTTTACACTACAGAATAGAAGACTAAGTCAGTCGTATCAAAACCCGCAGCCGCCTTGACTCCACAACTGGCCACCCGGGTAGAGCCTTGAGTCGTCGCTTGACTCCCACAGCCGCCGTTGTGGCCATGGTGGTGGTGGAGGAGATCCTCGGAGTTAGAGGGAGGATGGTAGTACATGCGAGCAGTTTGTGGACAGTGAGAGTAAAATCTTCCAGCTATTCTCACCCCAGCATCTAACAATTCCACGTACTTCCCCATGTCTCTGCAAGAAACTCTCTTCCTCCGTTTTATGAGGGTGAGGGTGAGGGTGCGGGTGAGAGCTTGAAAGAGAGACAGAGAGATGGGCTTTAGAAGATTGTGTGAGCCTCTGTACCTAAGATGTTGTTATTAGACTCCATTTCAAGAAAGAGGAGACTCTCCCTTATATATAGGGATCTCTCATTTCTGGCTTTTGACTTTCCTAGGTTCCCTCCCTTTCTTGTTCAGTGTTTTGTTTTTGTTGTTAGTCCTTGTGGAAAGTTATATTGTCATTTTACCCCATATTAATTAGGCCCCTCTACATGTTATTTTATTTTCTTCATACCCTCTTGTAGATGTAAAAAAACCGTGACTGTTTGGGGATGTGATTGAAATTATTTTTTAAAATATTTTTTTGTTAAGAAATGTATTAAACTGATATGTTTTTTTTTAAAAAAAATATTTTTGATATTATCATATGAAAATGATTTAAAAACACCAAAATATTTTAGTTTAAAGTAAAATAAATAAAAAATATTTTTAAAACGCAATGTTAAATACTTTTAATGTATCAATGTAACGGATACAAAGAAATATATTTTCTTTTTTCATGAATTAAATTGTACAAGTTGGACGATTGCTTGTATTTTACACACAAGTATCGTAGAAGTGTTCTTGTTTTATTGCTAGAACCTAAAGTTCTTCAAAAATCTAACTATCATTAGCATGCTTCAATGTATATTGCATGTCGCTATAGGTATCATCGATATGCACTTAACCATATGAAACCATTTTTTTTCTTAGGGGATTTATTTTCTTACACATTTATTTATATTTTGATTTGGACATGAATCCTAAGCTAATATGCTTAATCTATCGGTTCCTAAACTAGTGTCCTGATTGTGTTCCCACCAGTTTTTCGGGATAAAAAGAAACTCATTAATAATTCTTATTTATAAATGCTACTTCACTTTAATCCTTTAAAATAGTTACATAATTAAAGTCTTGTTTGATACTATATTTGAAAAATATTTGCTTTTTTTTAAATTAATTTTTAGTGTTTTTAGTTAAAACATAAAAATATTTTTTTAATGTATTTTTGAATAAAAACATTTTCAAAAGTAACAATAATCAAACTATACAGACACTGAATGTTTTTTTGTTTTAAAATTAGAAAATTTTAGAGAGTAATAAAAGAAAAGAGATTGGAAGTGAATAATCATTGTACTTTAAGTTTGAAAACAAACATTTAAATTGAAATTAAGAAAATTAAAAAAAAAAAGTTATTTGCAGACTTGGGAGTACAAAAGAGTGGACCAATTGAGCGTAGTCAAATCCGTACTCCTTCAATTTGAGACTCAGCCTCTCTTTAAAAGGTCAAAGAAAACAATGCATAGCTCTTGGGATTTGACTAGTCTTCATCCCACGGGAGGAGACGTATTCAAAGAAGGTACAAATAATGGGGCCTAATATCAAATATGCAGAGTTAAGGGACCTATAAAGGTAAAGGAAAAAGCATAATCTCACCGAGATTCTCACGTCCTTTCGGTGTTTTTCCCCACCTGCTATGGGTGGTTCAGACTTCAGAGTACACATTCTTGACCGCGTCAAGCTTTGGCGTTACGCGTTGAATATTCGCAGTTGCCACGTGGTTTTGACGGAGTTTTCAACTCTTATGGCTTAGTGGAGGTTGTTTAAATTGTTTTTTATTTAGAAATAGATTAAAATATTTTTTTTATTTTTTAAAAATTATTTTTTCAGATTACTTATATATATATATATATAAAATTTCTTTTTTTTAAAAAAAAAAATCAAATTTTAACATGTTTAGCTCATTGCTCAAACTATGGATAATTTCTAACCTTGCTTACTTAAATACTCTAAATTGAATTTGTTTTTTTTCCTGAGTTAGTTTGGAAACAACCCACAAAGGAAAAAAAGATTATTAGTGCAAACCATAAGCCCAATACTAAATGATATATAATAAATGCCGAATATATATATATATATATATATATATATATATATATATATATATATAAATCAAAGTGGTCGGCTTTCTCGATCTTATAGTGGAAGAATAATAAATATGATCACAAGTAGAAAAACCACAAATCTACACTCAATCACGAGCAGGTCCACTCAAACTCTCTCTTTCCATCCCACTTCATTGTCTTCAACCTGTCTCTCTTTTCAATGACGATTTAGTTTTTTCAAATTTAATATCGCAAAACAAACTTTATAATATATGAATAAATTATTTCCATCCTTTAAATGCATTTATTGGTGAAATAATCAGGATAAAATCATAATACAACATGTCCAAAATAAAATAAAATAACATAAGTTCTTATAAATAATATTTCCCCTTGTACTATGATAAATGGCCTTCGTTTATTTCAAAAATTAAATCGAATTTAGCTTCAACGTACTCTTTATTTATTTATTTATTTAAAAACTACAATGAATCTCTTATTTCATAGCATGTAATGTTCAAGTCTCGCTCTTTCACTAAAGATTTTTTTACCCTTGATGTATTCAAATCGGCCTAGCTAATCTAGCCCATGAAGTTTGAAACTCTTAGGCCCACTTAAATTCGCAGGCCCAGATGCTTTTTTCCCCCAACAATGCCGTGTTGAAAATAAAATCATGATTATTTTTAGTGATCTAGGCCCCGTTTGTTTGCTGGAAAGTGATTTCCTTTTAGAAAGTGAATTCCTGGGAAAAAGAATTCCTGGAAAGTGAATTCCGATGTTTGGTAGTGTTATGAAAAACACTTTCCAGTGTTTGTTTGTGTTATGGAAAATGAACTGGAAAACACTTTCCAGTGTTTGTTTGTGTTATGGAAAATGAACTGGAAAATAATTTATTAATAAATTATTAATTTTTTAAATTTTATCCCATGTATATTAAATATTTAATATAAAATATTTAATCACTTTAAATTAAAAAATGAAATCAAATCAGTATAATGATGAATTTTTTTATTATATCCTATATTCATACATAGCTTATTTTATAAAATATTACAATATATGTCATATGTTATTATAGAGAAATAAACTTGTTAAATATTTTGTAAGTTAAAATTATTCAATTTGAAAAGCTTAAAATAATTTGTTTTTTCATATTAAGAAAGCCAAATTAGTTTATGTTGTGAGTTATATGTTTGGGTTTTTATTTTTGGTTTGAAGTATTTTTGAAAAGATAAATAGATACAACAATATTTTGATGGGTATTTTAGATAAAAAAAAAATTGGGTAAAGGCAATTATCCCTTTAATATCTATAAAATAAACATCAAGAAATAAATATTTATACCTAACATCAAGAAATAAATAGTCTTGCATAAATATAAAGTTTCGATGTCATTGACATACATATTAGTTCAAATTACAAACTTAAATATAGAATTCTCCGAATTAAACAAGTAAACATACTTGACTGATAAAAAACATAGTCTGAAACCAAACTTTGAACATTTTCAAACCATCTTAGGAAGCAGGCCTGTTGTAGTGTGTGGTGACAAAGTTTTGAACCCAAAATTTCCTCAAATCTGCCCTTTTTACCAGAAATGCTTTTGCCAGCATTTCATTTTGGACCAAATAATCAAATGCACACACAAGAGTTATCTCATCAAAGCCTTCAACTTCCATCACTGCCTCATACAACGCACTAACATCAAGTTGATTTTTGCTGATACTTTGAATTGCACATACTACATCTCCAATCTGTTTAGAAAACTTGTCAGCATCATCATTTTCATGCATGCGGCTTCTCTTTCTATGTTGTCTCTTTTGTGTAGCAGAGGAAGATGTCCCTTTTTCCTTTGAAGTTTCTTCATATTCAACTTCATTTTCCATGGAAATTGAATGAACTTCACTGTTCTCTTCCAAGTTGACATCAACAAATGATTTGGCAAAATTTCCGGTTGCCATGTCTTTTCCAACAACAATTGTCATTACGTCATAGAAATCAAGTTTTTTGTTCAGATACTTGTCATGATTGGGATGTGCCTGTTCATAACGTATAGAATATGCAATTTTTTTAGTTCATTGTATAACATTGTAGAAACAAAAGTAAATATAAAAATTACAAAGAGTATAATATTTATCATACCTTCACTTCTTCAGCATACACATCTTTCGAAACTGTAATCATCTTCAAACAATCATCCCAGCCAAAACCACTTTTACCTTTAAGAGTGGTTATTATTCCCCATTCTTTTTTCACAGTCTTGAGATGATTTTCCACATGTTTAGGCTCGCATTGCACATTGAATATTGCATTTATTTCTGTAGCCACCTTAACAAAAGATTCTGCTTTAAAGGTGGAAGAAGGTTTGTTTCCTTTAAGTGCCTCATCAGCTAATAACTCAAGCAGCATGTTAGACATGGGCTTAGTCCATTTGAAATGTCTGCCCTTGCCTTTGCATTTTTCATCCTGTGTTAAACTCATTTCTACAAAAAAGAAATTACAAAATTTATAAAAAATCATACAATATTTCGATTTAATACATTTCATATAAACAATTAAGCAAGACATAAGAAAAACAAAAACGTATAATTAACACTCAATTACAAGTTTCTTTGAGTGTTATAATCATTCCACATGGTTGAGACAATCATTTCTCTCTTTGATATCCACTCCCTATTCTCTTCCCTTTCCTCCCGTTGACTTAAGTACATTGTTCGTATACTTGGTTCACTATCCGGACATACTTCTTCCATAAGAAAGTCATAAGGATCAACTCCTATTATGTGATTATGAATAATACAACATGCAAGCACAACTTCTACTTGTGTTTCATAAGACTAAAAAGATTTTGCATCAATTGCTCTAAAACGACTCTTCAAAATACCAAACCCTCGCTCAATCACGGTTCTCAATGAAGAGTGTCGAAGATTAAATAGCTCCTTTTCATTTTCTGGTGCACGGTCTGTAAACTCATTCAAGTGATATCGAACTCCACGAAAAGGAGAAATGACTCCTTTTCGAATACCGTAACCAGCATCACCAAGATAATATTTCCCTACAATTTAAAAACAAACCTATTACTATCTTTATATAGTACGACATTTGATATGTTTATGCATATAATGCGTACTTTATTATATACCTTCTGGAATTTTAAAACCATTAGATCTTGATAATGCATCAGCTAAAACCCGTGAATCATGGGCACTTCCTTCCCAGCCAGCTAAAACATATAAAAACTTCAAATCAAAAGTTATAGCTGCTAAAACATTTTGTGTTGTTCCTTCTTTTCGTCCTCGAAACTTTCCTTGAATCTCAACAGGAACATTTGCAGGAACATGGGTACCATCAATTGCTCCCACACAATCCTATATAAACATGACAACATAAATTATAAACTTTTCTTCTTAATGTAATTAATCAATTCATTAAAATATTGGTAATGTGTTCATACCTTAAAATAAGGATAGAATCTTGTATTATTCATTATCTCTGCTGGAACTGTATCCTCTGGGTCTTTAATAAGGTGTTTGTACAACTTTAGAATTGCTTTTAAGACAATTCTAAAGTAACGATGGATAGTTTCAACATACCTATAATATCTACCACTAACAACCCTAAATCTTTGGTTATGGCCTACAATTTGTAAGAAAACAATTACTTGCTCCCTAATGGACACATTTTGAGTTGCTCGTAATAGGTTACGGCTTGTGAGAAGATCACACAATCTATGTAATACAATAGGTTTCATACGAATTTGTTCAACGCAATGTCGATCACCTCGATTCAAAATGCTGTCAATATAGAATTCGCGTTGAGCAATTGAATTTATACGTGGTTCTCTTGGTATATAAATTCTATTTATTTCTTCTTCTTTATCACGTTCCATTGCAGCTATCACAGCAACAGCTGCTCCCATGCATACCGCATTAATTATTTTATTATCCATAACATGAAAGTGTAGTTTTCTTATAACAACACCTAAACATATAGAGAAATCAATATTATAAGAAAAGCATATCAAATATTTTCACAATCAATACAATGAATTATGTTCAAAGCAGCTGACAACATACAATTTATGTTGAAATAATTGAACAGTTAAAGTCAAGAAATCAACACAAGCAGCTGATAATTCCCTGGTTTCCACACAAGACCTTGGAGTGAATACTATGCTACCCAAAAATTATCCAATATGAGATAAGGAATTTTTATCCAATATGGACCATCGATTCCAATTAGATCTGTTCAAGTATGCCCTTATGGATTCACCATCTAACTAAGTAACCCCAAACAAGTCCATGAGATTCTATTTGGAAAGTATACTCATACTAAAACATGCCACCAACTTAACATAAAAATAAATGAACCCTTTTATAAAGCTTGGTTTCAAGTTATACCAAAAACGCATAAGCTTTCTAAAAGTTGCAGAGAGTATCTTACATATCACTTAACTATCTTGAATTACCAACTTCATGCTACCACATATATTTTTCACATGTTCTCTCGAGTTAATAAGACTATCATAGTTCCAAGGTTTTTTTTATACAGATTTAATCATGAGGGATTAGAGTATTCAAAACATGCCTAGACAAGGAGGAGTTTCATACTACATAGGGATGATAAACATCTTCTTGGAAATGCTCAAAGGTTGGACACATTTAATCCTTTGTCTACTCGGTTTTGGGGAGCTTAAGTATTCTAATGTGGAAAATTAGGATTGATAACTATTATCCATCTCATAGTGGTTGGATGGATCACGTTTATTAGGATATCTTCATGTCAATGAGAGTGATTTATAGTGGGACTAGTGTATTGTCGTGGTGGAAAAAATTTCAAGCTATTTTGTCTAGCATCTTTTAGATAATACAATTATCTCCAGGTAAAAGGGGTTATATGTGGATGAGAAGTTAAGATTGAGGACAAATCTCATGGGTTGACAAGGTTTTATTTTGCTATTAATAGTGATTAAGGATGTTAAAAACCAAAGACAAATTATTTATGGTTTTTTTATCTTTTCTCTTAAACAATGCCAAATGATGATATCCTAAAATGAAATATGCTTATGAATAAGGATAAAGTATTGGATAATTGGTTAATCTCTTAATTTATCTAATTTTGATTCATTCTTCCTAACCAAGGTGTTTGACAACTTGATATAGGTCTGGTAGCTAATGGTGCTAAATTAGCCAGGGAGGTTCTAATTACTATATAGAACTGCTAATTCCATGCAAAAACAAGTTTATGTTTTGGCTCAGTGGTATGCAGCATTAGTCTTAAACATCTTATTCCATGGCTAAACTGGACTGGCACACCTCAACTCTATTCCCAACCACTATCATGAAAAGGATATTATATTTATGTGATCCAAAATACAAGTTTCTAACATTTCAAATAAATACAGAGTCGAATTACCTTTTATTTCAAATTTCATAAAAGAAAATCAGTACCCCTTTTCAATAGAAAACAGAAAAAAGGACACCTGAGTTCTCTCTTCTAATCCCTTTAGTTTATAAAATACAACCATGCTTGTAAGTTTCGACAAGATAATACCTTTGGGAAACCCAAAGGACAAAATTCCACAACAATGATCAGCAACATTTCAAATTATTCCATTCCATTCTGTTAAATAAGCATAGTAAACCACAACAAGATTTAGTACTCCCACGGCCTACCAAAATAGTCATTAGGTCATAAATCATATTGCAAACAGAAGAAGCTGGGTTTTTCCTTATAACAAGAACAACCGAAATCAACACAAACAAGAAAAATTCCCTGGTAATGGATAATTCCCTGGTTTCCATCTGATTTTCTAAGTTTTCTGATTCCAAATCAAGGGATTCAATTGATTTGGAATACCCATTACCATACTCGGCAAAAATGAAATAATTGCACAGTTAAGTCAAGAAATCAACACAAACAAGAACAAACGAAATCAAAATCAAAACATGGGTTATTTGCAATCACACCCATTACCATACTCGGCAATATCAATTGTAACCCAAATCCCACAAACCCCATTTCTCATATCATCAAAAACTCAAATTTCTCGGCAATTTTAAAGATTGGGATGCAGAGGGAGTACCTGGTTTCTCTTGCTGTGATTTGCAGAGGGTGGCGAGATGCGGAGCAGCAAAGGGACTTCGGGGCTAAGAGAGGCTAGAGGCGAAGGGACTTCGGGGCTGAGAGAGGCTAGAGGCGAGAGTGTGTCAGGGACTGAGAGGGAGGCGAGAGGAGGCGAGAGACGAGAGGGTGATGTGCTTGGTTTGGGGAAGAGGCTGTTGGGTTGTCGAGAGCAGAGGTGAGGGACCGAGAGGGACGCGAGAGACAAGAGGGTGATTAGGGTTTTTTGGTACAGATGAGGGACGCGAGAGACACACGAGGAGAAGAGAGGAAGAGATGAGCTGAGGGTCTGGCGCAGAGAGAAAGGAGATGAGGGACTGAGCTGGAGAGGGAGGCGAGATGAGGGCTGGTAGTGGTGACCGGTGAGAGTGAGGGAAACGATGAGAGTGAGGGAAAGATACGAGGGAAATAAAATGTTATGCCCGAGCGGAAAGTGTTTTCCTTTCTTTAGAAGCGGAATACACTTTCCGCATGGGAAAGCAAAAATTAGGTTGACCGGGAAAGTGATGGAAATCACTTTCCTTTGACTTGTTTTCCAAAGTGTTACCAAACACTGGAAAGCAAGGAAACTGAATTCCTGGAATTCAGTTTCCTTGAAACAAACAAGACCCTACTCTCTTCTTCTTTTTCTGTTACATTACATTAGTTTATTTTATTTTATTTATGGTCATTATATCTTAATTTTTATTTTGGAACCAATAAATTTTCATAAAAATATAAATTGATTTTTATTTAGATTAATTAATTTATATACAAAAACATGTTTCAAAAACGCTATTTAAATAACGGTTGTGCATATTCTGAAACACGATTATTATTTGAAATATAAAATTAATATTACTTTTAAAATATAATTATATTCAAATTATAAAGTTTTTCAAAATATTTTTATAAAACTTTTAACCCGCTGTGTTATTTTAAAAAAAAAATCTGGAAAACCTGAAAATCAGAATCTGCCGTACCCGTACAGACTCTAATGAGTAATGGCCATAGCCAAACAGGTTTCTTCCCTTGTTGGCAACGGCTACAAGACAACAACACATGTACAATGAAATTAATTAAGGTTATGTTTTTTTAAAAAAAATTAATTTTAAATTAATTAATTTTAGTATTTGGTATTCTAATATTAAAAATAAATTTTAAAAAATATTATTATTATTATTATTTTAATACATTTCCAAACGAAGAATATTTTAAAAAATAATTATTACTATGCACAGTTACACTTAATCTGAATTAGATTTGACCTAGTTCAATATCTTTTTATTTGAATAAAAATTTCTTGATCATGCTAAAATAAAATAAAAATAATAGAAATCTTGTAAAATCAATCATGCCAACATGATCAATGGCAGCAGATAACCCGAGCAGGAGAGAGAGAGAAATTAAACAAAGACAGTGACACCACACCCCACTTCAACAAGAGGTAGCAGGTACGTTAACATAACATTGAAGCCTAAGCAACCCCGTACCCAACCCTCTCATTGTCGGCAGGCAGCAACCAACTTCTTTCCTTTCTTTGTTAGCTGCTAACAAGTATACTTCTGTTTCTTTTCTAGACAGATAAAGAAAAAGAAAAAGATAGGGGACATGTTCTTGTTGCAACTTACTTCTAGAGAGAGAAACTGAAAAAAAAAACACCACAGAGAGAGAGAGAGAGTGTGTACTGTGTTGTGTGTAGAAGAGAGGGGAGTGAAACAAGAAACGTTTCGACAGTGAGAGTCAATGTTATATTGAATGAGAGAGACTGGGAAAGATTGAAGTTCTCAAGTTCAATCAGTAACTCAAGGAAACACCGAGGATTGAAACTTTGATCTTCAAAATCTCTCGATTTCACAACACAATTGAAGCTCTCAAGTTCAATCAGTAAATCAAAGAAACAGAGAGGATAAAAACTTCGATCTTCAAAATCTCTTGATTTCATCACACAATTGAAGCTTTGAAGTTCAATCTCTTCGAAAAAACCGAAATCAAGAAGTACCCTTTTTAACTTTCACCAATGTTGGTCCAAGACCGAGTACCAGCAAAATCTCCCAAATCCAAAATCAAGCCCACCATCAACCACCACCACGAAGACCTCCACCAGCGCTTCTCAGAGTCAAAGTCTTTAGATTTCTCAACATGGGTATCTGAGAATTTCTACAAAATCATCACAGTCACAGTGCTAATAGCCACTGTCGCCGCCATCTTCTTCCTCCGAAGCTCTGGTGACACCGCCGCTTTTCTATACCTTCAATCACAAGCACAACCTCTAGACAAAGCCCATCACTTCCCTCGCATAAATTGGAACAATATCCCAGCGATCATTGACAAGTCTTCGCCTTATGCGAATTTCCGGTCAGAGAAATGGATTGTTGTTAGTGTCTCTCATTACCCTTCCGATTCTCTAAAAAAGCTTGTTAGAATTAAAGGTTGGCAATTGCTTGCAATTGGGAATTCAAGGACACCAAATGATTGGTCCTTGAAGGGTGCAATCTTCCTGTCTTTAGAGCAACAAGCGAGTTTAGGGTATCGGGTATCGGGTTATGTACCCTTTGATTCTTATTTACGGAAGAGTGTGGGGTATTTGTTCGCGATCCAACATGGGGCAAAGAAAATTTTTGATGCTGATGATCGTGGAGAGGTTATTGATGATGATTTAGGAAAGCATTTTGATGTGGAGTTAATAGGGGAGCGGGCTAGGCAGGAGACTATATTGCAATATAGTCATGAGGATGAGAATAGGAGTGTGGTGAATCCTTATGTTCATTTTGGTCAAAGGACAGTTTGGCCTAGAGGGTTACCATTAGAGAATGTGGGTGAAATTGGTCATGAAGAGTTTTACACTGAGATTTTTGGTGGGAAACAGTTTATACAACAAGGGATATCGAATGGATTGCCTGATGTTGATTCTGTGTTTTATTATACTAGGAAAACGAGTTTGGAAGCTTTCGATATTAGGTTTGATGAGCGTGCCCCAAAAGTGGCAATGCCTCAAGGGGTTATGGTGCCAGTTAATTCATTTAATACGATCTACCATTCATCGGCCTTTTGGGGTCTGATGCTACCGGTTTCAGTTAGTACTATGGCTTCTGATGTTTTGAGAGGCTACTGGGGGCAAAGGCTTCTATGGGAGATTGGTGGGTATGTTGTGGTTTATCCACCTACTGTGCATAGATATGATACAGTTGGGGGGTACCCTTTTTCTGAAGAGAAGGATCTTCATGTTAATGTTGGGAGGCTTGTTAAGTTCTTGGTTGCATGGAGGTCGAGTGAGCATATGCTGTTTGAGAAGATTTTAGAGTTGAGTTTTGCTATGGCAGAGGAGGGGTTTTGGAGTGAGCAGGATGTGAAGTTTACTGCAGCTTGGCTTCAGGATTTGCTTGCTGTTGGGTATCGGCAGCCTAGGTTAATGTCATTTGAATTGGATCGGCCACGTGCGACTATCGGTCATGGGGATCGAAAGGAGTTTGTTCCTCGGAAGTTTCCGTCTGTGCATCTTGGAGTGGAGGAAACAGGAACTGTGAATTATGAGATTGCCAATTTAATTCGATGGAGGAAGAATTTTGGGAATGTTGTGCTTATTATGTTTTGCAATGGGCCTGTTGAACGAACTGCCTTGGAATGGAGATTGCTTTATGGGAGAATATTCAAAACTGTGATTATCTTGTCCTGGCAGAAGAATGAGGATCTTGCTGTTGAAGCAGGCCATTTGGATCATATGTACAAGTAAGTTATCTACATGATAGAAATATTTATTTTGCTTGTTTTTTTTTTTTTTTACCATAATTGAAATCTAGATTCATATGCAAACCATCACCTTGGATATCTGATTTGAATTCATAGGTTAGATAGAAATACAGAGGCAGGGGAGTTGGTGTGATGGGAAGTTGTGACACTCTCGTAAAATGAAAGAGGTGTTTTATAATTAATTCTGAGGTTAAAGTTATGGGTAACAAGGGTGTATGGAGAGAGTTTTCATGGAATTGGCTTTATTACTTCATTCAGTTCAAGATGTTTTTTTATTATGTGGGATTGATCTCTCGTAGATTGTGGGATCCATTTAACTTGTGCATTTTGACATTAAAGTTGGAATTTGGATGGCTTTTGGAGTTGCATAAAATAAGGCAGTCAATGTAACATATCTGGTTATGTATCTTGTCATGTTTCATATTTCAACTCTTCTTTCTAAAACATGTTTAGGTTAACATTGAAATCCTGGAGAGAATATGCAATCCTTTTTGTATTGAGATTCTTTTGGTTGGAGATTATGATCTTGGGAAACATCATACTCTTCAACTTACATTGCTGTTTACTTGTGCCATTAGGAATGAGTTTAATCACCAGGTTCGAACTTGATATGTAATCTCTGGTCTTCAAGTCAGGACAGAGTATGTCAGAAAACATCCATCCAGATTGCTCGTGCTGATCTCCATTTGTGATGTTTTGAAATATATGCTTTCTGTTGAAGGACATTGTGTGCTGGAGGAAATGATATATGCACTACAATAGTTTAAGCTAGTTCATTTTCAAATTCTTTGGCCATGTGGCATTGGTGCTTGTGGATAAACCATTCTAGCATTTGCACATGCTAGACCAGAGCTTGAGTTTCTTGGAGTCCCCAACCTCCATCTATAACTGTCTATTTCTCGAGGAGGCATTGTTTCCTTTTCTTCCCTCCAATTTGGCTTCGGAGTTATGTTAGTTTGTTTTTGTTGCGGAGTCATTTATTGCAGCTCTAGAAGCAACCTCTGGTTGTTATCTAGACGATATATTGGTTTCTTAGGCATGCATTTGTTATTGATAACCATGGAATTGGTGTGAGGTCAAATTTTAACTGTTTGCCTTGTCAAGTGGATATCCCATACTTTTCATCCTAACTAGTGTCACTTTGTTAACTTATAATACTGTCTAATATTGGTTATAGGCATCTGCCCAAGATATTTGATCGATATAGCAGCGCCGAAGGCTTTTTATTCCTTCAGGATGATACTATCCTTAATTACTGGAATCTGCTTCAAGCTGACAAGGCTAAACTATGGATTACTGACAAGGTAACTTCTTTTTCTTAGCCCTCTACTTTTCTGGTCCTTGCAAAAGACATAAAGTTGCCTTATCTTACCAATTCTGTTTTCCTCTATGCATTAGGATCATGCCCATTAGGTTAACATTCTGGGGCTTTGTTTCTTCTTTCTCACACCATTCACAAAAATCAATCTCTCAATGTCTTTTTTAAACTTGCAGTAACGATCTCAATTGTAAAAGACCTCGTGCTTGTTTGGGAGTGTGGTTGAAGTTGCTTTTTAAAGTGCCTTTCGTTAAAAAATGCATCTAAATGATATATTTTTTTTTAAAAAAAAAATTATCAGCACATCAAAATGATCTAAAAACACTAATTTTTTTAACTTAAAAGTAAAAATTAAAATAATTTTTTTTTAATTTTTTCCAAAAGTGCTTTCCAAAAGCACTCCCAAACACCCCCTGCAGTTGGATAAATAGTGTTCATCATATCTATGTCCATATTTATTGTGATGCTTCATGCTTATTGTGAGCAACACATGTGGATCCCCTTCCCCATCTTTCTAACACATTCATGGCATTTAGGTATCCAAGTCCTGGACAACTGTGTCAACCAATCGAAACACAGATTGGTATGCAAAGCAAGCAGAAATGGTAAAAAAAGTTGTCGGCTCAATGCCGGTTCACTTCCAAGTCAATTACAAGGGAGCTATGAAAAGTGACCAGAGCCTCGTGATAGGCAGTTCTGATATATTCTACATTCCTCAGCACTTTGTTACTGACTTTGTAGATCTCGTTGGTTTGGTGGGTGATCTAGATATTCATCAGAAGGTTGCCATACCCATGTTCTTTATGTCAATGGATTCACCTCAGAATTTTGACTCAGTTCTTAGCACGATGGTATATAAGAGGAAGCCACCACCTGATAATTCAACTCTTTATTCTGCTCAAGCACCTGCTGTTCATCCATGGAATGTGTCTAGTGAACAAGATTTCATAAAGCTGATAAGAATAATGGCAGAAGGTGACCCGCTCCTAATGGAGCTGGTTTGAAGATAAAAACATCTTTTAATACTTGCAAGAGCCAGAAAAGAAGAAAGCTTCAAACTACTTTGTACCTGTTATACCAAGTTCTATTTTTATTCTCTTTTTTTTTTTTCATATTTTTTTGTTAAGGGGGAGGGCTCTTATCTTTTTCCTTAAAATTTTTGTAATTCTTCTTTTTAACAACTTTGTAGATTTACCTTGTATCATTCATTTACTGATGGGGATTCCCTTCAATGGAAAAATGTGTTAGATCTTTTTCTGTGGCTGAAAGATACAAGGGAAGAAGACACTCGTTTCAGATTTTTTTTCTTATTTTCTTGATTAAGTGTTGCAGTTCTCAAAATCAAGTAACATTTTTCAGTTTCTTCTTTTGCTCCTCTTTCAATGTCCGCATTCCTGCCTGTGGTGCTTTTGGATATGGTCATAACTGTACGGCTTTTGCATCAAGCCGTACAGTCTCAGCTAGAGTACGTACTTGGAAGAGACAAAATTTGATGTTTTTTAACTATTGATTTCAAGCCTTTGGGATTAGAAGAGATTGAAATCGCAGTAGTCGCCCGATTGCTAACCTGAGCATTAGCTGTTGCTGTGTCTGCAATGTAAGCCTGAGGCTTCTTCTTATCCTTCCTCATGTTCTGCACCAAGTTTGTTGGGTCTGAATCAAAATAGTGGCTCACATCAGTGAGTGAGATTTCTGAGGAATCAAAATTTTGAAAAGTGGCTTCCGCTGTGCTCAGAGCCATCTAAAAAACTTTTCTTTCTCCGTCATGCCTGCACCTGGGGCATCGCAATCGAAGGCAAAGGACTTCCGGCTCAAGTACATGTCCTGAAGCTGCTTCTCATCATTCCATGAAGAATTCTCCACCGCAAGGTTTATGTTCGAGGAATATGATCCTGAGGCATTAGAAAATACACGAGTTGCAGCTTCTCGAATGTCAACACCATTGGCTTCAGCTTGCTCTAAAGCATGCTTCCTGACATGGTTTTGATCTGCTCGCTCTAGAACTGAGAAGATGGATGAGAAGACATTAAGGTCGGCTGCTGTCTCAACATTTCCCTTGTCTGGAGGAAAACTGAAGACAGTGATTGCTAACTTCTAAGTCTGCATGAGGTAAAGCCCTTGCCATATGTGACAAAAAAATATACTCAAACTGAGTTCAAGTACTGTTCTTTATGAGAATATAGACTGGGAAATGAAAATGTGAATCTTCTGTCACAAAGTAGAGAGAGAGAGAGAGAGATGAAGTAAGAAAATGGCAGAAGTGGACAGTCTATCCTGATCATCCAATCAGCATCATATTTACATTGTAAGCAGTTAAGCAGTTTTTTAAGTAAAAAGCTCACTGCTAATCAATAATTAGTGAGCATATACAATGTGATAACAAAAGTTTACATCAGCAAAGATGCCTACTAATAGTAAATAAATGCACCTATCAGACTCTAATCATTTCCATTATCTCTAATAAAATTGGTCAAAAACAGATCATTTTCGTTATTTTTACTTTCAAAGAAACTATCGTTTCACTTCTAAGCAAATGAAACGAGGGTGGGAATGATGCGCTGCTTCATCGTGTTTTAAGCACCATGAAGATTGCCTAATGAAGAGGGTAAATTTTAATGTAGAGTCCATCATTTGAACAGACTGCCTGGCTATAACTTGCAAACTGTTCTATACTTTCATCGATCTATCTTCTCAAAAACACAAACTGGCCTGTAAAAAGATACAAGTCTGGCAGATGAATCCAAAACCACAGTTTCAAGAGTTTCCATAATGGACTCTTCCTCTGTAGTGGGTCTGCCAAGATGTAATTTTTATGAAGAATGCATGTTAATAAAAATGGAATGCTATCTGCTCGGTGTGAGCTTCCTCATTACCTTTTCTCCTTCTCCATTTTCGCTCCCTCATCTTCCTCCGATCAAGTTCTGTTTTTCCATCATCATTTAAGGAAACTATGGGGATTTGCACTGCAACATAAATAAAGACAACAACAGATTTTCCTTGAACATTTATTAGCAACAGAAAAGAACTCGTAGCTATTTTAGTTTAAAAGTTTCTGCCCTTGATTTTCCTAGAACATTTATTAGCAAGTTACTGTTAAACCTTTTGGGTTTTAGAAAGAGAATCCTTCTCGTGAGTGCACGATTGTATGAACTGCAGGAAAGCATACTCCATTTGGATTCAACAGGATTCCGGAAATTGATGATGGCGATGTTCCTTTGGCTGCTCGAAGGCATCAAAAAGAGATACAATCTAAAGTCTAGGGAAACTATTTCGTCAATTCGATCAAATTTGCAATGGCCCACTCAAGAACCTTGATTTTACAAGTTTGACCAGTATTATGGCTGTCAAAATCACTAATTAATTCTTCAAATTTTATGATTTCTTGAGTTAATATATATTTATGTACTAAATTGAATTGAAACTCGAAAATTAGTAAAATCAGATCTAACTCGTGAAAATTGACAAAAATCGGTTAAAATAGTAAATTCAATCAAATTTTACTAGTTTACTAAATTTGTGATATGAACTAAGTTGATTTTGAATTTGGTCTTAAAATATTTGCTGATGATTTTTTGAGATCAAATATATCTTTCAAATTATATATTGGATCTAGTTAAAATTTTATAGGAAAATATTAGATACATGAAAATATATTTTAGTAAATTGTTAGATTAAACGAAGTTCATAAATATATTATTCTATAAAGTCAAAATTACTAGATGAATCTTGTCAAATCTGTCAAACTATACATCAATATATTATCTTGGACACATGTGGAGTAATTTATGAGGTTCTTGTGTACTTGCTATCATTTAATAATTTGCCTATATTGGAAAATTTGATTTTGAGATACTTTATTTTTTCATGCTATTGATTGCTTGATTTATATTATTTATCTTTTTTATTTATTTAGATCATTAATTAATTAATTATAATATTATTGATTCTTTTTATCAGATTTTAATATAATATAATTTATTAGCCGGAATTATCAATATATAGTTTAAGAACATATTTATGATTTTACAATCTAACTTTACAATTTGATTTTATATTTTTTTTTCATGCCATGTCAAAACAACAATTTTAACAACGTTGGTCTCGAGTGTTGCCAAAGTTGGATGATCAATTGTTGCCTGTTCATGTTGCCAGTTTCAGATACTTCCAAAAAATCCGTCGTCAATGGAGGATTTCTGCTTTGCTTTTACCTCAGCAAGTGGTTGTCAGGGAAAGGGGTGATGATTGTGAACATGATAAGGGGGGAATCCACATTTTTCATCAGCACTATTTACTTATTTAGAAATTAGAGGCATAAGCAAAGCTTCTGAAATATTTAAAAAATATATATATATTTTTATTTTTATTTTTGATATTTTTAAATAGTTTTTTATATGCTAATATTAAAAATAATATCTTAAGAATAAAAATTATATATTGCTTTACTTTACCCTTGATAATAACGGGTAGAAGAATGAAAAGTGATTGATTTTATTGGATGAGTTCTGGCTATATAAATAGCCTTACAATAACAAATTGAACACAAAATATGCAGCCCACGTTTGTAATCCCTAGAAACATGGTAGGACTAAATCGAACAAAGAAATAAATAACAACACCCTTAATAGTAGGGATTTATTTGACTAAGCAACAGTAAAGACTAAATCAACAATGCCTCCCTTAAACTGTATGCTATTAGCATCAGTTTATATCTTGCTCAGAACAAACACCTAATAATGTTCGCAGCTTCAAAAAGACATCTAATTTGAGTGGCTTTGTCATTATATCAGCTAATTGATCCTGTGTGCTGCAATGAGTTAATTCCACAGTACCACCTTTAGTAAGCTCCCGAAGAAAATGGAATCGTACGTCGATATGCTTGCTACGGCCATGCATTACTGGATTTTTTTGAGAGCTTGATTGCGGAGCTGCTATCACAGTGAATAATAGTTGTTTTTTCTTGAGTCAATCCCAGCTTTTCTAAAACTCTTTTCAGCCATACTGTTTGGCAAGCACACACAGTTGCCGCAATAAATTCAGCCTCGGTAGTAGATAGACTTACTACTGGTTGTTTCTTTGACAGCCAAGATATTGTTCCTGAACTCAATAAAAACACATAGCCTGAAGTGCTTTTCCTGTCTCCCAAATCTCCTGCATAATCACTATCTGTGTAGGCAATAAGTTCATTATTGCCTCCCTTTTTATAAAAAATCCCAAAATCAAGTGTGCCTCGCAAATACCTCAGCACCCTTTTTGCTACCTGCAAATGAGTCTCAGTTGGATTCTCCATATATCGACTTATAAGACTGACTACAAACATCATATCTGGACGAGTTGCGGTGAGATACATGAGACTTCCCACCATTTGTTTGAAATGAGTTTTGTCTACCTTAACTCCACCTTCATCCTTTCCAAGCTTACAACCTGGAACAATGGGATTGTGAACTGAGTTTCTCTTATCCATTCCAAACCGTTTCAACACCTCCAACGCATATTTTTTCTGATTAATAAACACACCACTGGATTTCTGCAATACTTCAAGACCCAAAAAGTACCTCATTTTGCCAAGATCGGTCATGTCAAACTCATGCTTCATGGATTCTTTAAATTCTAAGACCATTAATTCATCATTACCAGTATAAATCAGATCATCAACATACAAACTGATAATCAAAAAGTTACCTCTATCTCTGGTTTTTATGAACAAAGTATGTTCATAATCATATTTTTCAAAACCTTCCTTCAAGAAGTAAGCTTCGATCCGACTATACCAAGCACGCGGTGCTTGTTTAAGCCCATAAAGCGCATTTTTTAATTTGTAAACCTTGTGTTCATGGCCTTTCTGCACATAACCGCAAGGTTGTTCTACAAAAACTTCTTCATTTAACTCACCATAGAGGAATGCAGACTTTATATCCAGCTGATATATAGCCCACCCTCGTTGAGTTGCAAGAGCAACCACCAATCGAATGGTCTCCATGCGTGCAACAGGGGCGAATACTTCTGTATAATCGACCCCATACTATTGAGAGTATCCCTTCACTACAAGCCTTGCTTTGTACTTGTCTACCTCTCCATTTTCATTGAATTTGGTCTTATAAACCCATTTTACACCAACCCTTTTGCCTCCTGCAGGTAAATCCATTAATTCCCACGTATCATTACGTTTTATGGAGTCAATTTCCACATCCATAGCTGTCCTCCACCTTTCATCTTTGACAGCATCTTCAAACCAAATTGGATCAGTTACTGCTGCTGCAAACATTGCAAGTTGATTCTCAGTGTCATCTTCAGAAAGTCCTGCTCCTGTCTCATAATCACTTAACCAAAAAGATGGTTTTCTATTTCTCTGTGCATGTGCATGCAAATCTGCACCCAAATTTCCAGACGCATGTGAATGTGCGTCTGTTTCTTCTTCTGTTGGATTTACATCACGATCATAGGAATTTTGATCTGATACTTCTGCTCTGTTCACATCATGCTCAGCTCCATGATCTTCATACAAATCTACCCCAGATGCTGCAAGAACCGAGCCACTATGGTCACCAAGTTCAGCTGGAACCGAGCCACTGTGGTCACCATAATCTCCATTTTCTTCGTGAACTGCAGCTGCTGTAACAGAGGCATCGTCCTCTGCACCCTATTCCAAATCACAATTGATGGCTGCATCATATTGTTTGTCCCAATTCCAACCTTTGTCTTCTTCAAACACAACATCCCTACTGACTATAATCCTTTGTGACACAGGATCATAAAGTCGGTATGCTTTGGACTCCTCACTTACCCCCAATAAAACACAAACTAAACTCTTGTCATCTAGTTTAGTTCGTTTACTGTCAGGAACATGCACATGTGAGAGGCAGCCGAAAACTCTGAAATACACTACCGAAGGTTTGATGCCACTCCAAGCTTCTTCTGGTGTCTGATTTCTGACTGCTAATGTTGGACTACGATTGAGGACATGCACTGTCCAATTGACTGCTTCAGGCCAGAAAGTTTTCGGAATTTTCTTTTCCAAAAGCATGCTACGCACCATGTTCATAATGGTCCTGTTCTTGCGCTCAGCAACTCCGTTTTGCTGAGGCGTATAGGCTGCTGTCAACTGGCGTTGTATACCATTTTCATCACAAAAAGTATTGAAAGCATGTGATGTAAATTCACCTCCTCTATCAGTACGTAGAGACTTAATAAACATGTCTGTTTCTTTTTCAACATGAATTTTGAATCTCTTAAATGCATCAAATGATTCTGATTTTGCAGCCAAAAAGAAAACCCAAGTTTTTCTACTAAAGTCATCCGTAACAGTGAGCACATACCGTTTTTGGCTATTTGAAATTGGCTGAATCGGACCACACAGATCAGCATGCAGGAGCTGAAGAATTTTTGATGCTCTCCAGTTGCTCTTCTTTGGAAATGGATCTCTTTATTGCTTTCCAACTAGACAGTCCTTGCACAGCCTGGAGGGAGATGTGAAAGAAGGTCAGCCCTTAACCATTTGTTTCTGTTGAAGAGTTTTTAAACCTGTAAAACTCAAGTGTCCATATCTGCAATGCCATAGCTGCACCATATCTTCAGTGATGGTGTTGAAACACACGGTTTTCAAAGGATGAGACACAGCATGCAACACAAACATTCGGTTTGTGAGCATTTTCGTATCCATGATTAAAGCTTGTTCATGATGAAATACCTTGCACCGACCATGTTGAAACAGAATTGCAAGCCCCTTTTCTTGTAATTGCCCAATGCTCAGTAAATTATTCTTCAGTTCTGGTACAAAAAATACACTGGTGAAAATCTGGGTTATGCCCTTAACCCGCAGCCTGACATTTCCCCTTCCCATGACAGCCATGCTTGCATTGTTGCCCAACTTTACTGAATCTCTGAATTGTTCATTCAAATCAGAGAAATAATCTTTCTTCCCACACATATGGTTGCTGCATCCGGAATCAAGGAACCATAAGTCCTCATTGTCGCCGCTGTTCATTTCCATATAGGTCATTAGCAACATTTCTTCGTAAGCTTCCATGTCAGCCATTAACATCAATTCTTCTTTAGCTTCTGCATAATCTTCATTCCTGTTGTTGTTCATTTCCACATAATCATCTTCTGCATAATCTTCATGTCTGTTGTTGTTCAATTCCACATACGCCATTAACAACATTTCGTCTTGAGCTTCTGCATAGTTAGCCTCCTTTTCCTTGCTTGGACACTCCCATTGAAAGTGTCCAAGTTTGTGACAGTGGTAGCATTCCACTGTATGTTTGCTGAGATGTTGTCTGCCTCGTCCCCATCCTCTTCCTCTGTAGCTGCCACGTCCACGAAATCTGCCTCCAGATTGATCACCATGTGTGATCTGCAATGCATGTTCTTCTTCAACAGGAGTACCCATACGCTGTTCATGGACAAGAAGACTGCTTTGCAACTCGTCAATGAACAAGGTATCTATATCCCTTGACTCTTCAATGGAACACACAACATAATCAAATTTATGTGTCAAAGATCGTAAAATCTTTTCAACAACAGCAGTGTCTCCTTTGTGTTCACCGTTGGCCTTCATTTTATTTGCTATGGTAAGAGTCCTAGCAAAATACTCACTTACTGATTCTCCTGCCTTCATGTGAAGGATTTCAAATTCCTTCCGAAGTGCTTGTAGCAAAGCTCGCTTGACTCTGTTTGTGCCTTGAAACTTCTGTTTCATGGAATCCCAAATGCTCTTGGATGTGTCTTTGTTGAGAATCGTTTCCAGAATTGAACGATCCAGTGCTTGAAACAAATAATTTTTGGCCTTCAAGTCCTTTAGCTTTTGATCTTCAATGTGTTTTCTCTAGGCATCTGTGAGAACAACACCTTCTGCTACTGCAGAAATCCCAGTCTCTATTAACACCCAATACTCTTTCGATCGCAAGAAATTCTCCATGAGCATTGCCCAGTGATCATAATGCCCATCGAAACGTGGAACTGCTGGCTGCACAAATGAGCTCTCTGTTGTCATCCTTGAAGACTGCTGCTTCACACGTAATAGGCCTGCTGAAATGGCTCTGATACCAAATGATAATAACGGGTAGAAGAATGAAAAGTGATTGATTTTATTGGATGAGTTCTGGCTATATAAATAGCCTTACAATAACAAATTGAACACAAAATATGCAGCCCACGTTTGTAATCTCTAGAAACATGGTAGGACTAAATCGAACGAAGAAATAAATAACAACACCCTTAACAGTAGGGATTTATTTCACTAAGCAACAGTAAAGACTAAATCAACAACCCTTACTCTCCAATCCAATGTATCTTAATTGAAAAATAAATTTTCTCGTTGCAGGGACCCAATTTGAAGATTACTTGCTATTGGACAGTGAAATGAAAAAATAAAAATTGTGGGCCAAACCCACTTCGACGCGTATCCTAAACTCATCCGAGTTTTACTCAATTTAAAATACTAACTTCTACGCGTATCCTCTCAATTCTTGTAGTTTTTTTATTTTACAGAAAAATCGATTGTGCTCTTGCTTTAATTTGATTGGTTACTTGAAGAAATAATGTAAGAGGGCACTCCTTTTCTTTCGGATTTTCACAGCACATATTGAAATTTCAGCTCCGTGTTTATCTACAAATTTGAAAATAAAGCACTAAAAAATTCAGAAAATCAACCTTGTCCGTTTCGTATTAGCATTCAGGTGGCGCGGCAAAATATCTATATATTCCCCTCCCTGCGCACAAACTTCATCTACTCTTCTCTGTACCCTCTAAGAAAAGAAACTTGTTTCAACCATGCAGCGAAACAATGGCCGATCTGGTATGCCTAGCAGCAGCAACAGCAGTGGCAAGAAGATGAAAGTCGCTGGAAGTAACTATGAAAGCAACAGCAATGACATACAATTTGGCGCGAATATCCTTAACAATGCCAGTTCTTGTATGTTTCCTGATCGGTTTATTCCGCCCAACGATGCGATGATCGCGCCCTATTCACCTCCTAATTTCGTTAACCGCCTCCACCAACCGCAGCGTGAGTATTGCTAAATTATGATAGTAGTTTTATTCCTGATTTTCTTTGAAATTCAAAGTTCTTCACTTTTACAGCGATCGATTTGTTGATTATTTAATAATATATATGCTACGAATTGGTTCTTGCAGATCGTGTTAATGGAGATGATGGGAACTACATCGATCCATATTTGCGTACCTTTCCACCCGGTTTTAGGTTTTACCCTAAGGATGAAGAGCTGGTTGTGTATTACTTGATGAAAAAGATCAGGAATGAGCCACTGCCAAAGAACCGTATTCATGAGGTCAATATTTACGATTACCATCCAAAAACCCTTGCTGGTTAGTATATTGCTTCCTTGTGTATATTATAATATATAGTTAATTAATGCCTGTCTGTGTATAATATAAGGTTCCATGATTAATCTGTCTGATCGATGGTCTGTGTATGATCAGAAAAGTATAAGCTATTTCAAGAAGATGCGTGGTATTTTTTCACTACTCGACTCAAAAAGTATCCCAAAGGAAAAATACCTGATCGAGGAGTGCCTGGTGGATTTTGGAAGCCTACTGGAAGTCCAGAAACAGTCCCTGCAAAACACAGCAACATTGCAATCGAAAGAAGATCACTAGATTTCTATGAAGGGAAAGGAAACACTGGCAGGAGAACAGAATGGAAGATGCACGAGTACTATCCTAAAACTGATGATAATGTTTCTTCAACTAATACTGAAGGCATGAGGGTATGGATCAGTTATTCTCTACTCTTAAATATGATTAATCTTTGTTTTTATTGGTTTAATTGTTCCTAATTGACATGTTATTTTTCTGCAGTTGAATGATTGTGTTCTATGTAGAATATACCTTAAAGGAGGGAAACAACAGGCAGAAGCTAAGACGACTTGTAACAACAAATCAAGAAACAATGGCAACTCTGTAAGCCATGGCTCCGCAGATTCAAGAAATGATGATCACACGTCTTCTGATAATATTAACTCTCAGCAGCCAGCCAATCATGGTGCTTCTGCTAGTGATACAATTGAAGTTTACGACGAAACCCAAGCTTTTTATGATTACAGCATGGATCAACGTTGGTATGCTGACAGCAGCAACCAGATTCTGGCATCGATGGATCCAGCAATGTTTGCATTTCCTGATGCAATTGAGGGGACCAGCAGAGGATTTTCACAGAGCGTAGAATTTGCTGGACCAAGTTCTTCTACGCCGTTGACAATGAATGTCGCAGGGATGATCAATGGACCCAGCTTTCCCATGCCCCTGACGATGCATGGCCCGGAATTGAATGGAGCCACCTCTTCCATGGCGCCTCTGACTATGCACGTAGCAGGACTGAATGGAGCCACCTCTTCCATGGCGCCTCTGACTATGCACGTAGCAGGACTGAATGGAGCCACCTCTTCCATGCATGGCGCAGGATTGAATGGACCCAACTCTTCGAAGCCGCCAACCACGCTGCCTGGAAATACCATGGATGCCGATGGCCATCTTGTGGAGCCCGATTCCCTTCCAGATGAATTTTTTAATGATGATAGTATAGCAAGGATTCTCGAAATGTTCCAGCAGTAGAATAGAAGGACAAACCCATCTCTGAAATAAGTTTTATGTTCGTGAAGAAGAGAGAGAAAATCATGTAATCAAACAATTTTGGATGATTAGGTTGTTGTATTAGACACAAACATTGTCTGTTTTTAATTTCTTGGTTGACGAATTTTAGAGTATCAAAAAACACTTTTATAATGTTTGTGCTTGTATTAAAAATGATTTAGAATTAAACCTTGCAGGCAGGCAGCGCAGTGCATGTATGCTGGCTAGGAAATTAACTGGATTGTCTCGTATAAGAGTTTTTGAAAAGAAAAAAAAATACTTGGGATTAAATGTCTCGAGGGATTTTAGATTATTTTTATTAGTTGATATTAAAAGTAATTTTTATAAAATAAAAAAATATTATTTTGATCTATCGTTGAATAAAAAACACTTTCAAATATAACAACATAAAATATAAAGGGTTATGTGCATGCGATTTATGTTAATATTGACCAGCCTAAAGGAAGGTCAATATTTAAAGTAAATGTATGTGCACATGTAGCAATCAACATGTGATGATTATTTAGTTTTACATGTGACTGATTAATCGACCCAAAGGCCGATTCATTTTGAACATGTTTTTATTATCAATGTTTGATTACTACATTAAGATATCACTTACAAATTAAACTTTTATCCAAAGATAAACTATTAATGGAGTGCTCGATATCTTAAGATGGGTTTTACCTTTATTTGAATTATTACTTTCTGCTCTGAAGGATAAGTCTTGTACATGAGCTTGTTTCAACTGGTGTTGTTCTCTTTTCAGCTATTAATCCTGCTAATATTACTGCCAGTATCTTCCTATGCTTAATGACTCTAACTTCATGTCTTGGAAAGACAATCTTTTGATTGTTCATGGAGTTATGGATCTCGATCTTATGTTAAGGACTGATTCTTCTCCCCCTCTTAAAAATGAGAGTACCTCTGATGAAAAGAGGGAAAAGATGGGAGAAATCAAATCGCATGTGTATGATGATTATAAAGAGAGCCATTCCAGAAGCATTCAGGGCACAATGTCTGAACAGATTAATACAGCTTAAGGAATCCTTGCCAATATTGAAAAGAGATTTGTCAGGAATGGAAAGGCTGAAATCGGTACGCTCTTGACAAGTCTCATTTCAATGAAGTATAAGGGCAAAGCTAAGGAATTCCTTGCCAATATTGAAAAGAGATTTGTCAAGAATGAAAGGCTGAATTCGATACGCTCTTGACAAGTCTCATTTCAATGAAGTATAAGGGCAAAGGTAATGTAAGGGAGTACATCTTGGAGATGTCTCATCTTGCTTCAAAGCTAAAAGCACTTAAGCTTGAACTCTCTGAGGACTTGCTAGTTCATCTGGTTTTAATATCCCCTCCGACGCAATTTAACCAGTTTAAGATGAGCTACAATTGTTAGAAAGAGATTTGGTCTCTAAATGAGCTCATCTCACACTGTGTTCAGGAAGAGGAAAGGCTTAAGTAAGATAGGATAAAGAGTGTTCACTTAGCCTTTGCCTTTAAAGACAAGGAGAGGAAAAGAAAGAACACTAAGGAAGCTACAGGTACCTCAAAAGAAACAATTAACAAAATCAAATGATTCGATCAGTACTAGTTGTTTCTTTTGTGGTGTTAAAGGGCATAAAAAGAAGCAATGCACCAACTATCACGCTTGCCGTGCTAAGAAAGGTATGCTTCTTGCTTTGGTTTGTTCTGAAGTTAATTTAATTTTGGTACCTAAACACACGTGGTGATTCGATTCTGGTGCAACAACTCACATCAGTGTGTCTATGTGTAGAAGACCAAGTCACGACCACTGATCTGAGGGATGAAGACCAGGAGAGTGATCCCGAGATCACAGCAGATCATGATATCCCGTGATTGCAGCAAGAGAGGAATGTTGTGTTAATTGTGTTTTGATTTTGTAATTTGAATTAAAAGACGTTACACTTGTATCTGCTATATATAGAATAGAATATACATGCAATTGTAATTAAGCAATCAGAGCATAATAAAGCAATTGTTTCTTAAACTTTTCATGGTATCAGAGCCCACAAAAGACTAATGTCTAAATGGCCTCTTCAAGCTCTTCTTCTTCTGCCCAACCATCTTCCATTCTCTCCATGCCCTCTGTCACCACTATCAAGCTTAATCTTGACAATTTTCTCATGTGGAAAGCTCAGCTAGTTCCATACTTCAAAGGTCAGGATCTCTTCGGTTATCTTGATGGAAGCATTCCCAAACCCCCCAAACTCATCTCTATCACACATCCTGAGACATCAGCTGTATCAGAATGTCTCAATTCTGCCTACATCCACTGGGTTCGTCAGGACAATTTGATACTCAGCACACTAATGACATCCTTGTCAGAAAGTGTTCTTGCACAAGTTGTCAATTACACAACATCCTAAGATGTTTGGAATGCTCTAGAGGACACATTCTCTTCTCGTTCTCGAGCAAGAACACTGCAAATCAGAACTCAACTTGCAACTGCAACCAAAGGAAATCAAACAGCCACCGAGTATTTCAACTCTGTCAAGAGACTCACAGATGAGTTGGCAGTGGCTGGTCATCCCCTTAATAATGATGATATTATTACCTATCTCCTTGCAGGACTCAGTCATGAATATGATAGCCTCGTAACCTCCATTTCAGCACGAATTGATGCCATCTCCTTGGAAGAAATCTACTCTCTTTTATTAACATCTGAAGCACGACTGTCCAGGCATCACCTTGCCTCTGCCATTCCTCAACCAGCTGCCCATTTTACTCAACGACAGGCCACCTATCCCAGACGTGGTGGCTATCGTGACAGGGGAAGAAATCAGCGTGGTGGATTTAATTCCACCAATAAGTCATTCAATCAACCATCTGTTGTCTGCCAAATCTGTAACAAAGGTGGACACCTTGCCAAAAAATGTTATTTCCGATTTGATCTAACTTATCAGGAACCTTCTTCCAAACAGGGGCTAGCAGCCGTGAGACATGATGAATCCTATGATTCGGTGTGGACAACAGATACTGGAGCCACGCATCATTTCACAAATGATGCCAATAATATTTCAACTCAGAAATCAAATTACAATGGTGCGGATACTGTACATGTTGGTAATGGTCGAGGTTTGCAAATTTCAAAAACTGGGTCTTCCTTTCTTTCAACTCCTTCGTCAACTTTTGTCCTTAATCAAATTCTCCTTGTTCCGGAAATTCGTCAAAATTTACTATCTGTGCATCAATTTTGCGTTGATAATAACGTATATTTTGAATTTCACTCTTTTCATTTTCTTGTGAAGGATTACTCGGGGAAAGTCCTTTATCGCGGCTATCTTCATGATGGACTTTACCAATTCACTCACAAAGCCAGAATTCCCCAAGCATTTTCCTGTGTTCGTTCATTTGAATGGCATCGCAGACTTGGCCATGCATCCACTCCAGTAGTCAATAAAGTGTTATCTATTTTATCCATTCCTGTCGAGAAAAATAAAACAAGTCATTTGTGCCCTGAATGTCAAATGGCAAAAAGCCACACCTTGCCATTTAAAACCTCTACATCTATTTCATCACACCCATTGGATCTAATTTATACAGATGTATGGGGGCCTGCATCCGTCACATCCACCACCGGTGCACGATACTATGTTAGCTTTCTAGATGATTTTTCCAAATTTCTTTGGTTGTTTCCCATTAAATTAAAATCCGATGTTGAAAATGTTTTCTTAACATTTCAAACTTACGTCGAAAAACAATTTGAGAGGAAAATAAAAGTCGTTCAATCCGATTGGGGTGGGGAATACCGTCGCCTAAACACCTACTTTCACCACCATGGAATCAACCATCGCCTTGCATGCCCTCACACTCACCAGCAAAATGGATCCATCGAACGCAAACATCGACACATTGTCGAAGTAGGCCTAAGTCTATTGGCACATTCCAATTTGCCGATGATATATTGGGAAGATGCGTTTCAATGCGCTACCTATATCATTAATAGACTTCCAACCCCAATTTTGCGTCATAAAACTCCCTTTGAAATGTTGTATGGTAAAATCCCCAATTATAATTTCATGCGCGTATTTGGGTGTGCCTGTTGGCCCAATTTACGGCCATACAACAAAAACAAATTAAATTTCAGATCCAAAACATGCATATTCATTGGCTATAGTCTTTGTCATCAAGGGTACAAATGTCTTGATCTTTCTACTGAAAAAATTTATGTCTCACGCAATGTTGTTTTTGACGAATCTCTATTTCCATTTTCTAAACCTTCCGCCTCGGCCACCAAAAAACCTTGTCCTAATTCCTCTACTTTACTCCCACAACAGATCATTGCTCCCGTGTCATCAAGTTTGCAACCTAACCATAACTCAACTAGTACACAATCTGCTCCTCTTGTTGTGGTTTCTGCAGGTACAGCTCCCGATCCACCTTCAACAGCAGCATCAAATGTAGACACCGATCAGGTGGAGCACTCTGCCACAATGGACATGACACCGGTTGATCCACCTCCAGCCCCCATAAATTGTCATCCAATGACCACACGGTCCAAGAACAACATCCACTGCCCACGCCAGCCAAGTGATGACTTTGTAAGATATCCCATGCCAAAAGCCTTGACAGCAGTGGTGATTTCCCAAGATGCAGAACCCACTTCCTTTACCCAAGCCTCCAAATCACCACAGTGGCGTGAGGCTATGGATAAGGAATTTGCAGCCCTACTTCAGAATAGCACATGGTCACTGGTTGCTCCCTCTGCAAGTGCCAACATTGTGCGATGCCGATGGATTTACAAGATCAAAAAAAATGTTGACGGCACCATTGAAAGGTATAAGGCACGCCTTGTTGCGAAAGGGTTTCATCAACAAGAGGGCATCGATTTTTCAGAGACATTCAGCCCAGTCATCAAGCATGCCACAATTCGGTTAGTGATTTCAATTGCAGTTTCATATAAGTGGCAGATTCAACAATTGGATGTTCAAAATGCTTTCTTGCATGGTGATCTCAATGAGACAGTGTTTATGGTTCAACCACAAGGGTATGTTCATCCTCAACATCCTCACCATGTGTGTAAGCTCCACAAGTCACTTTATGGCTTACGCCAAGCACCTAGTGCATGGTTCTTCAAACTGTCCACACAACTATTATCAATGGGGTTCATTGAGAGCAAGGCTGACACATCTTTATTTATCCTTAAGGACAGCAACTATATTGTCTACATTCTTATCTATGTAGATGACATTTTAATCACAGGTTCAAGCACAAACATCATAAAGTCTATTGTCACGCAACTTCAGACCTCATTTGCTGTCAAAGATCTCGGCCAACTTCACTTCTTCCTCGGGGTGGAAGCACTGTGGTGTGCAGATGGTCTTTATCTCACTCAACGTAAGTACATTGCTGAGTTGCTGCAAAGAACAAAGATGGACAATGCTAAGCCTTGCACAAGCCCCATGGCGTCAACCTGCCGTCTCACTTCCACAGGTGGGAAAACATTTGAGGACATTCAACTCTATCACAGCGTGGTAGGGAGCCTGCAATACTTGTCCTTCATAAGGCCTGACTTGGCATTCTCGGTGCATAAAGTCAGCAAATATATGCACAAACCAATGGATATCCATTGGATGGCTGTGAAACGCATTCTTCGATATCTAAAGCATTCAATTTCGACTGGCTTATACATCACTAGCTGCACTGATTTCACTTTACAAGCATATTCAGATTCCGATTGGGCAGCAGACTTGGATGATCGCCGATCGGTTGGAGCTTATTGCATCTTCATGGGGACCAATCTCATCTCTTGGAGCTGCAAACAACAACCCACAGTGGCTCGCAGCAGTACTGAAGCTGAATACAAAGCCCTTGCCAACATTGCCGCAGAGATTACTTGGTTCCAATCCATCATTCATGAACTTGGTTTACCTCCGCAGCAGAGCCCTACCTTGTGGTGTTACAACATTGTGGCTACTTATCTCACATCAAACCCCAAGTTTCATGCAAGGACCAAGCACATTGAGCTGGACTTTCATTTTGTCCGTGACAAGGTTAGCAACAAGGAGCTCACGGTCAAATTCATCTCCAGCCGTGATCAGCTAGCTGATTCCCTTACCAAGCCATTACCACCTGGACAATTCAAACAAGTCTTAATCAATCTGCATGTACGTGAACTCCCCTCCAGATTGAGGGGGCGTGTAGAAGACCAAGTCACGGCCACTGATCTGAGGGATGAAGACCAGGAGAGTGATCCCGAGATCACAGCAGATCATGATATCCCGTGATTGCAGCAAGAGAGGAATGCTGTGTTAATTGTGTTTTGATTTTGTAATTTGAATTAAAAGACGTTACACTTGTATCTGCTATATATAAAATAGAATATACATGCAATTGTAATTAAGCAATCAGAGCATAATAAAGCAATTGTTTCTGAAACTTTTCACTATGCAGGGTTGCCTGAGTTGCCGAAAGCCAAATGATGTTGAAAGATACATCTATGTAGGCGATGACAAGACGGTTCAAGTTGAGGCAATTGGAAAACTTAGATTATTGTTAAAGACCAGATTTTATTTGGATCTTCATGAAACTTTTATTGCATCGTCTTTTAGACGGAATTTGATTTCTATTTCTGCTTTGGACAAATCCGGCTACTCTTGTTCATTTTGGAATGGAAAATTTAGTTTGTCTTATGATTCCAAATTATCTGGTTTCAGTTTTTTATCTTGTTACGATAATCTTTATTTGATTGATATCATTGCTTCATTTAATGAATCCCTGCAATTAAGTACACGAGGTACCAAAAAACAATTAACTAGCTAGAATTCAGGTGTATTATGGCACAAAAGATGAGGTCATATCTCTAAAAAGAGAATAAAAAGACTTGTGTCAGATGAAATTCTCGATCCCTTAGTTCTTATAATTTTTGACATTTGTGTTAATTGTATTAAGGGTAAACAAACCAATATAAGGAGATTTATAGCCAACAAGACTATGAACACCTTAGAACTCGTACATACGGATATTTGTGGGTCATTTTCTATGGTCACTTGGAATGGTTAACAATATTTCATAACGTTCATAGATGATTTTTCCAGATAATGTGTAGATATTAAAGGGTTATTTCTATTTTAGAGATGGGCTAAAATAGGAATATCAAAGGGTGGGAATGTCAAAAGGTACCCGGTTACCTATATATAGGGTCATGGCCCCCAGATTACACGTGCTACTTCATTCTCATACTAACATCCCATTATCAAAAAGAAAACTAAGGTTAAGGTAGAGAGAATAAAAGGGCTCTCAAAGGAGAACGTGTTAATCTGGAAGACCATCCGTACGACTCCAAAGAGCGACTTTCGGATATAGATTCAGATACGTTTCTGATTTATCGTTTATGTGTTCTTGATAATTCGACATGAATATAATTTCTTTATGCTATGAAATTCTAGTCCTAACATAACTTTCTTTCTAGACGTGTAATCTGTGCAAAATTATTTAAACTATCCAGCTCTTGGGAAGTCCTCCCTCTGGAATCAATGGTTTGATATCTTCATTTGTGGATATCTTGCAGGTGAAGAAGTTTAGTTACTTTCATGACAAATTTTGTTAGGATCTTGTTTCTCTCATGTGCATTTTTGTGTAGGGTTTATGTTTGGTCGAGCTCGTTTTTGCATCGTCCTCGGAATGGTAAGCTGTAGAAGCAGATAACGCCACTTTTATTTTTCAATGTTGAAATTACACTCTTAAGAAAAGAACTTGTAGCTAGTTTAGTTTAAGAGTTTATGCCCTTCATTTTTATTGAACATTTATCAACAAGTTACTGTTAAACCTTTTGGGTTTTAGAAAGAAAATCCTTCTTGTGAGTGTACGATTGTATGAACTCCAGCAAAGCATACTCCATTTGGATTCAACATGATTCCGAAAATTGATGATAGCGATGTTCCTTTGGCTGCTCGAAGGCGTCAAAAAGAGATACAATCTAAAGCCTAAGGAAACTATTTCGTCAGAGATGTTCTGTCCCATTTGCAATGGCCCACTCAAGAACCTTGATTTTACAAGTTTGACCAGTATTATGGCTGTCAAAATCACTAATTAATTCTTCAAATTTTATGATTTCTTGAGTTAATATATATTTATGTACTAAATTGAATTGAAACTCGAAAATTAGTAAAATCAGATCTAACTCGTGAAAATTGATAAAAATAGGTTAAAATAGTAAATTCAATCAAATTTTACGAGTTTACTAAATTTGTGATATGAACTAAGTTGATTTTGAATTTGGTCTTAAAATATTTGTTGATGATTTTTTGAGATCAAATATATCTTTCAAATTACATATTGGATCTAGATAAAATTTTATAGGAAAATATTAGATACATGAAAATATATTTTAGTAAATTGTTAGATTAAACGAAGTTCATAAATATATTATTCTATAAAGTCAAAATTACTAGATGAATCTTGTCAAATCTGTCAAACTATACATCGATATATATTATCTTGGACACATCTGGAGTAATTTATGAGGTTCTTGTGTACTTGCTATCATTTAATAATTTGCCTATATTGGAAAATTTGATTTTGAGATACTTTATTTTTTCATGCTATTGATTGCTTGATTTATATTATTTATCTTTTTTATTTATTTAGATCATTAATTAATTAATTATAATATTATTGATTCTTTTTATCAGATTTTAATATAATATAATTTATTAGCCGGAATTATCAATATATAGTTTAAGAACATATTTATGATTTTACAATCTAACTTTACAATTTGATTTTATATTTTTTTTTCATGCCATGTCAAAACAACAATTTTAAAAACGTTGGTCTCGAGTGTTGCCAAAGTTGGATGATCAATTGTTGCCTGTTTCAGATAGTTCCAAAAAATCCGTCGTCAATGGAGGATTTCTGCTTTGCTTTTACCTCAGCAAGTGGTTGTCAGGGAAAGGAGTGATGATTGTGAACATGATAAGGGGGGAATCCACATTTTTCATCAGCACTATTTACTTATTTAGAAATTAGAGGCATAAGCAAAGCTTCGGAAATATTTAAAAAATATATATATTTTTATTTTTATTTTTGAAATTTTTAAATAGTTTTTTATATGCTAATATTAAAAATAATATCTTAAAAATAAAAATTATATATCTCCTTACTTTACCCTTACTCTCCAATCCAATGTATCTTAATTGAAAAATAAATTTTCTCATTGCAGGGACCAAATTTCAAGATTACTTGCTATTGGACAGTGAAATGAAAAAATAAAAATTGTGGGCCAAACCCACTTCTACGCGAGTACGCGTATCCTCAACTCGATCATCCGAGTTTTACTCCATTTAAAATACTAACTTCTACGCGTATCCTCTCAATTCTTGTAGTTTTTTTATTTTACAGAAAAATCGATCGTGCTCTTGCTTTAATCTGATTGGTTACTTGAAGAAATAATGTATAAGGGCACTCCTTTTTTTTCGGATTTTCACAGCACAGGTTGAAATTTTAGCGCCGTGCTTATCTACAAATTTTAAAATAAAGTACTAAAAAATACAGAAAATCAAACTTGTCCGTTCGTATTCGCATTCAGGTGGAGCGGCAAAATATCTATATATTCCCCTCCCTGCGCACAAACTTCACCTACTCTTCTCTGTACCCTCTAAGAAAAGAAACCTGTTTCAACCATGGAGCAAAACAATGGCCGATCTGGTATGCCTAGCAGCAGCAACGGCAGTGGGAAGAAGATGAAAGTCGCTGGAAGTAACTATGAAAGCAACAGCAATGACATACAATTTGGCGCGAACATCCTTAACAATGCCAGTTCTTGTATGTTTCCTGATCGGTTTAGTCCGCCCAACAATGCGATGATCGCGCCCTATTCACCTCCTAATTTCGTTAATCGCCTCTACCCACCGCAGCGTGAGTATATTGCTAAATTATAAATGATAGTAGTTTTATTCCTGATTTTCTTTGAAATTCAAAGTTATTCACTTTTACAGCGATCGATTTGTTGATTATTTAATAATATATATGCTACAAATTGGTTCTTGCAGATCGTGTTAATGGAGATGATGGGAACTACATCGATCCATATTTTCGTACCTTTGCACCCGGTATGAGGTTTTTCCCTAAGGATAAAGAGCTGGTTGTGTATTACTTGATGAAAAAGATCAGGAATGAGCCACTGCCAAAGAACCGTATTCATGAGGTCAATATTTACGAATACCATCCAAAAACCCTTGCTGGTTAGTATATTGCTTCCTTGTGTATATTATAATATATAGTTAATTAATGCCTGTTTGTGTATAATATAAGGTTCCATGATTAATCTGTCTGATGGTCTGTGTATGATCAGAAAAGTACAAGCTATTTCAAGAAGATGCGTGGTATTTTTTCACTACTCGACTCAAAAAGTATCCCAAAGGAAAAATACCTGATCGAGGAGTGCCTGGTGGATTTTGGAAGCCTACTGGAAGTCCAGAAACAGTCCCTGCAAAACACAGCAACATTGCAATCGAAAGAAGATCATTAGATTTCTATGAAGGGAAAGGAAAGACTGGCAGGAGAACAGAATGGAAGATGCATGAGTACTATCCTAAAACTGATGATAATGTTTCTTCAACTAATACTGAAGGCATGAGGGTATGGATCAGTTATTCTCTACTCTTAAATTTGATTAATCTTTGTTTTTATTGGTTTAATTGTTCCTAATTGACATATTATTTTTCTGCAGTTGAATGATTGTGTTCTATGTAGAATATACCTTAAAGGAGGGAAACAACAGGCAGAAGCTAAGACGACTTGTAACAACAAATCAAGAAACGATGGCAACACTGTAAGCCATGGCTCCGCAGATTCAAGAAATGATGATCACACGTCTTCTGATAATATTAACTCTCAGCAACCAGCCAATCATGGTGCTTCTGCTAGTGATACAACTGAAGTTTACGACGAAACCCAAGCTTTTTATGATTACAGCATGCATCAACGTTGGTATGCTGACAGCAGCAACCAGATTCTGGCATCGATGGATCCAGCAATGTATACACTGCCATATTCAAGAAATGATGATCACACGTCTTCTGATAATATTAACTCTCAGCAGCCAGCCAATCATGGTGCTTCTGCTAGTGATACAACTGAAGTTTACGACGAAACCCAAGCTTTTTATGATTACAGCATGGATCAACGTTGGTATGCTGACAGCAGCAACCAGATTCTGGCATCGATGGATCCAGCAATGTTTGCATTTCCTGATGCAATTGAGGGGACTAGCAGAGGATTTTCACAGAGCGTAGCATTTGCTGGACCAAGTTCTTCTACGCCGTTGACAATGAATGTCGCAGGGATGATCAATGGACCCAGCTTTTCCATGCCCCTCACGATGCATGGCGCGGGATTGAATGGAGCCACCTCTTCCATGCCTCTGACTATGCACGTAGCAGGACTGAATGGAGCCACCTCTTCCATGCATGGTGCAGGATTGAATGGAGCCACCTCTTCCATGCCTCTGACTATGCACGTAGCAGGACTGAATGGAGCCGCCTCTTCCATGCATGGCGCAGGATTGAATGGAGCCAACTCTTCGAAGCCGCCAACCACGCTGCCTGGAAATACCATGGATGCCGATGACCATCTTGTGGAGTTCGGTTCCCTTCTAGATGATGCTTTTAATGATGATAATATAGCAAGGATTCTCGAAATGTTCCAGCAGGAGAATACAAGATAAACCCATCTCTCAAATAAGTTTTTATGCTCGTGAAGAAGAGAGAGAAAATCATGTAATCAAACAATTTTGGATGATTAAGTTGTTGTATTAGACACAAACATTGTTTGTTTTTATTTTCTTGGCTGACGAATTTTAGAGTATCAAAAAACACTTTTATAATGTTTGTGCTTGTATTAGAAATGAACTAGAATTAAACCTTGCAGGCAGGCAGCGTAGTGCATGTACGTTGGCTAGGAAATTAACTGGATTGTCTCATGCAAGCATAGATTTTATCGACGCGTAAGAGTTTTTGGAAAAAAAAAATAATTGAGATTAAATGTTTTGAGGGATTTTAGATTATTTTTATTAGTTGATATTAAAAATAATTTTTATTAAATAAAAAAATATTATTTTGATTTATCTTTGATTAAAAAACACTTTTAAAAATAACAACACACAATTCCAAATAGGCACTTGAGGTACCATTGTGAAACCTAAATGCATGAAAAAATCTACTTCATATTTCGACTAATAATTCTTAATTAGTGATTTTTTTTAAAGGTAATTTTCGCTCAAAATGCATGAAAATTTATTTTTATTTTTTAATAATAGAAAATAATTAAAAAATATATTTTCAAATACAAGCTATCAAACACGTTTTCTACTGTAAAAACGAACAGCTTATAAGTGAATATTTTGAACATTAGAGTCGCAAAAGGTGAAATATCGAATTTCAGCTTGCCAATGTCCTACATTTCTTTCGAAACTCTGCGTTTAGAAATTGATTTCGAGTTTCATCCAAAGATGGCGAACTGCATGCCTCGTTCGTTGAACAAATTTGATATTTTTGTAGCCCGTGTAGGTCGAGTGTCGACCCACAAGAAAGCCCACCATGGACCAGTTAGAATGGTCCATGGACCATCACCACCCCGCACCATGATGTGGTGTCATGCCAAGAAGGTTCCAATGGGAATGGAATAGGAAAATAACTCTAAAATAAAACTCGATATGACAAAAAATGAAAAATCCCTATGTAGCAAAGTTATCAAAATCGTCAGCAGGGTCTTGGCCTAGTGATCAAGAAAGGCTTTTTCCTTCCTCTCACCTCAGGTTCAAGCCTTGTCAGACATGCCTGTCACTCTCGCGATGTCTTACATGCTCATTGGATTTGCTGGATGTTTAGTGGGTCCAGGGATTTAGTTGTGGTGCGCGCAAGCTGGCCCGGACACCCCGGTTATAAAAAAAAAACAAGTTATAAAAATAACCATCATCATGACTCATCATGTATTTATATGTTAAATTAAATTGAACTCAAAAACTAGTAAAATTTGATTTGACTCGTGTAAAATCGATAAGATCAGTAAAAAAATCTCTATAGAGTAAAGTTATCAAAAGCATGAGTTTACTCTTAAAAAATTTATAATTTTTTGATAAATGGAATTAAATTCAATAAAATTAGTTTTATAATTCGATTTTACATCATATTTTTTATATAGTGTTAAAAAAGTGATTTTAACAAACTCGGTCCCACAGTGGGAGAGGGAACCAATGATGGCCAAGTGGGTGAGACAATCCATGATTCAAGCAAGGGTCATGATGCATGTCTGGTAAAGAGAGAGCCCAATCTCGATCAAGAGGTTCTCCAATGAAATCCCATTTGCTTTTTCTGTGCTCGCAAGGATGACAAGCACCAGAAGTGGCCCCACCACCCTTGCACGTGCCACTGCTAGAGAAGATGGACAGTGGAGTGGAGCGGAGCCATGTCTGTAGAAAGTGAAAAACATGCATCTTTTTTTCTTTATTCTTAAGCACATCCCACCTAGGATTTTCTTTTTCAATATGTGAATTATATTTTATAACTTAGTTAAGCTATAATGATATAATACTATATAGGTCACGAGTTTGAATTTTATTATCTTTATTTTATTTTATAAAAATTAAGTATAAGATAATATGAATCTGTGCTGGTGTTAAGCCTAAATTTTTTTTACTTAAAAAAATATATTAAAAAATAATATAAATTATATTTTAGAGTTTCATTTAATCTCTTTAATTTTTAAATAAAATAATTAATTAACAGTTATATCTGGGAAGGATGTTGACGACGAAGGACCCTGGCCCTGGTTCTTCTGGAAAATCACGAAGGTCACATATTTCCATCATTACGAGGGTCTCGCACATGAAAATTTGCTTTCAGTAGTGGTTTCTGCATGCTGGGAATTTTTATGGTCTGGGCATGAAAACTCGTACGGCTGAAGTTCTTTGGCTCCACTTTGATTAGTATAGAGATAAATTAAATAGTAAGTTAAGAAAAACAAAATCAAATTCAAAGCCATGCTGAGATCGAGATCTGGATTGTCAGTTTGGTTTTGTTTCGGCTAAAATGATCAAAATATTTCGTATTAATTAAAAAAAATAACAAAATAGTATCGTTTTTATCTCGGTTTAAATTCCTGTCCATTCTGGATTTTTCGGCCCAATACCAGCTGAAATATTCTGGTTTCGTTTTGACCGTTCCGTTTCGACCAAATAGTATTTTTTTAAATAATAAATAATTTTACAATATCAATCATATATCTAAATCCGACCGTTAGATTAAGATAAAATTTTACGATGAGTCTCTTCATATATTGACATATTATATTAAAATTCAGGGCAATCAAAGAATGTAATGACCTTACGAAATTGATGATGAATTTCTCGTAATTCTGTTAAAAAAATTATTTTATCGTGTTTTTTTATTAAATTGCATTTTTTAAAATTATATATATATATAACTCTAAAATAACATGTCAAAACAATCCAAAACTGAAATATTTTCCAACCTTATATCTATAGAGGAGTTTTTTATTGCTGTAATCAAGACATACATGCATCGTCTATAGGGGAGATCAAGGTTGTCAATATCGTTCTGGTCGTCGTTCTGGTTTTTCTATTGGTACAGAACGTTTCGGTTTCGGAACATTTCGGCGTGCTGCTTTGGGGTTGTACTGTTCATATATAATTAATTAATTATATATATATATATATATATATATATATATATGAAAAAATTAAAATATTAATTTAACAAGTATAATTAAAATTTAAGATAAATTAACTTTAAATTATATAATACAAACACAAAGTCAAACAAATATAATCTCAAAATTAGAAACATAACCACTAGTTAATCAAAATAATGAGGATTTTAAGGCCGGAACGGCACCGAGATGTTCCGGCCGATATTTAGCCGCTATTTAAAGAATGGACCGGAATTAAAATTAAAATAAAAATAATACTATTTTATCTCGAAATTTTTAACAACACGGAACATTCTGGCCATTACTATCAAAACGAAACGATATTGACAACTCCGGTGGAGATGACTTCTCACTTTTGAAAAGAAGTGTATAAACTTGAGTCCTCGATCTTCGTCTTTTGAAGAAAATACATCCTTTTCATCCCATTGATATCTACAAAATCTTCATCATCATATCTTCCAAACATAACATGTTTCGTGTTCTGTGCATTATCTTTTCTGTCCGAAATCATGACACGACACCGTAAAATGGAGAGCAGCATCCATGGATTTCTTTATTTATTTCTTACAATTTCCAAAAGGAGCATAAAAAAACTAATATCAAACCGGAATATTTGACCTGCAGAATCGATTTGTCTCCAGGTCATTTACATCTTCCTTTTCTTTTGTGACCAAATCATTGGTGCTGGCAATAATAGCTCTACAAGTTTAGCCCTTCTTTTATAGTTATGGCAAAAGTTGGGATACCACTAATGATTTACAAACCGGTATAGTCAATTTGCCTGGGATACCACTAATGATGCTGCCATGAATCCTCGGGACTTTGCTATGACATCTTTGCCTGCTCAGTTTTGAGGCGGGATTGTTAAGGAATCATCTCATCTAAAATCTTAAGCTTATAGGTGAGGCCCCAGAATATGATTATATTATACTCTAACAGGGATAGTGAAGATATATTTTTAAATGTTTTTTTTTTATATTATTTTAATATATTTTTAAACTAAATATATTTTAAAAAGCAAATTCAATTATACTTTTAAACATACCCTTAATCAAAGCATGAAAAAACAAGACATGACATTGGACCTTCCAAGAAAGCTCAAGCATGCATCCAGCAATAGGGATTGGAAACAATTGAAATCATTCACTGGGCTCCAAAACACACACACGCTCTCATCGTGAAATAAATTCTTATACTAAGTTTTCTTCAACTATACATAGAACTTTCTTGAAGAACTTCAGGAGACTCCGCCCAGAAATAGAGTCCGATTAGAAATTATATCGATTCCTAATATTTTTTTTATTTTAGATTCGAGAAAATCTATTTCTCACTAAATATATTTTATGAACTCGAGTTAAACAAGTAAAATCCTGATTATCTTATATTTTATAAAATATTTTATAAAAATAAATATATTTTAATTTGAATCTAAAACCTAGAAAACAAATTACAATTTTTTTTTTATCAGAAATATAGAGGACTGTCTATCTTATATCATTGTTCGAAGGGAGATAATATAGGGTTAAAAAAAAGTAATGTGATTGAAAATCAGTTGGCCCCTGGATTGCGGTGAAGTGACGCCGCATCGCATGGAAACTTCTCACGTGTCTATCCAAATCCTTGATTCCCGCACAATTCTTGCCTCTATTCAAGGTTCCTCGTTTAGATTTTTATTACGTTCGATTGTGTAGAAAGTTAGTGTAAAACAGCATGCTATGATGGTGCATGAGACTCTTTCCGTTTTTATTCTTAATATTTTTTATTGTTTTATATAGTTATGAGGTGTTAACTTGAAAAATAAAATAAAATTTGTAAAAATATATATTATTTTAATATATTTTCGAGTGAAAGTTATTTTTGTAAAAAGTCAATTTTAGGAATCTGTGTGTTCTATGCATTGACCACGGTCATGAGCAAAAGGTTCCAAGGCATCTATTATGTTGTCTTTGCTCTTTTCAAGTAATCTTTGTAAAAGTAGAGATCTCTTAGAAAACTCGTTTTTTTTAATAATATATAATGCATGGTTTAGATTATTTATTATTTATTAATGATAGAGTAGTTTTTTTTTTAATTTTAGTCTGTATATAGTTTTTTATATTTAGATTAAATAAAAAATGTATTTAATAATATTATTATTACTACTATAAAATTCTACCCTTCTTTTGTTAACTCTCTCTCTATATGTTTTGAATTGTTTTAACATTTTTAACTACTGTAATATATGTTTTTTTAACATTATTGTGTCTTAAAAATACTTTTTATTTTTTATTTTCTTTTAAATTAGTTTTTTTAGTGTTTTCCCATTATTTATAGTATATATTATTTTTAAAAATAAAATTATATATTATTTTTAAAAATAAAATTATATATTATTTTTAAATGAAAAATACTTGGAAAATAATCTTATAATAGACAACCCACAAACGAACGTCACCTTTCAAAGGAATACTTCATTCGATAACTAATGTGTGATAGGTTTGGATTAATGTGCCAATTTATCTTGTATATTTAGTTACTTTTTAAAACAGGAGAGAGATAATTAGGATTGAACTTGATTCTTGACATGAAATAACGTACTTTTTTTTCTTCTTATATACGTTATGAATATAAAAATAGGGTAAATACATACAATCATTTTTCATTAAAATATTCTCACATTCATTATTTAAATTAAAATAATTTCGTATTAAATTTTTTAAAAAAATATTTATGTCATGATTTTTTTTAAATAAAATATAATTTATAACTCAAAATAAAAAAAAATTATATAAAAAGAAAACTAAAATAAAGAAATACCTTTCCTTTTCCCTTCCTAATACCCAAATCAATTAATAAATTTATGAGATTTTATTGTCCCATCCGTTATAATTATTGTTATTAAATTTGGTTTGGTTTAGTAGGTAGACTTGAGACTTGTCTAGCTCGTCATCTAACCTAGGTATTTAAAAAAATTAAATTCAAAGTTAATATCACCTGTAAATTTGAATACCTAGCTAAGTTTGATTTTATATTTTCAAAATAATATTACCTTGATTTTATTTATTTATTTCTGATTGCCCTTGTTAATTTTTCAATTTCAAACCAGTACTTGTATCAAATGAACCTCCATGATAGATTTAATAGCCATAGTTTTTAATTTTTCAGTTTTAAATTATTTATATTTATTTTTAGATTGTTTTGATTTGTTGATATTAAAAATAAAAATATATATATTATTTTAATATATTTATAAAAAGACACTGTGGATGTGTTATTAAAGATTTTTTTTATTTTAATATTAAAAATAAGTTTTAGAAAATAAAACAAAATATTAATTTAATATATATATATATATAATTTCTAACACCTTCCCGTACAAGTTCAAGGTATCAAAAGTTCAAAACCCGGAACACAACGACAGTAGCCGTCCCAGACAGGTTATAGAAAATTAGAAACAGAGATAAAAAGAGAGATTTTTCATATTTTTTTTTGCAGCTTTCATTCACAGTTCACTGCTCGTCTCTCGTGAAAAACCCTTACGAAACCCTTACGTGAGTGAAGAGAAGAACAGCATTCCTCCTCTCTTTTCAGACCCTTAAATCCCTCTCTTTCTTCTCAGTCTACAACCCAACTGTTACTGTTCTAAGAAAAGAAATAAGAAAATCTAAAACAAGAACTTAGTTCTGTGTACTTTCGTTTCGTTCTCCTCTCACACTTTCCTTTCACTCACACAGGCCTTGGGTCATTTTCTTGTTGTTCGGTTCTTTGATATATATTGATAAATATGAGTGCATTTGCAGCTCATGTTTTATAGTGCTTTCCTAATTTGTTGGGCTCTTCCTTTGTTTCTAAAGCACATTTCTTTGATCACTTCACACTTTGTATTGCTTTGATTCCAAATAAATCTTAAATGGGGCTTTCTTGAATTTTTAAATATTGTTGTGGGGCTTGCATTTCTTGGCCATTTCCGTATGAAACTCCTTTAAATTTTAATCTCCAAGTCCCCATTGCAGGGTTCTTGCTGTGAAGTTTGATTCTTAGATCAAAAGATCAAAACTTTATCATTGATGAGAAATGGGGTTTTAGGATGGTAATGTTCTTGAGGTGGGGGTGACGAAATTTTGAGTTCTTGCATGAACAAGTGTAGCCAAGGAATAAAAGACAAACTCAATAATGACATTTTTATGCTTGGTCTGTCTTTGTCTTGTTGGGTTTTTATCAAAGTCCCAGTTGGTGACTGCTCAGTTGGATGAACAAGCTATACTGTTAGCCATTACCGGAGAGCTTGGAGTCCCTGGGTGGGGTGCCAACAACACAAATTACTGCAACTGGGCTGGCATTAGTTGTGGCTTGAATCATTCGATGGTTGAAGGGCTTGATCTTTCGAGGCTTGGCCTTAGAGGTAACGTGACTCTGATCTCTGAGCTCAAAGCATTGAAGCAGCTTGATCTTTCTAGCAATGGTTTTCATGGTGAAATCCCTTCATCTCTTGGGAATTTGTCTCAGCTTGAATTTCTTGATTTGTCTTTGAACAAGTTTGGAGGTGTGATTCCTATGGAGTTGGGTAGTCTTAGAAACCTCAAGTCATTGAACCTTTCTAACAATATGCTTGTAGGATGGATACCTGATGAGTTTCAGGGTCTAGAAAAGTTGGAGGATTTTCAAATTTCAAGCAATAAGCTGAATGGTTCTATACCATCTTGGATGGGTAATTTGACAAACTTGAGGGTTTTTACCGCATATGAGAATGAATTAGGGGGTGAAATTCCTAATAATCTAGGTTCAGTTTCTGAGTTGAAGGTGTTGAACCTTCATTCGAACATGCTCGAAGGGCCAATACCAAAGAGCATTTTCGCTATGGGGAAGTTGGAAGTCTTGATTCTTACGATGAATCGGTTCAATGGTGAACTTCCTGAATCAGTTGGCAACTGCAGAGGCCTTTCTAATATCCGAATTGGGAACAATTATCTCGTAGGAGCCATCCCTAAGGCAATTGGGAATGTTAGCAGCCTCACGTATTTTGAAGTGGCCAATAACCATATATCTGGTGAGATTGTGTCTGAGTTTGCTCAGTGCTCTAATCTAACCCTCTTAAATTTGGCCTCAAATGGATTTACTGGAGCTATTCCTCCAGAGCTTGGGCAGCTTGTAAATCTGCAGGAATTGATTCTTTCAGGCAACAGTTTGTTTGGAGATATCCCGAAATCAATTCTTGGGTGCAAGAGTCTTAACAAGCTTGATCTTAGCAATAATAGATTCAATGGCACTGTCCCGAATGGTATTTGCAACATGTCAAGATTGCAGTTCTTGCTTCTGGGTCAGAATTCAATCAAAGGTGAGATACCTCACGAGATTGGAAATTGCATGAAGCTTCTTGAGTTGCAAATGGGTAGCAACTACTTGACTGGAAGTATCCCTCCGGAGATTGGTCACATCAGGAATTTACAGATAGCCTTGAATTTGAGCTTCAATCATCTCCGTGGACCGCTCCCCCCTGAATTAGGGAAGCTCGACAAGCTGGTTTCATTGGATGTCTCCAACAATCAACTTTCGGGCACTATCCCACCATCATTCAAGGGAATGTTAAGTTTGATAGAGGTTGATTTCTCAAACAATCTGTTCAGTGGCCCTGTGCCCCCCTTTGTACCATTTCAAAAGAGTCCAAATTCAAGTTTTTTCGGGAACAAAGGTCTCTGTGGTGAGCCATTGAGTTTGTCATGTGGAAATTCTTATCCTTCTAGTCGAGGGAATTACCATCATAAGGTCTCTTACAGGATTATACTAGCAGTTATTGGTTCTGGTTTGGCGGTATTTTTCTCAGTAACTATAGTTGTTCTGCTGTTTATGCTGAGGGAGAGACAGGAAAAGGCAGCCAAAACTGCTGGAATTGCTGATGACAAAATCAATGACCAGCCAGCAATAATAGCTGGAAATGTCTTTGTTGAAAATCTCAGGCAAGCAATAGATCTTGATGCTGTTGTTAAAGCAACTTTGAAAGATTCAAATAAGCTCAGCAGTGGAACTTTCAGCATGGTATACAAGGCAACCATGCCTTCTGGGATGGTATTGATGGTGAGGAGACTAAAATCCATGGACAGAACCATTATTCATCACCAGAACAAGATGGTAAGGGAGCTTGAAAGACTGAGCAAGCTCTGTCATGATAATCTAGTGCGACCCGTTGGATTTGTAATTTATGAGGACATCGTTCTTTTGCTTCATAATTACTTACCCAATGGGACGTTAGCTCAGCTCCTTCATGAATCAAGCAAGAAATCCGAGTATGAACCTGATTGGCCTACAAGGTTGTCCATTGCCATAGGGGCGGCCGAAGGATTGGCTTTTCTCCATCATGTGGCCATAATCCACCTTGACATTTCTTCTTGTAATGTTCTTTTAGATGCTGAGTTTAGGCCCTTGGTTGGGGAAGTGGAGATATCAAAGCTCTTGGATCCATCCAGGGGCACCGCAAGCATCAGTGCAGTTGCAGGGTCTTTTGGTTACATTCCCCCAGGTATGTATGCATGTTTAAACTGAACAATTCTAGACTTCGTAGCTGCATCAGTGTAATTGGTTTCAGTATTTTCTTATTTCTTTTCTTTATTTTCTTCTCGACGAATGTAAGTTCTCATATCATGTATAAAAACATGGCAGTCTGGCAACCAGTAGCATGCATATAAAAATTCATGGTGAAAAATTATGACAAACAAGAGACGGTGGCTTATTGTAGACAAATTTATGTCCAAAATATGCAGGAGGTTATTTGCAGTATGCTGAACTGCTTCTCAACCAACCTATGAAATTATTGCTGCAAAAGTACTAAGCATTTATTTTCATACGTTTTTAACAGCCTTTTCAATTGACTTGTTCCTCAACACTCGAAGTGTATGAGCTCAGCGAACAAGATTTAAATATCCCTTGGTTTCTCACTATCATTCTACTTTTTCTTTGTTATGCAGAGTATGCATACACAATGCAAGTTACCGCTCCAGGTAATGTTTATAGCTATGGGGTCGTACTGCTCGAAATCCTAACAACTCGGATACCAGTTGACGAGGACTTTGGCGAAGGGGTAGATTTGGTGAAGTGGGTTCATGGTGCTCCAGCTAGGGGAGAGACTCCTGAGCAGATACTTGATGCAAGACTCAGCACTGTTTCCTTTGGTTGGAGGAGAGAGATGCTGGCAGCTCTTAAGGTAGCATTGCTCTGCACCGACAGCACACCAGCAAAGCGACCAAAGATGAAGAAGGTAGTGGAAATGCTTCAAGAAATAAAGCAAGGCTGATGGAACTGCCTTTGGAGCTATCTGATTCTGCATGACCTTTTAAGCAAAGACTGGTTAATGGAACTGTCCACGACACAAAGCTTGTTTTCTGAATATATGATTCGTTTCTGATATGCCTGCCTGGAGGAGAAAGACTCAGATTTTGATATTTCAGTCCGAAGCTTGGATTCTGTCCATTTGCTTTTTACCAAATTCAGTTCCAATAATGGCGACCTGTAAACCATACAAGGAAAAAAAAACAGCTGAAGGGTGTGTGAAAGAGGGTGCTTCATTAAAAAGATCACTGAGTTTTTGTTGCATATTAATCGTACAATTGTGACATTGAAGTTCTGGTCCTGAAATGTTGAAAATATATGTGAACAGCTTTGATTTTTCTAATGAAATTCCAGGAGAGTTGCAGGTTTCCAAATGTCTCAAGAACATGCACACACTACCTGAGTTCCCACCCTCCACGCCCCTTTCTTTTCTACAGACAAGTCCAACTAAGATAACATTTAGACTTGTACGCGAAATCATAGCTTCATGTTAGGATGAAACATCACTAATTTTCAGACACAACCTTTGGATATATACAAATTTTGTTTCAGCGACAGTGTGGCCACTGAAGCAGAGATAAACAAATAATATGTTACAGTGCCAGAGAACATGCTTCCTGTTAAATCACCATGTATCCAAAGCAACCATGTGCTCAATAATTTATTAATGGCGAATATTCATCCAGAAAAAGCAACGCGATGGCTTCGAGAAAGTATCAAAGAAAACCACAAACAGTGAAAATAAAAGCTTGAAGAAAGCAGGGCACGAATGTGCAGCCTCGAGGTAATCTGTGCAAGGAGCTAGCTTCAATGCGACCAGAAAAACACTCACAGCAGGAACCAAAAATATAGATGACAAGCGTATAGTGATAAGAAAAAAAAAGTTACGATCATTTTCATTGATAAGCTCGTTTGAACTGTCTGAACTTTCTCTTCACCTTCATCACGTGATTTGATAAGAATTTGGGATTAAATAATTTGATTTTTTATATTTTCAGATTCGAGTTCTATAATAACTAATATAATAATTATTAGAAATTAGATGATCATTAACTTCAGGATCCGTAAATTTAGTTAAGATACATATAAACTACAAACTAGCCCTAACAACTCACGTTAATAAAAAATATAAAAAACATATCAGCCTTCTACGTTAATTAGACCTCCAAGGATATTGATAACAAGTCCAAGGCACTGGAACCAGAAGCCAAAGCAGCACCGAACCACGTAAAGCCAAATAAATCACCACAGGAACAGCGACAAGAACGCACTCATATTCAAGCCAAACATTTTTTTTAATGCGAAGAAAATAAAATAAAATACTAACGTTGTTAATATTTTTTTTACCATCAAGAAAACTTTTATTGTAAACTTAATAAATTGTTTGCATTTTGTCTAATAGATGAAAATAAATTTGTTGGTTGCAATCAAAGATTAAGTAGGTAATCTAAGAGAAATATGCAACTTTTTAAACAAAAAGAGACTGGATGTTTGTTTTAATTTGAGATTGTATCCCAAAAGTTTTAATTAGTTTGAATTGATAAAATTGAATTTTATTTTTTTCAAATTGATTATTAACTTAGCATTAAAACTTATTATTAACTGTCAAAAATGGGTGGATTGAGTTTTTTTTTATTATAATAAAAATTGAGTTGGGAAGTTAAGATAAAATTGTTATTTCTTAGAAGAAAAATATAGAATTATTTTGAATATTTATTTTAGTTCGAGATTGGGTCCCAAAAATATTAATTATTTTGAATCAATAAAATTCAATTTTATTTTTTCAAATTGTTTATTAATTCAACATCAAAACTTATTCTTGTTGGCATGAGTTGTCCATTACAAATATAGAAGAAACTCTTGTCATTATAGGAATATAATCAGTTATGAAAACCAGATCATACATCATACTCTAATATATATATATATATATATATATATATATATAGTTTCTTAGAATAAGATTGTTGCCTATTTAGAGTTGTCACTGCCTGTTTTTGAGTTGTAAATATGCCTATGTATTTCCTTCAAGAAGGAGAAGAATACAGATAAGAATATACATTCAAGATAGTTTGCAGACTCCATTGTTATTCAACAATTCTTAACATTGCTGGAGCTCTATGTATAACCAATAAAATAAAAACATCAAACTCAATTTCAAGTTAATAAAGAGATCAAACGCTCCATTATCGAATATATAATTTTTGAAGGCTTTTAAGACGTCGCATGTATTCAAGATTTTCACATTCAGAAACGAATAAATTCTGAAGAGAGCTGAAGCATCCAACCCCACCTTCTGGCAAAGACATCGTTATCTCAACATTTAAAAAAGTTCTATAATATTAAATTTAACAGTGTCCATATTATTGCATGAGCTATATATTCAATAAACATTTGATTATGCCACTTGAAAATAAAAGTCCACAGACTTCAGTAGAGTCCCATTGTTCACCAATCTATACCTAATCCCCTGGTTAGGAAGAGTTTGTCAACATGCATTATTACTGTTGCCGAAGCAGCGACATAACTCTGCATTTGAAGTCTTGCCGAGCTCTCTGCGAAAAACAAATAAAGACCACATTAATAAGACTCGAATCATTCAAACATAAGAGTGCCTGAAGAACAGACATGTTTTTATGGTACACCTAGTCAGACAGCAAGTGAATTGGAAACAGGTTTCAATCCTCCAAGCATGTTTGCTTGCACATCTTTCAAGAACTTGCGAGATAAAGAATTTCATTAAGCATTTGAAATGGTCCAAAGCACTCACCATCTTCATTTAGCGTATTAAACAGCTGTTCTCTAATAGGAAGGGCATACATCCCTGCAGCAACAGCTTTCCTAATTGTCCACCCATGATGGGGAGCAAGTGCCAGTTCATAAGCCTTCGAAGCAGGGCCTTTCAAAGAACCTCCCCTGACACAGGAATAAAAGGAACTGTTAACCATCTTTTCATCCATGAGCACAGACAATTAATTTCAGATCAAGGCCAATCTGATTAAAATACGCAACTATAGTTTGCTTATTCTGATCAAGAAGTTCAATGTGTGATTGTGTATAAATTAAGGTGATGAAACGCAGGCATCACCTTCTACGCAGTGGAGGTTTATCGAGGCACTCAACTTATAATTAAACCAATCTTGAAGGATCAAAAAGAGTAGACCCTTCAAAATTCTGTCGACTGAAACATAATGCTATATTCTTTGTAAGATTCTAGTGGTACCCTCCTTGATGGAAGTTCTAAGATCAAATGCTTGTGATAAACTCGCAGAAAAAATCTAAAACTAATCACTGCATACGAGCTAAAGGAAAAATAACAAGAAAAGGAAAATTGACATACAGATATCAGTAAATTAAATTTTTGAAGCTACAGTTCCAAAAAGCCAAGACAAACACATCAAAGCCGACAATTATCAGAACTTATTGAAACGCAACAGCCCAAATCGTCAACAATGAGCACAAACCTAATACAACACCTCGCAAGAAATCAAGCATCAAAACAAGTAACTTTTTAACCCCCGGTTTAACAACTATCATCCTCTAATGAAGACTTGATGATGGCACTCCTTTATTATGCATAAAAAACCGAAGCAACTCCAAAACCAGAACTTCATCAAGTACTAAAACTTCATGAAAAATTATCACGTAAACACAACTAGAGTTTTTGCCAGTTGGGGATCTTCCGAAACGAAAGGAAAAGGAGTTAAGAAACACCTACTTTGTAACAAGAATCTGCTCAAACAAGATCTTGACCATATCAAGCCCGCGCCTTACTCTCAGAAGATTTCTTGTGTGACTCCCCGGTTTTCTCACAGAATTCCCTTTTATATCCCTCTCTAACAAACTTTGTAAGGTATCAATTGACTTCGATGCCTCTACAAGATCACGCACCTATTCGATTTTATCATTAAAAGAGAAGAATCAAGCAATTGTATATATAGAAAAAAGAGAGGAGGGGGTGTCGGTAATGGATACAAATGAATGATTACCTTGGCAACATAATCCATTTCAGCGAATTTAAAAGCAATGCCTAAGCAACCAAAGAGAGGAGAAACGAGTGAACAAGCATGAGAAAATGATGCCACTTCAACTTCTTGGGCTTGCGAGTTTATTGTGGCTTCTAGCTCTTTAAAGGCTTCTGCGATCTTTCTTAGAGGCTTCTCAGTCTCTAAATCGCCCATTTTTAAGAACCCTTTTCGCCAAGATCTAAAATCTCAAACTTCTCACGACCAATTGAGAGGTGAAGTTTGGATTTGTTGATGGTGGCGGTTTGTAACGTTTGTTCTATTAATTCTGGGCAATGAAGTTAAGGAACGGGAGAATAATATATATATAGAAACTATTCAGAAATACACATACCATTTTGATTCCTATAGTTTACGCCTTCTCAATTCTAATCCTGTACTTCTAAAATCGTTTCAATCTGATCCCTAACCGTTAAATAGATAACGGAACCAACATTTTGCGTGTTCGGCTTTTGATTGGCCCGGAGACTTGCACTTCCGATCAAATATCCCAAATTACAGGTGGCAGATGCATTGATCACCTTATCTCTTACATGAACACCTACATATAAGTTAAGGGTTACATAAAGAGTCATCAACCCTATTATAAGTGTTGACATTTTCTCTGCAATACACGTATCTTTTCAAGTTTTTCAAACACGCGTAGCACCACTTTCTAAATTGTTGAAAAAAACAGGAAGATATTTCTTTGAAAAAATTAGATGGTGACCGACTTGAAAAAATTATGACTAAACCCACAAAATCTATGATATATAAGATTGCGATTAAATCATAAAACATAAATAAAATAAAAACAAGAATACTATTCTGATGAAAGCAAAGGTATCATGATGTGAAGATATGATGTCTATATTTAAGCAATTAGTTTAATTAATCAACATATATATATATATATATATATATATATATATAAAGCTAAATAAAAAAACATGAGATAACTAGTGTCACTTTTAAATTAGAAATAGATTCTATAGAACACCTAATTCTCCCATGTTTTAGGTGTTACTGTTGATTTAATTCTAGGATAATTAAAGTATCCCTCCACTGCTGGCACACGTTGTATCAAGAGGAAGAGTGGTCGGTGATACTTCCAACAAGAACATGATAGAAAGATATTTCTTATTGTAGAAGATATGGAACGCGCTGCTTGAAGTGGACGAACACCTTCCATGCACTGATAACACACGCACCCACAACTTCAATAATTTTTTCCATTTGCCAGTAGGTATTGGTGGTCAAGAAAAGCTTCTCTCTTTCTTTCACCACAAGTTTAAGATTTGTCAGGTATATTTGTCACCCCTGCAGTGCCTTACATGCTCATTGGACTTGCAGGATGTTCAATGGACCCAGAGATTTAATTGTAGTGCACGTAAGCTAGTCCGGATACCTTGGTTATAAAAATAATAATAATAATAATAATAATAATATTTTCCATTTATATCGCGTCGACAATATTTTCTTTACACACTCTAAAATACTATGCTGCCTCCAAGACCAATGCTATGGTGCAGATGGTAAGATCTTTTCATCAAAACATTAGGTTGAGCCGCCAATTTTGATTTAAGTGATAAGAAGGAAGATTCATTCAGTACATCTTACCCGGAGTCTATCATTTTTTTTAAAATCATATACCTGCATCTAATTAGTTTTGTTAGCAAAGAAATCCTTTCTATACGTGTGTGGATGTATATACATGCATTTCTAAGGCTGCATCTTTGATCGTTGCTCCAGTCACCTTCCAGAAATCTCATTCAGACCAAGAATGAAATTGAAACAACGAAAAGCTCTGAATTCTGTCACTTGAGTTTTATTTGGATTTAAAAATGACAGCATTGCTGACGAAACCCATGTCCAGGGGAGAAAAAAGAGAGGCACAAAGGCCACTGTCATCAGAACTAAAAATGGCTGTGTTTAGGTAATGGACATCGCTAAACATTGTCAATGGCCTAAGAACATACCAATGAACTGAAAATGACTTATCACAAGCTAAAACTGGATTCAGGAATCTTGGAATCTGACAATGAAATTCTGGCGAGTGATGGGATTCATCACCACTGGTGACCCTCCAGTTCGAGGCCATGCTTGAAATTTCCTGTCAGTCTCCTCCCACCATTCCTTGTTTGAAACTGTTCTTGGTGTAGTGCCTGCGTTTAAGGTAAAATGTGGCCTTAAAATCATAGCAATAGAAAGTAACTAAAACTACAAGATGACTAAAAGTTTACCTCCAAATATCTTCTTGTCCGAAACAAGATAGTCACAAATATATGCTACTGCAAATGATCCCACAATAGCAGACACTATGTACGTGGTTGACATGCTCATACTGCAAAGAAAAGAGCTCATTCATATGAGAGGGAAGTATTAGCACCCCAAATGATACCTCACAATCCATTATTTCAGCTATGAGCCTGGTTCTTATTTTAAGAAAAAACTCAGCCACTAAAATTCAGGCAATGTATAAATCTGCACTTTAGAAAAAGCATCCATGCTGCCTCCAAGGATGGAAGCAGAAAAGGTCACCAATGGACCACTCAAGATATCCCTAACAGAGATATCTATTCATAATGTGTCCCCATGGCGAGAATAACTGGAAGAAGATTGCAAACACAATGTTGAGGAAATAGAATAAAAGCACAATTTTCAAGTGTAATATTTCTTTTGAGAATTTTATAGTGAGTCGAAATATTTATACATTTGTGTCCTTGATACATTTTGATATCTTTTGTTTTTTCAGTAAATTTTTAATATCCTTGACACAAAGTCAACACAACCCATGAAAAAAAATTCAAGGCTCTGCTGCTGTTTGCTTGTAAACAAACTTGGTCCCATAGAACAAACCTGTCCTATCCATGATTTTGTAGATAGAACAAGCACGTAACTATTAAAAAATAGAGAGGGGCATGTGTGGCATGACAATTATGTGCTTCCTATAAAAACTAGATTCGTTGGATTCAGTGCAGATCTCACAAATAACACAATACAGTAACACATAGTAGCATCAAGGTTCAATACATCCCTGATGCAAAATCATCTAATGCCAAATGCAGTTCTAACTGTAAAACCAGACTACACTTTAAAACCAAACTACAACCAACCCCATGTCATTGAAAGTGATATCTACAATCCCATAGATATATGAGAATAACACATCTTGTTCACCATCAACCAATACGTCAAAAATGTCATCGGTGTAAGACCTACTTTCCTCAGTTCCCATGCAAGGTTGCAGACAACCTATCTAAGACTTTTAGCGTTCTTTGGATGCTTAATCTTGCATGCTGCCTTCACCTCTAAGAATCACAATGCCTCTCCAAACCCCACAGAAAAAAAAAACAAATAACAAAAGGGAACCCTCTCTCAAACAAAGGACGGCATGGTAATAATGTCAAGAAAAAGAAGCAGCTTATACGGAGCCCAGATGAGGTCCAAATGGAAAGATTGCAATACTAGTTATGTAACAACATCCCATGGGTACATGTTATACCAAGAGAACATAGTATATATTGGTCATACAAAATAACATCATCACACATAATAACACAGCTAGACAGAAATGATTCCAAACATATCAGCTAGTTTTATACTTCCTCATTTTCAATCTAGTTTCTTGACAAAAGAACTAACCAATCCCCTCCATTATCTCCACATCAGAAACATACCATTACAAATACCTACAACAAACGAAAGTAAACCTACCATTTCATGAACTATAAATCCTCTTTTGCAATTCCTTTTATCCCTTACAGCATTAACATTGAATCTTCAAAGCAAAAAAAAATACTAAACTGGAATAAATTCATACATAAGCAAACCTTTTACTTCATTGTAAAAACCAACAAAACCATATCACATATTCTTTTAAATCATCCTTCTAAACCCATTCTCTCCTATCTTGTCGAGCTAGAATCCAAATCAATAACAGACCCACGATCCAGTTGAATTTTTCGAATTTCACACACCAATTCCCTTCCATTTAAGTCATATTTTCACATAAATTTAACAAATCTCTTCTCGAGCTGATTAAGTACCAGACTGATTTAATTTTTTTACAGGACCCACTTCTTAAAAATCTATTTACAGCTAATACAGCAACGATTACAAGACTAAATCAAAACCCAAATGAACCAAGAATCAAACGTTGAGACATTAACCCTTTTTTATGAATAATGGTCCAATTTATTTATTATTTGAATGACCAGCAATGTTATTAGTCATTCCATTTGGAGTCTACAAATAAGTCGCCAATGTTTAAAAGCCACAACGCCATTGGAAGCGTCTCAGCAAGCAATGATTGAAAATTAATGGTGAATGATATCGATGAGCGCATCGTTAGATGCTGACAATAAGGAGGGAAACTACATTGTCTTGAAAAACATTACCCCAAGTCACCGATACAGTACCTTTAGTTACCAAACAAAGGTTATAATAAAATCAGAGCAATGAAACCCAAACAGAGAGAGAGTGAGAGAGGAACTCACGATGGTGATGGATCTGCCAAAGGCGATTCGGGTCTCCTGTGGTCTGCTTGAAGCTTCTTAAAGAGATGTTGCCTGTTTCTTATTTGTTTTTATTTATTTATTTTGTGTTTGTGCGTATAAGAGGAAGGGTTTTCTTTTTCTTTTTCAGTTTTTTTCGGAATGGGCTTGGCTTGTATGGGCCATATTAGCTATTTTTGTAATTGGTCTGGGCTGGCCTCTACATCGAAATTATTTAAGCCCATCTTACAAATTACTGTGTTTATCTTCTTCTTTTTTTCTTCTACAGTTTATTTAAAACAATAAAAAAGGGATTTCCTCTATAGAACAATAGCATACTCACAACAATAAACAATAACAAAGATTTTGGTATCTCTTGCTATGAATCATAACTGTCAGTTTCGTTTCGGTTGATATTTTATTTTTTTTATTTGTATGCAATGTTTCAGTTTTGAAAACTTTCAGCACGTCATTTCAAGGTTATAATGTTCATATATAATTAATTAATTATATATAAAAAAATAAAAGCAAGAAAATTAAATATAATTTTTTTTTATAAAATCAAAATTGACACAACAATTTTTATTTTTTACAATATATATATATATATTTTTTTTTATTATTTTGAGTTTGGTTCTTATATATATATATATATATATATATATATATATATATATATATATATATATATATAAACAAACAATTTGTCCAACAAGTAATGAATAGCAACATTAAATTCTCAGGTGACTGGAGATGAAAAGCAAGAAATTCAAGTCAGGCAGGAGATGAATTTTATTTTTGTAGTTGAAATGGCACAAACAAAGTAATACCAGCACGTTTCAACCTCTATTTGGCCAAAAAATCTGGAACAGACTGAAATTTAAACCAAGATAAAAATATTGTTTTGTCTTGTTTTTTTAACTAATACAGAATATTTTAGCCAAAACGAAACAAAACTACCAACTATGTTATGAATACATAGAAGAACAAGTGTGGGTGATTTCGTTCAATAGGCTTCATATCTTGAAATAGTATTACATGATCCCGTTTAGAATTTACTTGCACATCTATCATCATTCAACGATGGACATCTAAGATACTCTACTACCTCCTTAAGAATCCAAGCAGAATCTGAACACTCTTCCAGGACCACTGGAGAAGAAGCAAATGGCAGGCCCCTTCCTCTTACAGTCACTACCAAAAAATATTGAAGTAAAAGAAACGAGAAAGGTAAAGAATGAAAGAATTAAAGGTGACTAAAAGTAACCAGCATGAACCAATCTTGTTCCCATCTCAGACTTGTAAATTTTCTTTAAGAAAATGCGATACACACGCACGCTGACAAGACATTCTTGCAGCTGTCGGGCCTTCGAGCTTCGAGCTGATTATCTCTTGATTCTTGACTATACACAGAAAACATGCTTCTCTTACTTCTTTATGATCAACAACCAGCAGCTTTTAGAAAGTTATCAAAGGGGCTTGATGCCGGTAGCCTGAAGAAGTTAGGATGGAGTTGATACTCTGCCCCACACTGCATTTGAACAGTGCCAACTGGTGGTATTTGTGGGCTTGCAGTAATATTTTGTTCAAGGAAAGGATTGGAAACCTGCATAATTTTCAGTTCGAAGAGGTGAGGGAATCTCTCAAGCTAATTTGTTCAGCATGCCATCACATTGAAAACTTGTAAGGCTATGCTTTGGAGAAAGTAATGATATTACATTTAGTACAATCATACCATACGCACTTGGATGATACATGCAAATAAATGCATAGGAAAACATAGGAATAAGATATTACCTTCCTTATTTCATCATCATGGTTCTGGAGGGAGACATTCATCAAACTCTCCTGTTTCAACTGGACACTCATCACATGAGACATCTTCTGTTGCTTTCCCATCAGAAGGGTTTCGCAATGATGAGCCATTTCCTTATAAGACACATCAGGTGCAGTTACAGATAATCGTCCAACTTGTTGTGTCGTCTCCAGGACCTGCACACATAAAGCGCCTCTCTGTGATCATGAATTTTTTTCCTTTACCACATAATTGCAAGAATTCAATGTGTTAGATTGAAGATTAGTCCCAAACCCAAACCATTAGGGCCATGCAAGTTAGGCCTCAAGAGCAGAGTAGACTGGATACTATAAATAACTTGAGATGAGAAACCAATCCGCATTAAAAGCTTAAGTTATAGCACCAACAAAAGCCTCCATCAAACTTCTAAAAGCAAAACGCACTTAACAAGAGAGAATGGTATAGGTAACATACTAATTCTAGAAGTTTATTGACGCTCAATAAGTCTGCGTCTTGGGAGACAATTTCCGTGGTCTGAGTGGTTTGACCTTCCGATGAATCTAGAAAAACATCATCTAATGTAAAAAATGGAGTGTCCTGCAAAAACAAAAATAAGATGACGCAAGTACCAAGAACTCTCTCTCTCTTTTTGAGAATGCATGTCCCAAGTATTAATAAAAGACAGAAAATAGTGGAAGGCATTTACCTCCATAGGAGAGTTATCTTTGGAATCAATCTGATCTGTTTGCTTTGGAGTATCCATGAAAAGCTGGGCTCCCAAAGGACACACATCATCGGGTAAGAATTCGCTGAGGAGTTTCTCCTGTATAGTGGATACTTCGATCTGTAGAGAACAAGTCACTGTTTAATGCAGTGCTATCACACAGTGAAACCGTCTAGAGTAAAATCATCAAATGACAGACCAAAGGACTGAAATAAATCTGATAAATGCTTTACATTTTCCAAATTTCCCAAGCTTTTAGCAATCTCAGCAGCAAAGAATTCCCTGCTTTGGTTCCCAGTAACATCTATATCTGAAAGGGATTTTAAAGCTGAACTATCATCCTCCTTAGATCCATAAACAATTGCAGGGTGGCCAGATTCAGTATTAACAGCCTGTAACTTGCGATCCTCAACCAAGTGCAAAAACGGATCAATCTGATACAAGCATCAAACCGCGTAAAAAAACATAAGGTTTATGGTTATATATCACTACGCTCGTGAAAGTAGCCAGAAAAGATCATTTGCTTGATATATAGCTTGATATAACAAGCATCAAACCCCATAAAAAAATATGAAGTTTATGGTCATATATCACAAATAACATGAAAGTATCCAGAAACAATCATTAGCTTGTAACAGTATAAAGCATAATCCCCACATAATATAGACCCTTCAACAAGCTACGGACCAATGTTTACAATTGTAAACCAATGCAAGTACAACTTAATCAGCACTGATACACATACCATTTTTTCTGTAAGCACCACCTTGGTACAATAAATAAGTGGAATAATATTGTACGCTTTTGATGTAAAAAGAATCATTGAAGTTGCCAAGGCAAAGAGAGATCTGCGACGTGATGGTGAGAGTGGCTCTGCAATAGCAGTGAGATTATGGCTTCAATGATATCCAAATGCAAAATTTTAACATGTTCATTCCCTGCTTGACATGCTTATTAGCATGAAAGTAGTTGGAAAATACCAAGATAAACAAAATGAGGTTGAATTTAATTGTACCCCAACCACTTATTCAAAGGTGCTGTGATCTAAATACTTTACAACTCAAGATGCAGTACATACTTATCAGCGATACATAATTGGACTCAATTTTCAACCTGTATGCGCTAGTATAATTCATCCACCATCTAACCTTCAACCCTATAATTTTCAGTAATCAAATTTGAAAGTTACGGCACAATTCAATTTCGCTTTCCATTGTAGTAATAATGAGGTTAAAAATCTTCTTGGATGACCTACAAAGCAGATTTATTAATTTGGTAAATTAATTCAGATCAAGGCAGCCACATTTAATGAAAGCTTCATCCGTGCTCCTAAGAACCCATCAACCTTTCTTGGTGCTTAGTTAGCCATTATTATTGTCACTAATACCCTTCATCATTAAAAATATTCAACTATTGTAATGAACACCTCTAATTGGCATTGGCTCCTTTATGAAAAATAGAAAATAGTATATATGCCCAAATTTGTGAATGAGATAATACTCCAGAAATCAGAACTCCTTTACCATGTCATGCATCTCAACTTAAAGCCTAATATTATCTAGGTCAAATTCATTTCTAAATTCAAAAATTTAATTGAAGTTTCCTCTACTTATTTTCAATTCATTGATGCAACTTCGTAGATCATGAATATGCATAATACGCAAAGCAAGCCATCTTCTAGTTTTGATAGAAAACTCAGCCCTGGTTCATTAACAAGAAACAGCTTTAAATGCAGTATTAACTTTGAGATCTTACCTTCTTGCTTAAGAGCAATGTTTCTCAAAGAAAATGCAAGCTGAAAACTTCTAATCAAAGTCTTGTCACTGCAATTCTGTGAAAGAAGATAAAATGTAATAGAACTAATAAACTAATCAGAAACAATAGGAGGGGAAAAAAGACAAGATAGAGCATTTGTAGAGATAGCCAACAGAAATATTCTGTACAACATTTCAGGATCAATGAGACATAATTGGTGAATAGATTTGCATCACTTCACTTCTCACAGAGCCTATAAATGACTAAAGTTTGTGGATGTTGTATCTTCTAAACTAAATACAAGAGGAAATTGTGGTGCAGTTGTAATTAGAGTTGATTGCATGGCAGATAAAATACTTTAGGAATTTTTTCAGATGCAGTTATAGAAATGAAAAGCTTAAACACTGATGAGAGACACAAATAGAGATACCAAAATGGATTAGCCATAGGTCAATACTGTTATTACCACCGGTGCCTGTTAAAAAGCTACTGTCAATTACATAGCAGAAAAATTACCTTGGTTCGAGAGAACAACAATACCAGGCTATATGTATGAGCAATTCCTTCATAATTTTGAGGTGTATTTGCAGGAGAAATGGACTGTGTCCAAATTGATGAGAGCAAAAGAGCAATCTGGCGGCTACTCAGCCTTTGAGAACCAGCCTCCTGAGGTTCAACCAATGCAGAAGTTTCAGATACAATGATAGACTAAATTAAGACAATTTTCAATAACTAATTGAAGAGTTCATTACTTTTGGTATTCAAGCTAGTGATTATATATAGAGTACAGGCTGCAATTTCCTGCTTCGGAAAGCAACTTTTTGTATCAGCCATGATACACATGAATAAAGCTAAGTCCCACTTTTTGCGCAAGGCGTGTCTAAAGATTATGTCCATGCATGTCCAGAATACAGTATTATATTGAATTGACCCATATTCCATAGGGTAACATTTTAAGCATCTCCAGCAGACCCTTACACTCCTTTGTTGATGCTGTCTTGATGTCTCGGATGAATATATTAGCATATTTTAGAAGAAAAATGCATAAATGGGAACTCTTCTGCACAAGCAGCAAGTATCGTGCAGAATTCCTTGTGCATAGTTAGGATCTCAGTTAGAAGATCAGACTATAGTGGCTACTTAAGGAAGAGAATAATAACAGATGCAACCCCACTGAAGTTAAGCGGGTACTATCAGAATTTAACCCAGATGTACAACTACAATTTAGATGATAAGAAGTTGATATTGCCAGAACTTACAGTTTCCTTATTTAAGTTGTTTACAGGATTCTCATCTGATGTTGAAGGTACAAGAGAATTTCTCATGCTGTATGCTCGACTGGTAGATGACTTCAATCTAGCAAGCATCCCATTACTTATTTGTTCACCTTCATGAGCATTATTTTTGCTGTCTTGATAGGCATTTTCCCTGGTGGGAGTTTTATCCCTCCGTAGCTTGTCAAAAAGGGCAGCTGAAGAAGAAAAGACAGAGACAGTTCTTGAGAGAGTCCGTGAAAGATCAGCACCATTATTAGTTGAGGATGGGCAAGGTGAAACCGAAGATGGCACAAGAACAACAGAAAAGATGCGGTGAGCTCCAACTCTTGTTTCATGGTCAGGATGGACCATTGCTGGAAGTAGCTGATGAAATAGAGCTTCAGGGAACACCTGCAAGAAAGAAGAAATGTATGTAGATTAACTAAGGATAGCAGGTAGTCAACAACCTTAACATTGGAAAAGACCACAAGTTTGTCTTTGCCTTGTTTTGATACGACAAATTTGGTAATGAGGCGACAATTTGAGCTGTGCGATAAACAGCAGAAATCGTAGTTCTGGCTATAACAGTAATATTTGAGATGTTCTCCAGCATCACAGCCATTATGTCAAGGATAGGGCCAGCATCTCCAACCTGTTCACCAATAGCAACCAGTTTTTATCTCTTTAAAAATCCTGGAATAATTTATCATAACATATAAAACATTTAAAGCACACATTAAACAGAATTGGATTACTTAAAATAGGAACACTGTTTTAAAACCCAAAGAAGCATTGCACCAAGTTAAGTTAATGGAGATGAGTGTCACCTTATACACTAACTCAGTAAGGCATTTATCCACCACTTCTCTGAAGTTTTTGTTCCAATTTTTTATTTCAGCACCCAGATTTGCATCATCAAGTGAGCAGTGTATGCTTTTCCGCAAATGACGCATGGCATCACTAACAGCACCAATTATTGCCACAGAAGGGTTGACCCTTGCATGCTGAGCAAGGGCAGTGGTAACCCCAACAATATCGAGCTGCATGCTGGGTTCTTTAAGGACATTTTTGTGATCAAGATGCTTAATCAATATGGAAAGCAAAACATGTGTATTTTGCCCTAGAACATGTTGAAAAAAAAATAAAAAGCACCATCAGTCTCCCATCAAACCACAATTAAAATTGGAAGAGCACAAAAATAGCATGCTTCATAAAATTAAAAGACATTGAATAAAATAATGCTTTAGCAATACCAATTGAGTAGGTAAAAGAATTGCTTGTATACCAGAATTATCCATTAAAAACTGCATATCCTTTAAAACTTTGAAGGCAAGACCATTTTCAAGAGACCATAAATTTCCATTATCAAAGTATCGGAACAAGGATTCCAGAACACGCCGAGTTGTTGTAGCCTCCTTCCCTAACTTGGCCATGTTATGCAAGCAAACCCTGGACCAAAAGCAGGGGTTCTGGGAGTCTTCTCTGTCAAACCAGAAGAATGATAAATATCTAATAGTTGATAATTGAAATACAATAAACTATGTCTTCACCAATAAAATCATGTGCCAAGAGATTACTCTGTCATATTTACTTCGCCTCTCTCATTTACAACTGTCCTCCAAGAGGGAACCCCTGTAATGACCTCTGGCGAAGGTGTGACATGCCCTTCATTTTTCAGCACTTCTTGCACCCACCGACTCTGAGGACCTTGCTTGTCAGTATCAAGGTTCTCTGAACCCTTCTTAGGACCACCATAACTTTCCAAGACTGCTGAAACTACCTGTTTAATTACATGGAAAGTATTTTAGAAAAAAAAGAAAGAAGGTAAGCAACTATTTATCTTTGTACTAAAAAAAAGAATAATGAATGAATGTTTGACTGAATGAGCAGAAATGTAGGTTATATTCTTTAAATAGTAGCCAGGAAAAAGGGAAAATAAAGCATGCAGATTAATGAGCTTTTTTTAAACCGCTCCACTGCAGAGACTGCCTTGAATAGCTCCCACAGTAAACTGTGTCCATGTGAATGTACCTATAGGTGTTGTTACATTGCATAAATGGTAAAAATTTTGTTCTTCTAAGAACAAGCACGCATGTTAATGTCTACTTGAGGGCAGTCACTTGAAACAAAGATGTTGAACGCAGATCTCTCTAGTGAAATAGGAAAGTTCATGCATGGATTTGAACTGTGTTAGTTACCTCATTTCTTTTTTATTTTTTAATTTCTTATGTGCATATATGCCCATATATATCTAACTAACAAAATATTGGTCAGTTAAGCAAAGTAACGGCCAACGGACTAAACAACTTGGTCATGTTCGAAAATTATGGACAATTTGCAAAACACATTTGGATATGATTAATTATTTTTCAATTCTCAAGTAGAAATATGGAGAGGATGGTAAGTAGTATCAAAATCTGTCATGCACAGCTGAACTTGCAATGTGATCCAAGACAGTCTGAAAATATGCTTACATTGTCAAACTCCTCTGAAATATGAGAATGTTGACCCATAAACCAGACCTACAAATACAGAAGGGAAAAAAAGAACCACTTGGAATAAGAATGATTGAAATGAAATTAATAGTACTAGAAAGTTTCTATTTATATGGAAAACAAAAAAATAATAATTCCCTCAGATCATTGGCACTTGTTCTCAGAACAATTTGGAACAGGAAAGACTCACAAAGGGATCAGGCAAGATGCATTTAGAAGTAAAGTAATCACATTTGCTTGCTACAGTAAGATTCAAGATAGGTCTACTTGATTTATTCCCATTGTTAACCACCAATTTCAGAAGAAACATCGTTCCAAATTTTGAAGAAATATAGGAAAAATGGGTACCATTGAAGAAAGGGCTTGCAGCCCGGCTGCACGTAGACTTTTTTCCCTTTCATCCTCTCCCTCTTCTTGGGCAAACTGACAGAGTTTTGGAATAAATCCTTCTAAGTTAAACATGTATGTTCCATCCTTCTGCAAAATTCAGCTATGAGAGAGAGTTTGAAGGTTACTCTGTGCAGAAACCTGGGAGCTCAACAACAAATTACCCCTGAAGATATGTAACCAATAGCACATACCTGATTATTTATAAAGCCAAACAGAGTCTCGCATCCTATAACTTGGATGTCAACCTGCCGTGTTTGATCCAATAGAGTATTAATGATGCTCAGTAAGCTACTCGCAAACAAAGGCCTGTGAAATGATCCCCAATCATAAATACACCACATAGAGGAGATGAAAGCAAAGAAAGCAAATACAGATGCTACACTATTTACTCAAGGTGGAGGGGACGAAATAGCAAGTGGAGAGAAATGAAAACTGGCCTAGCTCATGAGCATACAAGTATGGTTAAAAATACTTGGATTCTCAATAAGGAATGATGTCCCTTGTTTCTACAATTGTGATCTACGAAAGCTTAAATGCGTGTTATTGGTGGTGTATATAGCACAGCAGAAAGCATGAAAGAGACCATAATCTTACACTATAAACAATGGGAACAACAACTAGATTTTAGAAATGCAAATATTGCACAAGCCACAAAAGAAATCATCATAGAAGAAGAATAAACTCACATTTGCTCCTTACAGGTGACCAGCAATTTCCTGTAAATGCACATCACAATTTTTGCAGATTGAAAGTTCTCAATTCTCAGTTCCTTGTAACACCTTTGCTCAAGAGAACATGTGATCTGATTACCAAATTTGCAGCTTCCATGAATCACAAAACAATCATAATGCTTGGGGGGAGTGGGGTTGAAGAGAATCGAATTTTCAACCAATAAAATAGTCTAACTTGAACAGCATTGAAAAGCCAATCTCGTTCCAGCAAAAGAAAAGGGGAATGGAGGTGAAAGAGGTTTAATAAGGCCAAAAAGTTTCCTATCTAATTAATCTGGGTGTACTTCATGTGTACTGATAGGAAATACAATCATTTATGTGTGTGTACTGTTTGGCATGTTTTATCTCTTGCAAATAATAATTTAATCTAAGAAACTAACAAAAGAAGGGAGCAAGAAGACGCACAAACTCTCACAAATATTAGGTCCATAATAAACAAACAAAAGAAACTTGGCTGACGTATGTTGTCTGATTTCTTGATTTCCCAGAGAGATAACACTTGGACAACAATTTTAGCACATTAATTCCGGGAGGTTTTTTCAACCATACAGGGAGAATAAAGGCCAATATCAGCCAAATCTCACCCTATTTCATTCAATAAATAAATATATACATGACACATTGGAACTTTCCAAAATATCAGACCTGTATCACACAACTACTGCGTTAATTTGAGGTTTTATATGAAACAAACTATACCCTTGGGATACGGAGAGGATTTTTAGCAGCATATTCACATAGTTTTCCAATCTTCCTGTCATTTGGTCCTTCCTCCTGTCATTGAATATTCCATTAACACAAAATTTCAATGAAATGAACTGGACATCAAATCACTTCACCATTGAACAGAATGAAAAATCTCAGAAGAATCATCCGTGCTTGATCAAACCATATTTTCAAAGAGTCAGAACCCTGGTGGCTTAAAATTCATCATTTTCATGCAGGAATAGCTAGATAGGGAAAACAGATGGTGTGGGATTGAAAAATTCAAAAATAGAACAAAAGAATGGCATAAGACCAAAAACAAAGAACAAGGTTTTCTAAACAGACTTGTGGTGGCAAGAAGAAAAACAGGAAGTTGACTCCTAAAAAGTGCCTTACAAGCTATTTAGGGATTCAATAGAGTCCCAAGTCACAAAATTGCTCCAGGATCAATTGATACAAGATCTTAATGAAATTCTCTTTGTTCATGCATAATGGCACTCGTTTCTAATACCTAAAGAGAACACAGACCATGTAGGAGTTGAAAGGTAAAACCTCACTCTCATATTCCAAGTTTTTGTACAATCTATTTCTATGTTAAGATTTATCAAGCAATGATACATCATTTGCAACCCCAATGACATAATACAAGGTCAATGTTCATCTTTCATACGCTGTCTGTTTTTCATTACATGGGACCATGTGCTGGCAGTGGCAACATTGACATCATATGTTTTCAGTCAGTAAGTACAATATAACTACCTCAAGATGAACATTTTCTGTCACTGGCAAAGACAATCAGCTAAAAGAGGGGGAAAAGAATTTGTGTACTCCAAATTGGATTGCCACATTGTAAAGCATGAACTATAGCTTATTTTCATGAAATTGCTTTCCTTTAAATCCGCCTTCACATAAATTAACCAACAAATGCGTAAACAAGAAATTATTAACTTATTGTTATGAATACTAAATGTGATAAAAAAAAAAAAAAAGATAGGAATTTAAAGAGAGTTAACCTGGTTAACCTGGTTTCGAGGAAAAATATCTGCAATGAGCTTCTTATACCTCTTGACAGGCTGTCTGGACCTTGCCCTCATTGCAGGGCAAAAGAAACAAAGGCTACCACATGCAGGCATTACTTGCCTTGAAATTACACCCGAAATCGCGCTCATTTTGGATTCCAAATATATTTCCCTCAAAAGTTTTTGCTTTCTTTCCCCTCTATACCGAGCAGAAACTCAAGACTTCGGCAGCAAGAAGGGAAAGAAAGACTCAAAACTCAACTGGGCACCCTCAAATTTAATGGCCAGCCTGTATTGAAAAATTACAAATTTTACAAAAGGATTCTTGAGGGGGGGGGGACTCAAAATTCATCAACCATACAGAACAATTTCGGTCAAGACAATGTGGAATTAAAAATCAAGAAAAGGGGTTATGGGGACAGGAAAAATGAATCAAAATCATATAACTAATCACAAAATTGTGAAGAAGTATCACAGTTCTTAAAGATAAATATAACTAACAAAAGGGGTTATAAGAAAAAAAAATTAAAAATATATATATACATATCAATAACCAAAGCATGAAAATACGATGCAAATTACCCCGGATCAGAGCCAAGAAACAGCTGGCCAGAGGCTGCAAATCTCTCCAAACCGAGTAAAAAAGGAGCCGAATTTCCAGCATTGTCCAGACCACTCAATTTAATACTTGTCCTGTAACCCCACCCTCCGCCTCTTTCTCTCTCTAAAGCCTGTACTAACTACCAAAGAAAAAAAAAACAATTGCAATATGAGCGGGCGCCATGTCAAATTAAAATTAAAAAAAATGATTGGAAAGTTCAAAAATTAAATTAAAAACATGCGGACCCCATCGCATCACTGAATAATACCAGCAGCGAAGAGTAAATTATAACTTAGTCCTTAAACTCTTATAAACTACTAATCTAATCCGTATAGCTCAGAAAATTTTATGTTAAACCCTTGATCAACGTTGACCTGCAGTGTATTTCTACTCCCTGTGGGCAGTACAATTGGTTTTTTATTTATTTTATCTATAATCATGTAATAAAAATCAAGGATCAAATGGTTGTGTAATTGAAAGCAAAATACTGTTCGATTTTGATATTAGAAATACTTTCAACAAATAAGTGCATGAGAGGTTTTATTTATATTGCTTATTTAGAAAAGGAGTTCTTTTTATTTTTACTTCTTGGTTTTGGCTCTTTTGTATAAGTTTATTTATTTTCAATTTTATGGTCCTCATTTCTTAAAAAAAAATCTTGACCATATAGTAAAAGTTATTATTCTTTTCAATTTCACAATTTAATTACAACATTGTTTTTATTTTTTATGTCAATTTTGATATTCAATATTTTTTTCATCCTTTTACTAAATTGTTTATTTTTTTCAATTTCATCATTCAATTGAATATGAAGTTCATTTTGTATTTTAACTTTAATTTCCATTCTTTTAATTTCTATTTTTTAATTCTTTTATATAATTTTTTTTCAATTTCATCATTTAATATCTTTCTAGATTGGATGCTTTGAGTTTAATGACCCGTTCAAGGGCTTGAAAGTTAACATGATTTTTTTTTAAATATTATAATTCTCTTTATTTATTTTCTTACTAGGTTATTTCAATCATATAATATGCGCCACAAGATCTTAAAATTTAACTTGAAAGTTGATCTAGAATAAGACAGAATTATTTTATCATATCTTACTTGGGTTGAGTGAATCATATGTTAATTTAGATTTTTTACTTGATTAGGTCAAGTTAATTGTTTTTTAACCCGGACTAATCTAGATCCTGGGCTAGCTGAGTCTCAAATTGACCTATTAGCCCGGTCTATACTTTATAACAACAAATGTATTAAGTTACATAAAAAAAATCAATAAATTGTTCTTTCAACAAATCATTATATATCTTAACATACCAATGTTTCATAGCATCAAAAGATCATGCATCTTTTAAAGTAATAACAATATTGTTATCGTGGAATACATGAATAATTTTGAATGCTTGTTTAAAAAATAGTGAAATTATTTTTTTATTATTATTATTGACCGAGGAGCGCCATAGATGATATGTCCTTTTTTCGATTGGTAATATAGCATCTCAATAAGAATATATAATTAGTGGAAGGATAAAAGTATAAGAGATTTTGAAAAATATAATATCTAGAGGAACTAACTTATTTAGGTGTTAAAAGTACAAAGATCAAGTTATCATTGACTGAAACATATAATACTTTACCTTTGTTTTTGTTTTTCTGTTTTAGGGAGTTACTAAAAGAAAGAGCTACTTGACATATGAAACTTGAAATTACCGGGGTTTTTTATAAACATGTTGTCCGATCTAGCTTGTGCGCATTTCAATTAATTTTATGGGCCCTAAAGTTAACGACCATGTAAGCCTTTAGTGATCATTATATTAGCAACCACAGGACTCGAACTTAAGACCACAAGGGGAACAAACCTCTTGGTACCAAGCTCTTACCATTGATCCACCTAATAGATGGTTTGAAATTACCGATTTTTGTTTGTTCTGCTGGTGTCCTTTAACTCACCCTTACATACCTTACAGTTTGGTTGTTTATGTCTTTTTTAATCTAAATTATTTTTTTATATATAGTTTTAAATTATTTAAATGGGCTGATATTCATAATAAAATTTATAAAAAAAAAAACATTTTAATAAATTTTTAAATCTCTACCATACTTCCATATAAACTTCTACACTCCTTTTATTATCTTTAATTTCTAACCTTGGATAATGACAACCAAATCTTATATATAAGATCAGTAAAAGAGTTGGGATCCTTAATTTATATGGTGTTAATTTAGATTTTGCAATAGAGGTTGTTATTAATAAGTAAGTTAATAGCAATTTATTTTGAAAGGTAAGAAAAATAAAATTATATTTGAGCACTAAGACGGTAAAATAAACTAGCAAAGCTATGCTTAGAGAGATCTTGTTATTGGTCATCTAATTTAATTCATTTTATTTAATTAAATGAGGGAGGTGGATTTAGTTTGGATACACAAAACGTTGGATGTAACATTACTATTCTCCATAAAAAAAAGGCAAAAAAGTTAATCAACATTATTTCATGGAGGTTCCACAAGATTGTCTCCTGAGCAGAGATTATGTTAAAAATGCTTATTACTTTGAATTAATACCTTCTTAAATGTTCAAAAAATGAGTGTATATGTAACCAGTCAACATCTCGTTATGGTAGAAAAAGGTTAACAGATGATTATGATCACTTCTTTCTGTATTCAAAGAAAACCTGAAAGAGGGGTGAGATTCATTGAGATTCGTGAGTAAAACAATGTGAATGCCAATAATGGTTTTTTTCCTTCTTTAGCCTAGACAATTTCTTTGCTAACAAGGCTAATATCGCCTTTTTCAAAGAATCTAAAAGTTATTTATAAATTGATTATGACAATTTTGTAGGTTCACTTTTTTTTACAATAGAATAATATTTTTTCACTTCCAATGAAAAATAATTAGTATTTTTTTCGGGTCCTATATTGTATTTTCATGTCTGTTTGCTCAATGAAATGAAGTAGGTTAAGAAAATATTGTCTTATAAAGAAAGTTTTTTGTATTTTTCATGTTTTGCGTATAATTAAGTGACATAGTTACCATGGATTTCAAAACTCAAAGGCTAACCTAAGAGGGTGTTTTCTTCTTGAAAGAGTGATTTTTTTGTTATATTTAGATGCTCTTAGGGGTTGTTTGGTAATTTAAAATATTAAAATATAAATGTCAATAAAAAAAAGTTGACACATGATGGTCCATATGGCTGATGGCAAAACGCATGTCATCATATTTGAAGGCGATTCGACGACGATGAGGTTTTTTTCTTCTCCTCTTTTATGGCACTCGAGCTTTGGTATTCTTGCCAAGCCTATATAAATTCAATGGTATCATCTAGTTTGTATTTATGTCAAGTTTGATCCTCATTAGTTTAATTTTTATTTGTTTTGGTTTTCACGCATTTTGAAATTTATATTTTTCAATATTATATCGCAACATTTTATTTCATCTGATTTTTGTATCCAATTTGGTTTTCATTCCTTTTATTGTTGTTTTCTTTTCCTTTACTAGATTTGTTTCCAATTTTTTCCTTCAACATTTTTTTTTTGTGTATATATATATATATATATATATATATATATATATATATTTGTAGACACAATATTGTTCACCTTGATTTGTCTTCAAAGTGTTGTTGAAGAACTCTTATGGGGCGTTTTGGCTTGATCCAACAGAGCTTCATTCTTTGTAGACTTCAAGCGTAGATGAAGGAGGCTTGAGAACTCTTTGAGAGAGAGAGCTTCCTTGCTTGAAGAGCTTATCTTGAAGAAAATTTGTATCTCCAAGAATCCAACCCTTTGCCTTTAGGTTGAGGCCCTCTATTTATAGAGATATGTAGGGGTACTCAGGTCTTTTCCCAATGTCACACGGCGTAATTTTATTGGTTGGTCTTTATTGACAGGATCTTGCATTTATGTCCGTCTTTATTCCAATGCCACGTGGCATAATTTTATTGGTTGGTCTTTATTGACAGGATCTTGCATTTATGTCCGTCTTTATTGACGAAATCTTGCCTTTATGTCTGTCTTTATTGACGAAATCTTGCCTTTATGACGAAATATCTTGAATATCTCATTTCAAATGTCAACTTTTCATTGGCCAAGAAATATTTGAAGGCTTATTTGTTTTCCATGTCATTTATTTCAATTTTATTTTATTCTTTAAAATAAAGAATAAAATAACACATGGCGAAATTTGATTGGCGGAAAATTTGTGTTTCTACAGATGCCCCCTCGAGACAAGTTCACTTACTTTTGGAACAAGTGGGCATGTCTCGAAAATATGGCTGTGAGGGTTTTATATTTCCGACTAAAATTTGATTTGATCATATTAGATTTTTACAACAAGCAGATAAATCTTATTGTGAAAATAAAATATGATAATCAAAAATTGAAAATTTGATTTGAGGGTTTTTTTTTTCCACATCAGAAATCAACATTGTTCGCGCGCCTAGCTTTATAAATTCTTCCTGCAGCTTTTCAATGTTGAAGAAAAGCATATTGTTGACATGTGCGTGTTAACCAAAAGCAATCTTTTATGCTTCTGCAACTACATGATCGATGGCGCGAACTTGTTATTAAAGTAGACTTGACTATGCCTGAATGAGTTATTGGTGAGCCCACCTGTTTCCATTAATTAACATCTATTCTTATTGCAGGGCCGCAGGTTTCTTTGGGTGATTTGAATTCTCTTACCATAATACTTCACGAGTTTTGCTGAGTTATTTCTTAAGGGTCATGTTTGCTGTCTTTCCCGCATCATCAATTTTAGCAAGTCATGAAATTCTTTAACATTGGAGCATCACTGTTCTTTGGCTCTTCATCAAGGTAAGTTCTTATTCTCTCCCTCCTTTTCATTAGAGTTTTTTTTTAGGACATATAAATATTATAGGATTTGTAATTTTGTCCCTCTCCTCTTAAATATGTTTGTAATCCAAGCATTTTTATATGTCTTCCCTCTTTTTTTTTTAGATGGTGCTTTTCAAGAATTCTTCTTCTTCCACTAAAAGATTCTTAGTAATTGAGGAGAAGTATCGTCGGACAAGCCTTCGCGTATATGAGCCCGCCATTGGTCCCTTGCTAAGAAGCTGCCTTCCGAAAGCATCAAGCATTTGACTTCCTGGTCATCAGAGGCTTCCTATGAACTTCATGGTCACGGTGGTTCGCCTCAATCAGTTTTACAACTTCAGTCCTCCTTTCCACATTCAACAACTTTTCTAGCTGATCTGCCATCATTAGACTATCATAAACGTGACGGAAATGCTACTTGTAAAGACTATTTCCTAATTTCCGATGCACTTGAGTACACTCCCAAGTATTGGGAATGGACAGAAGATATTTTGAAACATTACGAGCCAATCCTCTAGCGGGCACATATCCAAGACACTGTTTTTGCATCCCTTTTTACATATGACTGGCAGATGAATGTTATCCTTTCTTTTTATAACCATTGGAATCCTGCTACCAACACGCTATCTACCCCGAATGGCGAGGAGTCTATATCTCTTTGGGAGCTAAAATCATGTAGCGGCCTTCCTATTTTTGGCACTTTTTATGATGAAGTCATCCCTTCTGCTGATGAACTTAATGAAGCTGACAAGAAAGGACGTTCTTTTCTTCCAAAGAGCTGCAAGTACCTATTCATCGCCTTTCATAAAGAATGTCAGACTATTGATGGTGACCATGTAATGACCCTTCAAGATTGGGTAGATTTCTGGTTTCGAGATGACTTGAGATACAAGGTACCTTTTTCTGTGGGCAAGTCCAGCGGCTCCAACAAGACTAACTATCCTTCTGGCTCAATTGATAAGTCTCGTGTTCGCTCCAGCAAATTCATTCATCCTTTTAAGGAGCTTAATATCCCTTCTCATATTCAGGATGAAGTTTATTTAGCGGCTTTTCTTTCATGTTGGATATGCAAATTTGTATTTCCTAGCAAGGATGTTGGTTTCATTCGTCCTAGCACTTTCAAAGTAGCATCCATGATGGCAACTGGAAGGCAATTCTCCCTTGCGATACCAGTTCTAGCAAGTATGTTCAAAGGTCTAAAGGAAGTTCAATCTACATTAAGTGTGGCCGTCCGAGACATCCCTTTTCCTATTCATTTTCTCAGCGTTTGGCTTGCAGAAAAATTTAGCACCCATTAAACAACAATTAGCCCTACCAAGTTAGCTGGGATGACAAAATATGCCAGCGTGGGGTTGGCAAAACATTTTACTGAATCTCAAGCTCATGTTCTTTTCAAAGATCCTAAGAGAGTCATATTTCCTGTGTTACTTCCCCTGACTAAAGTTGGGGTCTTATATGATGATGGCAACTTGTCAATCCTCGAGAGTGACTACTTTATGTGTATTCGATCCGGCTATTTGACTCTTCGTTATGATGATATTTATATTATTGAATCTTACTGTCCTGATAGATTCAGTAGACAATTTGGGTTTTGCCAACATATTCCCCGTGACTTTGGAGGGAGAACTGGAGTCCCAACCTTGGAGGATGTATTTCAACTTTGGCTCAGCTTTACCAAACTCAAAACTCATTCCCGGTGCGAGCTTCCGTTGCCCCCAAATGATAAGCTTCCTTTGGTAACTAAACGTTACATGGATTGGTGGACTCCGAGGTGGTCAAAAGTTTGCTCTTTACAGATGAAGATCATTCTTAAAAGTCCTGCTAATGTTGCCATAGTATCGCGAAGGCCAAAAGAAAAGAAGAATGACCCTCTCTTAACCAAAAGGAAACGCTCTTCTCCTACCTATAAAAGAGACAAGCGGGTAGTTGATGTTGATTCAGGCAAGGAAGATAGTACTCGCACATCTGCCCACATAAATAGGACACCACTTGTGATTCCTAGTGTGAAGAGAGTGAGTACTTCGAAAGATCATCTTAATAAGCAATCTTCTAATTCCTCAGGGGCAAAGGAAAGGAGTGCGCAATCCTTTTCTCCACAATTGGTAAATAAGTACTCGTCTCCCTTTTTTATATACCTTTTTAATTTCCCTTTTTTTATTGAGATGCTCATAAAGATATGCATGTAGCAGGAGGAGGAAGATGATGTTGAAGCTATCTTAAATGTGGAGGACAGTGAGCATGAAAACAATGATCATCATTGGAAACGTTTAAAACGTACCAAAAAAAAATTCAATCCTTACAGCTCGGGTTTTCTTCATGGAGTCCCTAGTGCATCCATCATGCCAGACAATATTGATGAACTAGTTTGATACTTTCCCTTTTTTTTTAGTTCATGTTATTTTTCATATATTAACCTTTTTTTTATAGCTTGGTCAACAAGACTTGGGGAATGACTTTGATATGTATATTGGGCCAGAAATGAGTGTTGCTTCTGTTGCTAGCCCTAATCCTTTCAATATTTTAGCTGCTGGGATTGGAAATTCTCAACTTTCATTCAGTTTACCACATGAGCAGCCTAATCCACCTCAACCGATCTTTAATGTAGCGACCAACTTGCATAATCTTGGACCTACTACTGCCTTTGAGCCTTCAGGAATCACTAGGTATTGTGCTGATGACATAATAGGAGAGATAAGATCTGAATTTGCTATCAAGTGTTGGGAGAGCGTCAGAAATAAGATTGCGCGCACACCGATCCATTATATTCCTGATCTGGCTGGTGAAGTTGAGAAGATCCTCCTCTCTATTGAAGATATAAAGGTTGGTTGCTCTTCTATCAGAAGAATGGTGACCGAGGTGATTGAGGATGCTAAAAAGTTTATTCACTTAGAGTCTTCATTATCTCCTATGATGACATCAGAGCAACGAGCCTTAGACGTTGAAAAGCTTGAAGTGCAACTTAAAAATTCAGAAGCTTTTGAAGAGGAGGCATCTATATCCATTTCTATTACTCATGCTGAGATAACAAAAATAACAGGACAATTGATGGAGTTGCAGAGCAAGAAGACTGAGTTAGAGTCATCTCTCAAGGCATGTGATGAAAAGCTTTCTGAGAGAAAGATCATCACCTCTGGCATTCGAGCAGAAATCACTACACTATCCTCTTCCCCTGTGATAAGTGAAGCTAACGCAGGCATTCTTCAAAAAATAAAAGGATTGTTGGAGACCAAACAAAAGGAGATGGAAGGGCATAATTGGAAACCGTAATATGATAATGGCTTATTATGCTTTGGATTTTTTTTTTGTTTTGGTAACATCGGCTTATGACTTTCTGTTGAGGCTACATACTTTATGTAATAAAACTCTTCTTTCTATTAATAAAGTCTATATTTTGCCTTCACTTATGTCTTGTTACCTAGATTTCCATGTTACGATCTGTTTTGAAGTTTATTTGTCTCTCCTCTCTACGTGAACGAGAACCATGGATCAAACAACTTTAAAGGATGGTGTGACTGTACTTAGAATAATTTCTAAGTTGCCTACGTACCTTTATGGATAAAGGATCAAGTCATAATGTAATTCAAAAGTTTTTTTTTTGCATGACTGTACTTGGAATGAATTCCAAGTTGCCTACGTACCTTTGTGGATAAAAGGATCAAGTCATAACGTAGCTCACATATATATATTTTTTTACTTTTTTTTTGTGCCTTTCACAGTTTTAGCTCGTGCGAGCCAGGAGCTACATCAGATTTCAAGCATAGTATCTTTTTAAGAATTTGCCATTGATAGGCCCAATCCTCAATCCATTCTCATCAACAATCTTGTAAGCTCCATTGGTGTAGACTTCTTGAACCACATAAGGGCCGTCCCATTTGGAGAGGAACTTGCTGCCCATGTGTTTTGACATGATTATCGGTCGTCTTACTGCCAAGACAAGATCCCCTTCTTGAAAGGAGCGTGGTCGCACCTTCTTGTTGAAAGCTCTACAAAGTCGTGTTTGATAACATTCTAGTCGTTGTTGTGCCTCAAGACGTTTTTCGTCTAAAGCTTCAAGCTCTTCAAGGCATAGGCGAACATTGTCTTCATTGGAAAGTCCTTCTTGGATCGCAATTCTTAAAGATGGAATTTGACATTCTAGTGGAAGAACAACTTCAACCCCATATACCAGGGAGTATGGAGTAGCTTGAGTTGGTGTTCGGAATGTAGTACGATAAGCCCATAGCGCCTCACCAATTTTCTCATGCCAGTCCTTCTTTGAGCGATTCACCACCTTCTTGAGAATGTTGCATAAAGTCTTGTTGAAGGCTTCCGCCAAACCATTAGCCGGAGCATTGTACATAGAAGAGTTATGTTGTTTGAAACTGAACTGTGCACAACTTGTTCATGGCTGTATTGTAGAATTCCCTTCCATTATCGGTTATGATGTATCTTGGTACCCCATAACAGTAAATGATGTTTGTTCGGATGAAGCTTACAACTGTCTCTTTCTTGACCTCTCTTAATGCTGCAGCTTCTGCCCACTTGAAGAAGTAATCTGTTGCAGCCAATATGTAAAGATGCCCCCCGGAGCTTTTCGACAATGATCCTACCACATCAAAGCATCAAAGGGCCAAGAGGCAACTGTCGGATGTAAAGGCTCGGGTGGTTGGTGGATCAAATTAGCATGCAATTGACAACTTTGACATTTTCTAGCATAGTCTATGCAATCCTTCACCATTGTTGGCCAGTAATATCCCATTCTTTTGATCCGGAAGTGAAGTTTAGGGCCTGATTGGTGTGCTCCACAAATCCCTGAGTGAGTTTCTTCTAGTGCTTTTGTTGCTTCTTCTTCTCCGAGACAGCGCAAAAAGATTCCTTCAAAAGAGCGTCAATAAAGAGTGCCTTGGAAGTATATGAAGCGAGAAGCTCTTCGCCTCACCTCTGTCTTATGACGTAAATCGTTAGGTAGTTTTCCATGTCTCAAATAATCGATAAGCGGCTGACGCCAGTCTTCTCTTTCAATCTCGTAGACAGAAACTACGCCCACTTGTTCTTTCTCTTCTATGTCGTGGCTTAGTGGTGGAACGACCCATCTTTGACATACAGGGACATTTATCTCCTCACTACATGATGCTAGTGTTGATGCCAAATTTGCCAAGGCATCGACTTGCTTATTCTCTTTTCGTGGTACATGTTCTAAAGTGACACAATCAAGTGACGTTATCAGTTTAAGTGCGTACTTGTGATATGGGATGAATTCTGTCTTCTTGACTTCATATAGTGAGAGGAGTTGTTTGATGACCAATTGAGAATCACCAAAAACTTTAAGGCGAGACATTTTTATATTCATTGCCATTTCCAACCCAAGAATCAAAGTTTGATATTCAGCCATGTTATTAGAACAACAATTGGTAAGTGAAAAGGAGAAAGGCAAGACCTCCCTTTCTGGTGTGATGAATATAACCCCAGCACCGGCTCCATCTTGTCGTGCCGCGCCATCAAAGAACATTTTCCATGGTTCTGACAGTTCAATAAACAGAACATCCTCATCAGGTAGGTCTTTAGAGAATTTCCATTCATCGGGAATAGGATGATCAGCCAGAAAATCAGCTAGTGCTTGCCCTTTGATAGCTTTTTATGAGACGTAGACAATTTCAAATTCTTGAAGCAATAAAGCCCATTTTGCCAATCTTCCTGATAATACTGGTCTTGAGATGATGTATTTGAGAGGGTCGGCCCGAGAGATTAATCTTACTGAATGCGCTTGGAGGTAATGTCTTAACTTTTTTATTGCAAACATCAATGCTAGACATGTCTTCTCTATTGGGGAATAATTCAGTTCGGCCCCGTTTAATGTCTTACTAAGGTAGTAGAGAGCACTTTCCTTGCCTTCATCATTTTGTTGTGCCAACAACACTCCTAAGGAACGTATTTGAGCCGCAATATAGAGGATAAGTGGATGTCCCTGTACCGGTGCTCGAAGAACAAGTGGATTCAACAAGTATTCTTTTATCTTGTTGAAGGCATTAGTACAAGTTTTATCCCAATAGAATGATATATCCTTCTTCATTAAGTGGGTGAATGGTTGACATCGGCCTGCTAAGTTAGAAATAAATCTCTGTATATAGGCCAATTTTCCTTGGAGACTCTTCAACTCATGGATGTTTCTTGGCTCCGACATTTTTAGAATGGCCTCGATCTTAGACTGATCAATCTCAATTCCTCGATGTCGAACTATAAACCCTAGGAATTTGCCTGAGGATACACCAAATGCACATTTTAATGGGTTCATTTTTAGTTGGAATCGACGTAACCGTTTAAACACCAAACGAAGATCCTGCAAATGATTTTCTTTTTCTTTTGATTTCACTACGAGATCATCAACATAGCATTCAACGTGTTGATGAAGCATATCGTCAAAAATCTTCTGCATCGCTCTTTGATATGTCGCACCTGCATTCTTTAAGCCAAATGGCATAACTTTATAACAATATATCCCTTTCGGAGTTCGGAAGGCCGTCTTCTCCTCATCTGCGGGTGCCATTCGAATTTGATTATAGCCAGATGAACCGTCCATTAAGGTTAATCTCCCATGACCCATGGTAGCATCTACCATGATCTCAGTAATAGGAAGTGGAAAATCATCTTTGGGACAAGCATTGTTAAGGTCTCGAAAATCCACACAAACATGTATTTGGCCATTCTTCTTTTTTACTGGCACAATATTTGAAATCCACGTAGGATACTTGACCTCAAGAATGAAACCTGCTTGGATAAGTTTATTGACTTCAGCCTCAATTTGTGACACGAGTTCAGGACGAAAGCGACGCTGAGTTTGTTTTGTAGGTCTAGCCCCGTGTTTCACTGCTAGTTGGTGGACAGCAACTCTTGGGTCTAAACCTGACATTTCATCATAGGACCAAGCAAAGATATCTCGATATTCCATCAGGAGTTCCATATAATTCGCTTCCTCTTCAGGTGATAAGTTTGCGTTGATGAAGGTTGGCCGTGGGTTTTCATTAGTTCCTAAGTTAAACTCTTTAAGTTCATCCATTGTAGGCTTATTTTCTGATTCAAGGGAAGATGGAGCTTCCTCAACATCTTCTTCGACGACAAACTTATCATTATCATCTTCTTCAATAGTGATGTGATTTGAAGTGAGACACGTTATTTCATCTTCTTGTTCTTCATTAGAGGGGTTTGTTATCACTATTGTGCGTGTTTTTCCTTTCAATGTCTCTTCAGCACTCACCACCCATTCACATTGTCTCTTCATGCGCGAAGGTATTTTGCTACGAAGAACCTTTGAATCACCCATCAAACCTGTCTCTTTTGACATGGATTGTCCAAGTCTTGCAAATACTGGTGCGCGTTTTAGCACCCTTTTATTTTGGGTTTCAATCCTAGTAAAAACAAGATCACGACTTGTAGTTCCACCAAGACGATCCCAGACTGAAACTCTAAGAGGTGTCGGGTGACTTTGTTGTTTGTCCTTCACTTCTTCCACATTTATGTATCGTGAGGCTTCTTTATTAATATGAAAATACAGTGGTGTGGAAGACTCATATCCAAGACCAGCTCTCAAAGTTTTGCCAGAAGTTTTCTTCTCTCTCCATGCCTTGCTAGTCCTTGCAAAAACTTGTTTACCTTCAAGTTGAGTCGTATCACCATCCTTTGATATCTCGTTGATGTCTTCCTGACTATAGCCAGCCCTGGCTAAAAGCTTGTAAGCATTGGGATCAAAGCCATTTGACAGTTTATCAGGAAGTCCTTTACAATTTATCACCACCGACTTAGTTTGATGAACAAATCCTTTTAGTAAAGGTTTTGAAACCTTGTTCAATGCGAGATTAGTAGCTGGCAAGGTCAAGTTTTCAAGCTCTTTACTGATCTTTTCTTCATCCTTTGCAAAAGAAGACTGACCCTCTTTTCTTGCTGATAATGGAATATATCGGAGTGCCGCAACTTTATGTGGTGGTTTATTGTCGACAAAGTTTTCTACCACCTTTTCTTTTCCTTTATTCTTTGTTGGTTGAGACACCCCTTCATTTGCAGATGACTTATGCCCTTTTGAGCTCTTAGAGTCAATTATTCCTTCTCCTAAGTGATCAGGTGGTGATTGCAGTTCTTCCATCATATTTGACTTGAAATAGAATTTTGCGTCTGCAAAATGAGCTTCAGCTATGGTGAAGGGATCGGTGTTTGCCATTATCTTTCTTACTTGTCCATCTCGGCAATACTTAAAACATTGGTGGAGTGTTGAGGAGATGATACCATTTTCATGTATCCATGGTTGCCCAAGCAATATATTGTAGGTAGTTTTGGCATCTATGACATGGAAAAGTGCATTGGATTCCATATCTTCTATGTGCATCGCAAGCCTTATCTTTCCTATAGCATTTTGCCCTCCTTGATTGAAACCTTGAATCATCAGATGACTTGGGAAGAGTTCATCCATAGGAATCCCTAGCTCTCTCATGGTCTTAAGAGGTAGTATATTGACCGCCGAGCCATCATCCACCAAGATGCGATTCACTATTTTTTCATCAGCATATCCTTTAATGAAAAGAGGTCGGTTATGGAGTTTTGATCCAAGCAACAAGTCCTCATCGTTGAAGGATATCTCTGTTGTGCATACACCGTGAGATAAGTTTGAAGAGTCATCATGATCAATAGGGGTTTTCTCTTCATCAACCTGATAGCAAGCAACAGGTACATTTTCAATTCTTTTCATTTCTGTTGGCATGTACTCATTCAGTGTAATAGGCTTTCTTATACTTTGAGCTGAAAAACCCTCCTTTCTAACTGGTATGGATTTTTGTTGAGTCTTTCGGCATATCGGCTCACTAATTGGCTTCCTCACCATTGAGATCCTCATTCTTGTTGGCTTTGTCATTTGTATGTGCTTCCTCCTTCCTCTTCTACGCGTGACTAAAGTCCATCCTTCATCATCATACTTTTCAAACCATTCAGGCTTCAAGTCGTCAACTTGAGGTGTAAGGGTTATACATGGAGTTTGACTTGAGGACACAGTGAAACTCATCGGGAAAATGGCATCAAGTCTTATAGGTTCATAGGAGCCGAAACTTATTGTAGAGAGTGTTTGACATGGTCCTGTCTTGACCGTGGTTGTGATATTAGAGGCTGCTACTTCATCATCAAAAATGATATCTCCATTCTCGTGTAGCCTCATGATCTTGTCTTTCAGCACAAAACACTTCTCTACGGGATGACTAATTAAGCGATGATATTTGCAATAATTCGGATTATCTACTTGGTTTGCTTCTTCAGGGCGTTTCACCTCCGACAACTCAATGATATTTGCCTCAAGCAGATCATCCAACATCCTAGATATGTCTGAGTCAGGCAATGGATACACTTTTTCCTGTCGCTCTTTCAATGATGGTTTCGTTCTTTCACCCCTTTGAAAGGTAGTCGGCGTTGCATGATCATTCCTCTTAACTCCAATTGGTACCCTTACAGCAGTCGAGTTAACTACTAGCAATTGCTTTCCCTCGACCTTCAGAGTGCTCTTCCCGAATCTACGACCTTTAGGCTTATTTCTTTTAGGCTCTTGCATAGGTAACGATGAACTTTCAGCCGCCGCAATGCTAAGTTCCATATCATATGCACAAGTAGCCAATTCTTCAAAAGACTTTGGTTTGATGCCTTGTAGGATATATCGTAGTCCCCAATGCATCCCTTGAATACACATGTCTAGCGCAGAAGTCTCGGTGAGTCGATCTCTACAGTTAAGGCTGAGGTTTCTCCACCGATGAATGTAGTCAATGACAGACTCTTCCTTCCACTGTCGCGCATTAGTGAGTTCAATCATGCTAACCACACGACGAGTGCTGTAAAAGCGGTTAAGAAACTCACGCTCCAACTGCTCCCAAGTATCAATCGAGCAAGACTCCAAGTCAGTGTACCAGTCAAAGGCATTACCTTTCAAGGAACGAACAAACTGTTTTACCATGAGATCACCATTAGTCCCGGCATTGTTGCAAGTCTCCACAAAGTGAGCTATATGTTGTCGAGGATTTCCCTTGCAATCGAACTGCTGAAACTTTGGTGGTTGGTAACTTAGAGGCATCTTTAATAGGTCGATTCTTTGGGTGTACGGCTTCACATACGAATATGAGGGTTGAATCGAGCTTTCCACTTGGTCTGTGATGGCTTCCTTGATGAGTTCTTTTAGTTGATTTGTGGTGAAGATGCCATCAGTAATACCACGTATATTCTCCACAGCTCCGATTGCAGACTCCTCAATGACATCTAGTTGATTTACTTGAAAAGCCTTGTTAGTTGAGGTTTGGCCTCTTTCGTTCAAGCTCTCAAGTTTGTTCATCAACTTTGCTATCTCGTGGTCTTTTGCCTTGAGCGAAGTCGAAAGCCCCTCGACGAGTTTTGTCAAGTTAGCCACTTGATCTTCTAAAGATGTTGTCTCGGTCATCATCACTGACATGGTGCTAGAACCCGAAGCCTTATTTGGTGATTGACACGGAGAAGTTTTCATAGGTGAATCGTCAAAGTCGCCTTGAGTGCTGAAGACCATTTCGCGCGCCTCACTTGACTTTTGTAGTGGAGTTGCTTGTGGCTTCATCTTTGAGGCAACATCTTGTGCCCCCCTTGCATTCGAAATTGATGTCATCTTGAGGATCGGCCCAGTTTGTGCATACAACTCGACGATGGATCTTGTTTTCAATGGCGGAGTTGAAGAATCTTCAATAGTATGTTGGGGACTTGAATCCATGGCCTTGTTGCTTTTCGAAGCAACAATGGTGATCATGTTCCTCCTAGTTGCCATTGAGAGTTCGTTGAAAATTCTTTCTTTGAAGGGAAGAGATGAAAGGTAGAGATTTCCCCAATGGAGTCGCCAGAAATTTGTAGACACAATATTGTTCACCTTGATTTGTCTTCAAAGTGTTGTTGAAGAACTCTTATGGGGCGTTTTGGCTTGATCCAACAGAGCTTCATTCTTTGTAGACTTCAAGCGTAGATGAAGGAGGCTTGAGAACTCTTTGAGAGAGAGAGCTTCCTTGCTTGAAGAGCTTATCTTGAAGAAAATTTGTATCTCCAAGAATCCAACCCTTTGCCTTTAGGTTGAGGCCCTCTATTTATAGAGATATGTAGGGGTACTCAGGTCTTTTCCTAATGTCACACGGCGTAATTTTATTGGTTGGTCTTTATTGACAGGATCTTGCATTTATGTCCGTCTTTATTCCAATGCCACGTGGCATAATTTTATTGGTTGGTCTTTATTGACAGGATCTTGCATTTATGTCCGTCTTTATTGACGAAATCTTGCCTTTATGTCTGTCTTTATTGACGAAATCTTGCCTTTATGGCGAAATATCTTGAATATCTCATTTCAAATGTCAACTTTTCATTGGCCAAGAAATATTTGAAGGCTTATTTGTTTTCCATGTCATTTATTTCAATTTTATTTTATTCTTTAAAATAAAGAATAAAATAACACATGGTGAAATTTGATTGGCGGAAAATTTGTGTTTCTACAATATTATTTCTAGTTTGGGTCCTCATTTTTTATTTATTTTTACTCTTTTCCTCATTTATTTTGTTTCTCAATTGATCCATAATTATTTTATTTTAATTATTTTTGTACAAGATTTAGTCCTTATTATTTTGATTTTTGGTTTTATGATAAGAATTTTGTTTTGCTATTTTTTCTTTTTGCCATCCACGCGATAATCCTAGTCTCATAACCCAATCCACAGATTTTAAAGATTAACTTGTTTTAAGTTCATTATTTATTTAAGTTATTTTTTTAATTTATTTGTTATTTTTAAAATTTCTTATCATTCAACATTGAGTTATTCGAGCTTGAACTTTCATTATCTATTTTTTATGAGGTTATTCTTATCTAATATATCAGTTCATAAGTTAGTTGAGTTAACCGAGGTTAATTTGTTTTTTAAAAAAAACTTATTTGACAATAAATTATTAGCCATTGAGCTTTGTGAGTTTTTAACTTTTCTCCATGCAATGTTTTATCTTAGGTGTGTGTTGGTCAAGTAAACACATATTGACTTATAGGTTTTTTTTATTAATTAAACTTTGGGGTTTTTTCAAGTTCTTTTTTATTTTTTTTATTTTGATCTCATAGTGTCTAGAAAGTTAATAAAGTTAATTTGGGTTAATTTGAGTTTTTGTTTTTGACATTTTTTTTTTAAATTGAATTTTGACTTTCATCTTTTTATTAGTCCTTGAACTTTGTGATTTTTTACTTTTTTTATAGTGTTATATTGATCTCATATCTTGAATCACATTTTCATCAAGGTAACTTGGATTAACATGGATAAACTAAATGATTTTTTTTCCTCTTCCCTAGACCTATAATTTAAGACAAACCTAACATGTCTTCACATTAACTTAAATTGAACAAACTTACAAAACTTGAACTCTTGTCTGATTGCCTTTGTCAAGCATCTCTGAAGTACAACATAAATCAATCAAGTTCAAGTAGTGCTTAAAATTAACTATAGAGATAACCCTTGTTAACATATTTGTAGTCATTTCTTCACCAATACACCCCCTTGCGACATGATAACTAGAATATACCTCAACATTTGGAAAACCAACAACACTATCCGCACAAACCATCACCATGAGAACCACAAGCAATCGATCACTTGGGATTCATTCGGGCCACAGTTTAAATGGCCACAAAAATGCAAAGCTTGAACATAACATCCCTAATTCATACACGTCATCGTTTAAGCCCATATGTGAAGTCCGACATATTTCACGGCTCCTCGGACAGAAAGCAGGCTATGCCTTGATATTTCTAATCAAAACTTCACTTGCGTTAGGGCCTGTTTGGCACAGCTGTTGCTGTTGTGGTTGAAGTTGAAAAAAGTTGGTTTCTGAAAAGCGCTTTTAGCTGCGGTTCATAACTGAAATTTGTGTTTGGTTAAAACTGTGGTTGATGTTGAGTTTAATGAAAAACAGTTTTGTGTGTTTGGTTACCATGCTTTTCATATTGCTGTCAACTTGTTAAATTAATTAAAAATACACATGTATAGACATACACACACATACATTTATATAAATATTTTGTTGGAATAATATTTTATATTTATTCATAAATATAGTAACAAAATATTTCAATAATTGATGTAAATTAAACACTTGCAACTAATTATTCTCTCATTAAACTACTTGCAATTCCATCACGAACCAAATCCATACGTGAACGTGTCTGTGACCCCTGACTATTTGATCGAGGAACAACATCTGGTAAAATATAGGATTGCGATCATATTCAGCAAAAGTAATATCACCTTATGATCTTCTTCTAATATAGTTATGTAGTGTCATTGATGCAACCACAATCTTCACTTTGTTTTCTATCTTTTAAATTTTATTTTTAATTTTAGCATATTAAAATAATGATTTTAAATAAAAAATATAATTTTATAACAAATCTTTATATTTGACCACAGACAACAAAAGATTATCGGTAAATCCTCTACAAAACATGTAGCCAAAGAAGCTTCCTCCTAAATTTATGGCTCATTATGTGGGGTCCATTTGTCAAACATTAGCCATGATCTGACTCAAAAACATTACTGTGACTGCCATGTTTATTGATTTTCAGCAGTAGAGAGAAAAAGAAGAAGAAGAAGAAAAAGAAGAAGAGGGAGAGGCGGATATGGGTGTTTCTTTCTTCATGGACTAAACCCTTGTAATTCCTTTAATTTCCCGTTCTCTCTTCTTATGAACAAATTTTCTCTCTCTAAAACAAGTTTCCTTTGATTTCTCTCTTCCCTTTTGTTTCTTGATCTGCAACGATTTAGCTTCAGGTTTGCTTATGCACCTGCTCAAATGGGTCATTGCCATTCTTGTTGAAGAGGGGTTTGCCTCCTAATTTCAGGTAGCCTTTTTCTCTTTTGGGTTCTTGATTTTCTTGTTTCTTGGTTGATGACTTTGGTCTTGCTGTAACTTTCTTGCAAATCATTGATTTTTTTTTCTTGTGGAGTTTTAAGGTTCTGACAATGTGAAAGTTTTTTTTTCTGTTGTTTTGGCAGGACAAATTCGTAAGAAAAAAAAAATCTCTTTTTGGGTGATTGTGGTCAATTTTCAAGATCTTTTGTAAATTTTGTAGATTTAAATGAATGTAGATTTGTTCTTATGTGCATCCCTCTGTCTGTTTAAATATTTTTTCATTCTCTTTGAGGGAGGAGTTGCAGAGAGAATGAGGGAGGAGTTGCGGAGTTGCAGAGAGAACGAGATGAGGGAGGAGATGCAGATGAGGGTCTGGATTCTCGACCGTTGCGTTGAATTTCACATAAATCACATGACATTGTGTTGTAAATTTTATGTCGCGGCTGCAAAAGCAAGTCTCAGCTGCTTCTACGATCGCAGCAGAAATTCATTTTTTGTAGTGGGACCCACAATAAAATACTGGGGTCCTGTTTGGTAAGGGTTGAGGTTGGGACTGCGGTTCAACACACCACACGTTGAACCGCTGTCCCAAACACCCACTTAATCTCTTCTCCTGTCATCTGGAATTTTCGGTGGATTCGAGTGCCACTTGTATCGTAGAAATCACCTGCAATGCACAAATGAGAAAGTATCAACTCATCTTGGACAAGAAACAGAAGATATCGGGGAGAAAGGAAGGGCAAATCATCCATGGACTGGCTCTTTACGAACACGAACGATTTTCTTGTTCAAGGGTCCAAGGCAAGCTGTGCCAAGGTATTGGCTAGATTTTATTAGACAGAAGCGCAGAAACAATCCAGACTTTATCCAGAGCCATAGCAAGTGACATAGTTACTTCAATCTAAAATCCATGATCACCTCATGCTGTCATCCAGTCTGAGATTAGCACCATGTCCAGACGGTTGCTCACCATGTGCTAGGTTGGGGAGCAGCGCGTCAACAAATAATGATTCAAGCAAGTATTAAAACATGCATAATATTGCAAATCCATCCAAAATAACATTTGAAAATCCGAATCAAAACTTGGAAAGGAATCCAGAACAAACATGGCTATCCTCGGGGAATACAATAAACATCTTTTGACTACAGCCTATACTAAAGAAAAACATTGACTTTCAATAATCTCCATGGGATCCCAGGCAGCAGAGAATCAATCTTCATGAACCTCGGTGATGAGAACCTTGCTAGTAGGTTTTGCCAGCAGATCTGTGTACTCTTGGAATGGTGATCGTATAAAGCGAGTCTCCTTCCAGAAGTCAGGTGTAAGGAACCCATAAGTCTTCAGCAAGCAGTCAAATGTGGCCTGCAGATGAACATAGGCTTTAGACACCGCAATGATGAATCATTAATTTTTCACATATTCACACTCAGCACCAAAGTAGCACAAGAACAAGCAATTAAGTAGGGAAGTGTGGAAGTTACATCAATGCTTAATGGATAGAAGCACTAATTATAAACTGTTTTTCTACCAATATAGGAAAAATGAACCAGAAGAGAGAATTTACAACAGGATAATTCGGCGCAAAAAGGAGTTTTAAACAAGAAAATCATTAGCAATTAGTGCAGATTACATTTACTTCCCCATTTCTTATTCCATAAAAGCACCATTCAGTAATGAGAAACATAACATAAAATTGGATCAAAAACCAGAACCACCAATTCATGATACATAATGCCCAACAATTTTCTCAAACAAACAAATCAAACCACCATTCCTAAGAGTAAAGGAAGCTATGTACGTGGGCAAAATATATTCATCGAGAAAAACATCTCCAGATCAACTCATAATCAAACATTTAACAAACTATACGTTGCAGCCCATCACAAAAATGAATCACTTCAAATTTCAAAAAAAATAAAAGCAATCACAAGCACGAAATAATAAACATGTCGAAAACGAACCTTAACAAAGTTTCCAAGAGTCTTTGTAGATCCTCTGGAAGATGTAAAAACATCCTCAATTCCAGCAAACTGAAGCACCTTCTTAGGAACCCTGGCAGCAACAATCCCAGCACCACGAGGGGCAGGAACCATTCTCACAGTCACACTGCCACACTTTCCTGTAACCTTGCAAGGAACAGTATGTGGCTTTCCAATCTTGTTACCCCAGTATCCTCTCCTCACCGGAATAATCGAGAGTTTTGCCAGGATAATAGACCCACGAATGGCAGTGGCCACTTCTTTAGCACACTTCACACCCAAACCAACATGTCCATTCCCATCACCAACAACAACAAAGGCCTTGAACCTGGTTCGCTGACCGGCTCTGGTTTGTTTCTGAACTGGGGTGATTTTCATCACCTCATCTTTCAAGATAGGACCAATAAGGGTGTCAATGATTTGGTACTCTTTGATGGGTAGCGAGTGGAGGTAGATTTGCTCTACGGAGGAGATTTTGCCATCTTTTACAAGGCGCCCTAGTTTTGTCACTGGCACCCATTTTTCTTCCTCCTCTTTGCGGCCAGAGCGGCGGCGGCCTCGTCCACCGCGATCTCCACGCCCACCTCGGCCTCCGCGGTCTCCACGTCCACCAAAACCACGACCGAAGGATCCACGCTCTGCAGGGGGGCGCTCTTCCATGGCTGCTGGTATTGTTGCAATGGGAGAGATTAGGGTTTTGAGAGAGAGAGGCGCAGATGTAGAAGGACTGCTGAGAAGGAGGGATTTATAAGAGGAGTAGAGAGCTAGGGTTCGTGTATGGGGTTAAGGTCTTGAGTAGTCGCTAGGGATTTTCATTTTGTCCACTTTGGTACCTAAACTTTATTTGCGTTTAATCAGATTCTTAAACTTTATAAGCTTTCAATTTGGTGGTTTTAGTTAAAAAAACATTTTATAAAGTCGATTTTCAATTACTATGATTAATAAAGATTATTTTTAATTGAAATTTTCATCTTAAGCAGCTATATATCCATGTTAAAAATATAGAGAATTGATTTGATTAAATTTATTAAAAATAAAATTTATGTACATTATATTATTTTTTAATTCAAATAACTTTGTTTTTGTACTTATATTATTTTTTTAATCATTTTATTTTTTATTTTCTTTATTTATTTAATGAAGTTGTCTTACTTTCATAATTATTTTTCCACATTACTCTTAATTTTCTTACAAAATTACTCTTTTTCTTTACACGTCTCTACAAAATCATCATTGGAATTATTGTTTTATTAGTACTTGAAAAACACTCATTTTTATCTTAATTGTATTTAAAGCAGTTAAAAATATAAAAAAATTATGATCACATAGAAATCCATTGACTATACCAGGAAAAGAAAATTCGGCTTCACCTCTTATTTCTACAACACAATAATCACATCACTTTTTCTTAGAAATTTTAAATCAAATCTAATATGAAATTGTTTCTAAAAATGATTTTATCAATCAGGTGATTTAAACTTTTGTATTGTTCAATTAAGTCCCTATAATACTAACTAAGAGGCAATTTCTCTTCAGTAGTCTGAGACTAAAGTAATCAAATTCCGGGTCCTCTCACAGCTACTTTTTGGGCTTATCCTGGCTGGGAGGTGCTTATAGTGGGCCTTTAAATTGAAGCCCATTCAGGCCCTTCGGTAGGTTTCAAGCATATATATATATATATATAAAAGCACCCGTGATGCAATTAAAAATCAGTTCTGGGTTGTTTCCTCTGTCCTTTCCAAATCCAATAGTTATTTTTTTATTATTGTATTTTCATTTTTGTCAATTATATATCCACATCAAAATAATTTAAAAATATAAAAAATAAAATTGAATCATGAAAAAATACATTTTTTTAATTTCTTCAAAAATATTTTTAAAAATAAAAAACAGCGCAGGCTCTAAAACGATTGATTGAATAACTAAATGGTATTACTCGGGAACCCTCAAACCCACGTGTCTAGATTCACAAGAATAAAAAAAAAAATCACAAGAAAGAAAAAATATATATTAAAAAAACATATTTTTTTAACCCTCTTATTAAGTAATTTTATTATTTTCTAATCATATCTTATAAAAAGCCTGATGATGCCAGCAAGATCTTATCCTGATGGTTAAGAAGAGCTTCTCCCTTCCTCTCACTCTAGGTTCAAGCCTTGCCAAGCACGCCTGACACCCTCGTGGTGCCTTACATGCTCATTGGATTTGCAAGATATTCAGTGAGCCCGAGAATTTAGTTGTGGTGCGCGCAAGCTAGCCCGGACACCACGATTATAAAAAAAAAAAGCTTGATGATGGTACATCTTTCATGGGATAGACAAACAATAAAAAATATCAATACATGATAAATTACAAGGAAAACAAATCTTAAAAAATATTTTAAACATAATTTTGAGAATATTTTAGATACAATAATATAACAAGAGATCATTGACCGATGAAATGGCCAATTACTTTGGGACTGGGATTGCTAACTTATGAGGTGAATCGACTCAAGAACTCGTCGGAAAAATGAAGGGGGGGGGGGGGACTAAAAAATGTAAAGAATAACACAGAAATGAACTATAATATTTTCTGGTCCGAATACTTTGAAGGTGATGATGATTTCCGATCGAGGATATCTGGATAAATAAATTTATTCCTTCTGGTTCCGACCATGTTCTGTTTCTCTAGCAGTTAATGCCGCACTGCGTGACGTCTGGCCCCGTCACCTTGGTTGTAAAAGGATCAACTCGCACCCACAGTAAGGAGAAGATGGAAGCAAGGAGAACTGCCCACACCACAACAATGGTGGGTGTTCGGTTTTGGCGTCCCATCAGCCCCTTGAGGAAAGGATAGAGATGAATGATCACCCAGAAAGCGAAGAAAAGCTTGCCGAAGAGAGGACCCCATGATTGATAACCGCTGTTTATGGCGTAGGAGATTCCTGCAACCACTCCGACCAGATTGATTATGAGGAGAGTGGTTGGTGGGATGAGTAGAGTGGTCCACTTGAACATGTATAGCTCGGTAAAATCACCATCTTCATCAGATGCTTTTGAGGTGACAGTGAAATTTGTATCTATTCCGGCGAGGACTTTCAGCAGGCCTTGGAAGACAGCAAAGAGATGAGCTGACACACCTCCGATGACCCAGAACTGTTCGTTCCTCCACCATTCATCGATCCCAACACCACTCCATCTCATTTCCAAAATACCAGTTGCAAAGATCGAAAGAAAGAGGGATATGAACCAGATACTGGCGATGTTACTGATCTGCAATACCACAAAACACATATTAGGCATGCAAACGCCACCAAATAGTACTTTTTTCAAGAGAAATCACCAAAGTTGTTTGCACTTTAATTTGGGTTGAAGAAAAAGGAGGAGAAAACTACATTTCTATTTAGTAGACAGCAACGAAAATATTATTCTCAGGTCAGGATTCTGTTGTTCCATAATTTCTAAACTTTCATACTGCAATCTAAAGCAGATACAGCAAGTGCAAATATATTCACCTGTGGAATGATAAACTTTCCGGTAAGAAGGCACACGGCAGGCAACGTACAATAGGCAAGAAGAGGAATGGCTGTGATTGGATAAATGGTGGTGTTGATATAAGCAAATCTCTCAAGCCATTTCAGCCTCCCACTATAGCCATACCATATGGGGCAGTGACGACTGAGAAGAATTTCAACCGAACCTAAGGCCCACCGGAGCACTTGATTTAGACGATCGGAAAGATTAATGGGAGCAGATCCTTTGAAGGCGGGACGCTTCGGCATGCAATAGATTGATCTCCACCCACGAGCATGCATCTTGAATCCTGTAAGGATATCTTCTGTCACAGAACCATATATCCATCCTATCTGAAGAAAGAAACAACAAAATGTTTATTAGAAATACAGAATTAATGTGTCAACATGAGCCACAGGTAGGGATGCTAAAAAAAACTGGGAAGATAATTGCACCAGCATTAGAGAAAAGTAGAGGTCAACTCACTTCATTTCCCCAGTCTGTCTTGTCTTCATATCCACAGCTGATGACATGAATAGCTTCTTTGAGAAGAGACTCTGGGGTGGCAGACTCAGGAACACCGCCGTTCTCCATAAGGGTGGAAGCAACAAACACGGTTGATTGGCCAAATCTTTTCTCAAGTGTCATTTGAGACATGAGCAATGACTTTTCATCATCAAATCCAGTACCTTTTGAAGAAAGTTGCAGAAATATCAGAGCATTGCAAGCACAAAGAAGAGGTAACCAATAACTATCCACAGGACAAGAGACTATCATCAATTTAGCACCACTAAACACCTATCTGAAGTAGCTTGTTTGTGTTTCAATAGTATTTGTAAACCCTATCCTGAAGACAAGTTCCACCAAGATCACTCTCACTTAGAAAATGGACAGAAGTAAAAAAAATTCAAGCTATATTATATGAAGTTTGAATCATTAAAGATAGAGGACCCATGTGTTATTTGACTTGTCACAAGCTTATGTAATTAGATATCCATGTCTGCAGAATGAAGATGTGATAGATCAGCAGCTAAGGAAAAAGAAAGGTCCATGCTTACCTTCAACCCCTTCTTCTATATCTTCTAAATTGAATACCGGCAAAGTAGGGTCTGCATGCTTGCTCGATTTTTTCTTACTATCCTTTCCACCTGATCTAGAACTCTTCTTTCGCGAACCACCAAAGCATGAAGACAGAAACCCTGTTTTCTTATGCTTAGGCTTGAGAGGAGGCTCATAGCCATACAAGGCCGTTCTATTGAAAACACACCCTGTACCCACGTATACAGGGCCTTGGATTCCATCCAATCCTCTCAAGTTTATCTAGCATTGCATAAGCATCAACAAAATATTAACAAGGAAAAATGTATGAATTTCAGTTTTTTGTAACATGTAAAATGAATAGCTCTGCATGACACCAATACCATGAAACTACAAGGGTTCACGATAAAGATTGCTGTTAGCACTTACATCGAAGAAAACAGTGTTACGGTTGGCATATCGATCGTTTCTATCAATCCCATCAAATCTCTGAGGAAACTGGACATAACAAACTGTTCTTCCAAGATTAGGATCCATTAGAAAACACATGGCTTCTCTCAATGCCTTGCTGTTGTTTATGTAATGATCACAATCAAGATTTAACAAGAAGGGCCCATTGGTGAGGACTGCTGAAACACGAACCTGCACGCCTCATAATAGTTAGTAGCAAAACCATAATACGTTCCAATTTTGATAATACTGAAAACTTACAAGTGAATTCATAGCACCAGCTTTCTTATGATGCTGAAAACCAGGACGCTTCTCACGGGACACGTACACTAGTCGTGGAAGTTCATTACCCTCAGTGTCAAGTCCTCCACTGTGACCCAAGAAAACCTGCAAATTATGATGTAGATAGGATGAGACACCATGACATGTGTTAATCTTAGCAAGAGAAGTATTGATTAAAAAAAAAAAAAGGTTGCTTAAAACAGTCGTTTATGTGCTGTGAAGCCAAATAAAAATCAGCAAATAGAATAAAAAGGTTAAGAAACAGAAGGATAAACATTATTATTCAATTGCAAGCAGAAAGTTATAGATTGCAAAAGGAAAAGCCAAAAGCCATTTACAGGAGTGCAGTAAACAAAAAATATCAGAGTTGTGAATTTTGTGTGGGTTGTAATTATCCTAAGAAGGCATTTCTGAATGAGGAAAATCCTAGTTTAGTTTGAAAATGGACAAACCTGGATCATTCCTGGATGATCTCTGATGTTGTTTCCAGGCCAAGGTGTACCATCTTGCATGACCCATCCTTCATCAGGAACTTTTTGTGCCTTCGCAACAAGTCCATTGACACGAATTTTAAATTCTTCATATTCTCTCTGCAAGGAAGTTATTTGGAGTAAGAAAAGTAATAAACACACTAACTTTATGAGCATCAAAATCATTCACTAGAGCCTCAATTTCCTACCTTCATAGCTCTGCGTTCTTTGACAAATGATGGATGAACCTTGTCTTTTAAGTAGTCAATCTTCTGTGAAAAGTACCATTCTGGAGCTCGTGGCTCAATATCATATCTTTTGCAGAAAGGAACCCATTTTCTTGCAAATTCAGATGTTTCAGACATAGTTTCGAATGTCAACATAGCAGCTCCATCATCTGAAACATAACAAGAGACTTTGTCGACTGGGTAATCAACGGCAAGAATAGATAGTACTGTATTGGCGGTGACCAGGGGGGGTTCTTTTAAAGGGTCGACTGTACTGACAAAAATGTCAACAGCAGCCAACTGAGACGGCTCTCCTTCTTTCTCATATCTGCGAGGCACTCAAAAATCCAGAAGTTAAATATTTTAAGGATTTTAGAAAAAATTAACAACATTACAAGATTATAGGAAAAAGGAAAAACTACCTGAGCGATAGCCTGTCAAGATATGTCTCACGGTTCACAGGAAGCCATTTAGGGAACTGATCCAATATCCATGATATTGCAAACCATATCTCACAGATAACAGATATTAGCCACAAAGCATAAGCATTCTTCACTGGATTTGTTAGACGGTAGTGTAAGAAAATGCAAAGGACAACAAGCCGCAAAACTATGACCATCCTGTAAGGGTTGATCCTAGAGGAAGGAATGGAAACCTTCCTTGAGAGAGGCTGGCGGGCTTCATCATTTCTGCATCACAACAATGGGATAAATGCGAGGAAAAAACAAACAAATATGATCTCAATTAAAGCTATGGATTTGCAAAGCCAAAAAGAGACACCGAGAGAGAGAAAACAGGAGGAGGACAGGGAGGAAAAGTCACAGTTTCGTATTGGAAATATGAAAATGCAGTTAGGCAGATGATAAAGAGACTGTGAATAAAATAACCAGTTTGACACTGTGCTTCAGGCACTTACAGTAAAGAATCATCCATGAGTACATCAGTGCTGGCATCAAAATCTCCGCCACCCCTGCCTTCAGATGGTGCATTACTGACACTCATCGGAGCAGTATTCTTCTCTGGCTTCATCTTCCAACCATCAATCCTCTCTCTCCAGGCTACATTGCCAAACCCCAACGAGCCAGAATCCCTTGTTGGATCCACCACCCTTGTATTAGCTGCAGAAAGTCCAATACTCACGTTAAAATCTGAACCCAGTGATATTTTACTGGTACACACATTCATACCTCTGATGCCACTTTCAGGAGAAGCCATGGAGTAACGTTCAGGAGATGCAGCTGAAAGATCCCCGGAAACCTGAAATATAAATATTATCAACAACTATTGTTGATATTAAAGAGAGGTGAGAAACTAGATGCAATGAATTGCCGCATCACCTACCGAACGTCTACCGGCCAGGTAAGGAATATGGTTCAGAGAACCATCTTTGTCATAGTTTGTGGTTGCAAGGTGCTCTTTCCGACCAGAACTCGAATCCCAACCCAGCATTCGTTCTATCTTTTGTTTCTCATCTTGAACGCCTGATATGCGATTGTTTGACTTGTTTCCTGCATCTTCAGAATCAGCATCTTCCATTTCTTCCCCTTGAATTGGAGGGCTTCCTGATGACGAAGAACAAAATGTATCTCAGACACTTTATCTACCCAAGCAAGCATAAATTGTAAGATCAGCGACAATGGTGTTGGACTAACCCTTATGCCTCTTGTATTTGGTCTTGCATTGAGGACAAGAATGGTTACCATCTTTCCTCTCATACTCATAACATGGACGGCAAACTGGAAATGCACATACATGGCAAGCAACGAAGGGCTCTCCATCTATAGTCTTGCCAATATCATCACTACAGATCTGGCAGACCTGGGTGTTTTTTGGCTGAACAACGAGCAAGACACCCAGAGTTAGAAGTAAATTCACAGATAAAAAGCACCCAGGAACAGATTTTATAACTGCTCCCGCAAAACACAAAAACACCAGAATTTCCAAGCAGTTCAAATATATTAGATTAAAAAAAGAGAAACTATCCTCCTTGATTATAAATGCAGCAAACCAACAAAATTTCCATAGGAATAAAAGAGAGAAATTAAGAAACACTAACAATCAAGCAGACATATTTAGATTATTACACAAGCAAACGTTTCAGCTGTTTGCATCTAAAATATAGCATCAAGATCTACACTCAACCAAAGATACCTGAAAAACAAGCTAACACATATTTAGAGCTATACATTAAATCTCATTTGGATCTGTAGACTGAATATAAAATTCATTGAAATAGATTGATCTGCAATCATTAATTAGAGGAAACAAGAACAGCAACAAAACCTCACTTCCAGTTTTCCTCACTATATTCTTTCCAGAATCCAACCATGGCATAAAGAACAAAAATTTCTACCAATTGGATCACATTAAGCAATTCACGAAAAGGTACTGAAAGTAGCAATGCATGTTTACAAACTCAACACCCTTCAAACATCGCAATCCAACCAATCGAGTATACTCTCTACCTATCAATCCCAGTAACACTAAGCAAAGCAACTAAAATGTGACTAACCCCAGCAGCGTCGTCTCCTTCTAAATCCATCGCTGCCCCTTTAAGCAATCAAGCAAAACGCTCTATCCCCAGCTCACAAAATCATGAACACAGCTATTTTTAAAGGCAGCCCTCCATTGATGACCAATGGAGTTCTGATGATGCCACACACAAATAAATAAAGCCTAGTAGACTATAAAAAAAACTTTAATTCACACACCGACACTTTGCGAGAGACACGACAAGGACCGACACAGATCCACACTGTCCGTCTCCCTCCATTTCTACCCTCTCTTTTTTACTTTTTTATAAATTATTTAGAGAAGAATAAAAAAAAGCTGTCAAAAAAGAAAAATGTGTAGCTGGAATTTCTGTAAATGAAGGTGGAACTTGTTGAAGTGCAAGTTTGAAGATATCAATGTCACAGTTCCTGCTTCTTTCAGATCTTGCCACGTAAGCATGAAGTGTCGGTCTTTCTGACGTGGGAGAACATGAATGGATGTTTATCATGTAGTAACAAATGGAGTAAAGTCTTGTGAATGGAAGAAATAATTAATGTACTGTCGTGTCTAGGTGACGTTGGATGTGTGCATTTACTGATATGCCACGAGTTTGGACGGGAAATTGAGAGATCGAGAGTGTTGGTCTTTAAGTAAACGCTTGGAACTGTGTAAAAATGGTGGGGGTTTGACTAGAGAATGATGAGCTGGCAGACAATTGTGATTCATTTATTTTTACTACGAGGAAGTGAGTGAAGGAGTGACGTTCACAAGGGGGTCAAAATGGTCAGTTAAAAACTTAAAATGACCTTGAATTTCACGAAAACATTAAAAAAAAACAAAAGAAGCTGAATGGGCTGGTGATATCATTGTGACTCGTGTGCTATGAACAACAGTGACAATGACCGGTGTGCCCTTGAAATACAAAAAAACTACCCTTGATGCAGGGGTGAATTCATCTTGTCAAAACATATATATTTTAACCAGGGTTTAGATGCTTGTTCGTCCTTTTTTTTGTTTTTTTATATATAATTATTACGTGAAGATGGAGATATCTTTTGTCTCTTGCTTTGTAAATATATAATAAATGTACTTGGCTACCCATTGAATAAAATACATATATTAAACCATGCTTTAAGGGTTTATTTGTCTTTTCATTACAGCCTTTTTATACAATAGGGTGAAGACAAATTTTTCTTTATTTTATTATTAAACTCAATACAATTATTCAAGTTTGAGAAATCTGACCTAACTTATTTCTTTAACTCAAGGTTTTAAATTAACTCATAACATGACTTTGTTCCTTGGTAGGTCTAAGAAATAAAATAAAATAAAAAGAATAGATCATGTCTATCCTAGTAAACCCACAAAACTTGTAATTTGGATTATAAATTTTTTAGGTTGAATTAATTTTTTATTTTACAATATGATAGAAAAATACAAAAACTGATTCACAATAAATTTATTATTGAATGATAAAATTGACTAAAAACCCAACATTAAAGAATGTGAATGAAAAAAACAAAAGCAAAGCAAAAAAAATCCTACAAATCGGGTCATGAACCTTATTGATTTAAATTAATTTTTTATTTTATAATATGATAAAAATATAAAAATAATTCACAATTCATCCAACACTTAACGATAAGATTTTTTTTTAAATCTAATCTTAAAAAATATATATTTTTTTTTGCATAAGCTATTATACTATTAAAAAAGCCTAATCACATTAGCTTAGAGACAAGACGTCGATGCTTGTATTTTTTTTCTTTGCTTTTAATAAGGGCTGGACCATCTCTTATTTGTCCCTAAGTTTTGAACTTGCGACCTCGATGTTACTTCTACGTGTTAACTATTAAGCTCTAACACAAAATTATTAACTAATTTTTTTTAAAAAAAATATGAATCTGGCTAATTGTTCACATAAATAATTAATCTGAATCCATACAATTTAGTTGTTTTAGTAATTTGTGGATCACTTCACTAAGTAAATGAGGTATTTCTAAAAGAATTTCTACAAAAAAATGTGATTAATAAAATTTTGTACAAATCCTTGTTATTAGCTATCAACTTTTCTAACATACATACATGTGTGTGTATACACAATAAATTATTTGTTTCTGCATTAACTGATCAATGATTGGCTACCTATTCTGTATAATAATAAACAATCCATGGAGTCCAATTGAAACCTGAGAAAATTAAAACAAAAGAAATGTTAATACAAGGTAAGCATTTGAAAAAGTTCAATTCTCTACTCACTTTAATATAAAGATGATGCACTAGGAAATCTTTCCATACCTTGTTCTAACTCTCTCTTGAATGAATTTATTTATTTTTCCATCAAGGACATTTGGGAGAAACAACTCCCAACTCAGCTAATTTAACATTTTTGCACAAAGCTTTCGCCGTTCTATCTCCTTCTCTATGGAGATTAACATTTTGTAGCAGAATCCCTTGACATGGGTAAGTCTTGCTGCAATCAAATTTCACAGCCACTTCGGAAGCACTAGTCCCCTTTATGTTCTTGTACACCACATTTTTCACTTGAACTGCTGACTTCTGCATGCCGTAACCAAGAAAACATTTTAAGATCTAGATTAAGGGTAATGGGCAATGCTAATTAGTTGTGAAGATCCTGTAGGGTAGAGTTCTTCACCTTTTCTTTGCATGGTTTATCTTGGTCGCAGTAGTTTTGATCTATTATAATGGGGTTGGTGACCTTGTTCATTTCAATATTCTGAAACTTGATGTTGCTTACATTTCCAGACCCTCCCTGCATATTGATTGCGATCACAGCTGAGGTTAAATTTTGATTATTTTTTTTGGATTCGAGGAAACTCTATCCCTGTAAAGCGTACTTTGTGGGTCCAGATGAACGAGTAAAATCCTGGTTGTCCCAGACTCTTACAAGAGATACAAGCTCTGATTCGAACTCGAGATTTGCCTTGCACATCTCAAGTCCTTTGCCATCACGTCACGTCGACTAAATTTTGATCAAATGGAAAACGATGCATGGCTGATAAAATGAAATAAGGATAGTAAATATTACCTGCCATGTTTTGATCCTGACACCATTTGTGGTGCCAGAAAACTTGGCACCATTGACAGTAACTCCTGAAACATAGTCTTTCGAACCATGTTGTCCTAAGCTTCCAATACTATTGATAGAAAGGAAATCGACAGAGAAATATTAGTTAATACTTTCAGAAGCACACACATTGATATTAGCTAAGGAAATAAATAATATATCAGAAATAAAACTATCAGTCCATGGAAGGTGGAAGCTAGGTGTTTAATTAATCATTCAGACCTGATTCCATGACCTGGTCCACAAGTTATGTTCGTGGCTTGCACATTCTGTGATCCACTTACAATTGATATACAATCATCACCTTCATTAAACCATAAACGAGCACACAGAACAGTCAAGAAAAATGCGATGAAGGAATGGATCTGAGAAGAGGGAGGGGGGGAATTAACAGCGTACCTGTTCCGATGACTGAATCAATAATCTGGATGTTTTGAGTGTCTGTGACATGGATCCCGTCGGTGTTCGGGCTCTCTTCCGGTGAAGTTACTGTGAGGTTGGATACTTGAACATGATTGCTTTTCTTAAAAGTAACATGATTTTGCTGTGCATTTTGGATTTTGAGGTTCTTCACAGCCAAATTCTTGCATTCACAGAAGGTGACAGCCTGCATGCAAAGCATTCATATAGTTTCCCAAATGACAATATTTCTCAGGTTCATCCTCTTCGTTGATTCTAAAAGCTTAATTTAGGTGAAAATAAACTGTTTTTGATTAAATCCACACACACCACCATAAGATGAAACCCAGAAAAAATTGCAAAACTATACAGACGAGGAACATACCGTCGGTGCCTCTTTGCAAGGCTGCAGGTAATGAAAGAAAAAGTAAGAGATTCAGTTGCTACTGATCAGGAGAAAATTGAGAAGCTGAAAGAATTAATTACTCCTAAAATTAACATTTAGAAAAATTGATGGCTTACAAGAGATTTATCGACTTTGCATGAGTTTTCCCACCATATCTTCCCATTTCCATCAATAACTCCACCACCGTCAACCACCAGATTCTCAACTCTGTCAAAGACAAGCCAATGTTTGCCATCCTTTTTGTAGTCCGATTGATTCCCAGATGCCTCAATGGTTCCATGTACCTGGCATCAATTTCTCAGAAAGTGTCAATTATTCGTCTCACGGATGAAGCATCTTCCAAAAATTTATACATTTAGATCGATATATGTAGTTAAACTCACCAGAAATGCAATATTAGACTTGCAAGGACCCTGGAATATGATCGGCTTAAGGCGATAATGACACTGGGGCACAACAATAGTAGCACCTTCATGGGAAGAACAGGCTTCGTCCCAAGCCGTTTCAAATAGCTGAGAGAATTCAAGTCTATATATTAATACTTGCAGGAAATATAAATAGAAGGTATGCTATATTCCTCCAAAGCAAGTAAAAGAGAATATATCAAGCGTTCTTCGGAAAAGAAAATAATAATAATTAAGGTCTTGGAAAAGGAACGGTAGGAGACAGAGCTAGGAAAGTGCGGAGAAATTAAGTATGTCTCGCATCGGGTCCAGTTCTTGCCACCAAATTAAAGAAAGATTTAAAAGTAGAATAATTAATGTCTCTAAAAATGTTTATCTCGAGATTAAGTTGCTAATCAGTTCTGGATTAGAAAACATATATTGCATGAATTCCCCGTGCATGCATTTGCACACTGAGAAGCAAAGCTATAAGAAATCTTAATTAATGTAAGAGTAAATGGTCACACGCGTATAATTAATAAAATATGAATATATATACATGCATGCTATAATAATATTAATGGATTCATGTTATTTAATTTGTGGTATATGTAGAGCTATAGCTTGACTATTCACAAAGAAAATACGTACCTCTGTATCATCTTCTTCTCCATCAGCTCTAGCTCCAGAGTCGTTCACATCAATTGTTTTAACTGGGATTGATTTGCTACCTCCATCGCTAAGCGTCTGCAAACCTAAAACATCACTTTGTAGCTTAATTAATCCCTCAAACTCGCCATCCCCAACGTACGAAGGATAAGCTTGGGAATCATAGCCAGATGCTTGTTCTTCGAGGTGATTATGATCAAGTGGGTCCTCTTGCGAGCAATTATAGGAAGAAATAATGGAGATTACGAAGAATGAGTAAAGAAGTGCCCTTTGCAGGTCCATTATAGCTATATTTCCTCTTTTGCAAGAAATATATGTGAAGAATCAGAGGCATGGGAGTGAAGAAAATGAAATGATGTTTTTCGTATATTTATAGAGAAAAAGAAAGAGAGAAGATGCTTGGGAGGACATCATTTTTGAGGCATGGCTTATGATTCGAGAGGCTGAGACGACAGGATCTCTCAGCATAATCTACATGCATTCTTATCTAAGTTATCCATGGATTAAAATCAACAGCAAATTATATTCTGATCAACACAAACACAATAAAAATTCATATTCTTTATTTGATGGGTTTCGATGCCCAACTTCACTAACTATACAGCCATCCCTTATCTTTCCTTTCTGTATGTCTGTTCCTGTGTAGAATCAATGTCATTTGATTTGGGCTTGTAATTTGCATGAGAAAATTTAATAAGGTTGGTAATCATGGAACTAATTAATTCTCAATCATGCATGGCTAAACATGTTGCTAAGATCAAGTTTGGTAATCTCGTTCAATCTCTTTTTAAATGACTAATATACCTTATTTTACTTTAAAAAATTAAACAAACCAGAATAGATTTCTTCTCTTTCATAATCGAGATCAATTCTGGAAACTCTGTCCAAATTTCAGTTAGAAAATTTCGGTTCTGTTTCGCCCGTTATGTTATGACTAAATAGTGTTTTTTTTATAAATAATATCTAGTTTTACAATATTAATCACATCTTTTAATTTGACCGTTAGATTGAATTAAAATTTTATGAGGAGACTCTTGATATACATATATATATATATATATATATATATATATATATATATATATATATATATATATATATATATATATATATATATATATATATATAGATAGATTGGAAAGACCTTGTAAAATTATTGATGACATCCTTATAATTTAGTCTAAATTCATATTTTGTCCAAAAAAGTTATTTTATCATGTGTTTTAGATTAAATCTTTCTCAATTTTATTATTTAACAATGAGTTTGTTAGGGATTGAACTTCATAATTTTCTATAATTTATTTTATTTAGAGTTATCATGGTCTTATAATTCAGGTTACACATTTGGAAGATTAATCTAAATTGACCAAAGTCAATCCAATATAATATTATTTTAATATATTTTTTTAAAAATATAGTTTTTATTTTTTATAATCAAACTACATTTTTATTTCTCCTTTTTCTTTCTGCTTGAAGACACCTGGGAATCATGGTAGTCGATACCTTGCGTGATTGCACACACAAAAGCGATTATTATAATATAACACAATTATATTTCGTGTGTGGGTGTACAATATTAACCCGATATGATTCTAGCTAGGGTTTGAACCGGGAGCAAATAATTATCTCTTGCATGTGTTTTTAAAGGATGGACACGTGTCAATTTTCGACATGGCTGTCGTCTGACCTTGAAATGTGTGTAAAAATGGCAAACTCAATGCTTTCGCTCTATATTTGTCTAGAGTGGAAGATGGGAATAACTTTGGTGTACAGAATGACCCAACTTTCTAAGGCATTAGTCTCCATGGAATCATGAAATGAAAGACTTTCACGAGCGCCCATGTCGAGTTCTTATTGCCAATAATGACCGGACAAAATTACGGGAATGATAGCCTGATAAACACAACTTGGCATCCCCATCTATGATTCCCTGCTGTGTTTGTGGGTCCTCGGGTCAAATCGTATGACGATATGGATCAGCCGATCGAGGGTGGTTTTTCATACAAATCTTCCAGCAAATACACAGTTGGGAGCTTGAACAAGGTAAGGCACTCGTCGAGAAACTGTGTGATGATTATACTTTGGAGTTTTATCAATCAAGATCATAATTGTCAACTTTTACAGATCACTAAGCAATCCACATGATGAAAAAAACAAAAACACAGATGGAGAGAGGGGTGATTGATTGTTTATATATTAATTTGCAGGAGGGAAATTGGATGCAATGCATTTTCCTTACATCATCGATCCACAGCTTGTATCATCATTGGATTTAGCTGCAACGTCAATGAAACTTTCACTGCTACAAATAAAAATAAGAAAAAGAAAGCTTGTCGAATTAACAACCATTTAAACGTACTTATGAAACTATACAAGTAATGGAGAAGAGGTAGAAGAGGTACGAGAACATATCAAAACGAGAAAGATAAAAGAAAATGAATTGAATATCGGAAGAAAAAGCAGAGGGTGATTTGCAGAGGCACCTTCATAGCAAGTTTTTTAAAAAAAATCGAAAGGGGAGCTGAGAAACGAAGATGAGAATTGAGAAATATATAAAGGTTTTGTTTGTACTTTATGTTATGGAGTCCTCGAGGACGTAAATGGGTTGGCCAGCCTGTAAGCCTTTCTTAGGGTTATCTAAATCTTGCTTTTACCATTTTGGTATCGATCCTATTCCTGTTGGAACCATTTTGGTAGTGGTGGTGCGTCCCTTCTGTTTTGTTTTTCTTGGAACCATTTAAAGGAAAATGTTTTGTTTGATTATTTTTTAAAGTGTTTTTTTATTTAAAAATATATTAAAATGATATATTTTTTATTTTTAAAAAAATATTTTTGACATCAGCATATCAAAATGATCTAAAAATAATAACAAAAAAATATATATTTAAATGTTTTGAAAAGCATTTTTGAACAAACAGGAACAACACGTTAACATATTTTAAGGCAAAAGAAATTTTGGTAACATGAATGATAGATGTTTATGTTTAAGAATGAAAATTAAAAGAAATAAAAAAAAAAAAAAACTTTGATAAAATCTTAGTTAGCATGATAAAATGATGGTTTGTATGGTGAGATGTTCTCATAAAAAACATATAAAAAAGAAACAAAAAAACTCAATAGTGAAAGCAAAAATAAATGTAAAAAAAACTAATGTCAATGCAAACTGATCACATCAAGAAAATGCGAAGCTCGATATTCAACAATCCAATGTTAAAGAGTTAAGAGGAAAAATAATAATGATAAAGGGGTGAAAAAAACAATAAAAAGAATGAGAAACAAACTTGATATAACGACAATAAAATAAAATGTTGTAAAATCCTGAGTCAATTTGAGTTAGCAAAATAAATATATGACATGGATTGTGAGGCTAGTTTATCATTGTTGAAAGCAAGATAAAACAAGTTTACATAACTATGACTAAAATGTTTAGACCAAGATTACCACATCAAACAAATTAACAAAAATCAATTCTAAACAAATAAGTTATTGAATGATGAAATTATTGAGAAAATAAAACCATGAAAATAAATAAATTAAAAGAATAAGTGTCAAACTTTACATAAAAATCAAATCAAATCAAATGATAATAGATGTAATCAATTTCTTATAAGAATAATAAAAAAAAGGACGAGATTCAATATAAATACCAAATAGGATAAAATATTAAGGGATGAAATTTAAAAAAATAAAAAAAAATATTTAAATCAAATTAAAAACAATCAAAAGAATAAAAAACACAATTGGAATAAGAAAAAATATGGAGAACAACCTTTTGATTTTTGTGCAGGCTAACATAATTTCCAGAAGAAGGAGAAAGAAAAGACTCAGTCGTTGTCTAACAACCACAAGGAGCTTTACACGTGCCACTCTCATAGATGTGCCTCGATATGAACCATTGACATAGATGACTATTGCCTGTTTTTGTCAATGATAGGCGTCGCACGCGTCGTTCAAAGAGCATATATGCGCCAATTTATTTTTTAAAATATATTTAAATACCAAAATACTCCTAAGCCAATATGATTTTAACAGAAAAACCACAACCAAATAAACAAAAAACTCTTGAACCAAGCTACAGTTTTTTTTTATTCTAAAGGTACCGTAGTAATTACATTACACTAAGAAAGTATAAAAACCAAAAATCTCTATAGATTTATTTTTTTATATTTCTCTACAGATTTATTTTTTTATATTAAATGCCGAGAAAGAAAAATATCACTCAATTTAATTTTGTATTTTAAATTAATTTTTAGGTTAATAAATTGATTTTTTTAATGTTCTAATAGCATTTATTAGTTTTTTAGGGGGAAATGATTTTTTAAAAGAAAAGAAAAAAATTCAATTTCCAACTAGTATTGTGGTGGCCAAATTCCATACAAACATATAACATGTCATCTTGTATAATAAACAATTTATTTTTTAAAATGTATGGGCACGATGACTGGTAAATCTTTGCCATTTTTTTTTTATATGAGAAAATCTCATTTTTCAAAAAACATATTTTATAGGTCTAGATAAGTGAGTTTAATTATATCTTTTTAATTTTTGTTTTAATTAATGACTATGAGTAAATTGATAAAAACATAGGAGGAAATGTTCATTTTAGTCGTGCTGTTTTCTTCTTTGAAATCTCTATAGTTTTTGTGATATTAATTTTGGATTAAAATTTCAATTTCCCAATTTTTTTTTTTTGAAAAAGAACATAAAGTCATCAAATTCTTTAAATGATAGATAACATATTGATCAACACTAATCTTAACAACTAAAATCGTAGATTTTAGTATTAATAAGTTTCATTTGATAAGAAAAGTTTGATGTAGATTATTTTAAACTTCAATATTACCTAAAAAAATATAAAAGCTAAGAAAGAAAAATATTACTCTATTTAATTTTGTATTTTAAATTATTTTTTAAGTTGATAAATTTATTTTTTGATGTTCTAACAGTGTTTATTAGTTTCTTTAGGGGAAAACGAGTTCTTAAAAGAAAAAAAAATCAATTTCCAACTAATATTGTGGTGGCCAAATTCTATACAAATATATAACATGTTGTCTTGTATAATAAACAATATCTTATGACCACTCAAGTCAATCTCATGTTTTTTTTTACAGTTTTTTTATACAAGAAAACCCGTATTCAGAAAATATATTTTATGGATCCAGGTGAGTGAGTAAAACTCCAGTTGTCCAATCTCTTATAAGGAGTACACGTCTTGACTCGAACTCAAGACCTGCTATGCAAACAACATTTGAAACTTTTTTTTTTTTTTCCAAGAAAGGTGATATTCCATTTGATATTACTAACATGTCATTACTTAAATCTGCTTAAACCTGTATCTCCACAGGCCATCTGTACATTTCCTCTCCTGGTACAGGGAGAGTCAGGGTCAGTAGCCCGGTGGCAGAGTCATAATCGAAGTCAGTGCCGGCATTGCCCACAGTGCATTTTAGAGGGCGCTTGGAAGAGTAAGCACCAAACCGTCCGCAGCCCCTGACTCTCAGTGCAATGGTTGCAGTCGGAGGCCGGTTCTCACCGAGAGAAGTGACCAGCTCCGATGAGACTTCACCATCACAGTGCTCTGGCGCCTTGTCGGAAGTCATATGGATTTCAACCTGCTCCATAGCACCGCCGGCGTTGAACATGTCAAGCAAGCCTATTGGTGCAAAAGAAATGTCGGAAGCGATATCCTGCATAATTGATAGTATGATCATTCAGTGAATCAAAAGCCAGCGACAGCAAAGAAAAAAAAATCACTTTGAGAAAGACTCACATCGATAGGACAGAAATGGAAGAGTTCATATTCAAGAACTTTTAATGTCACTGGCACTGAAGCACCTTTAGGCAACCGAACCAGCTCCCCTGCAATCCAAAAGACATCGGACCACGTTAACATGATTTAAACCCGGAAGTTCCATAGGCATTATTTACCAACTCTGAAGAAAATTGCGCCTTAATCTACCAGAAAACGAAGATAACCCCTTCCTGTCACGTTCTGATACGATTTCATTCAACTTTAGGAGCTCACTTTAAGGCTCAATTGCCTTTCATATAGAGAGGGCCAAGGCTAGCATATTAAACTCTTAAAGGAGTCAATTCATATTAGTAATTACCTGATTTGTAGGCATATACCACGGTTTCCCCATTCCATTTTGCACCAGCAACTTGAGCAATGCAATCAACATCACTGGCACAGACAGAACCCGTGAGGGTACCTGGAGTTTGATCATGAATGCGGGTCTTCTTCTCAATCTTGCACCAGCCCGCACCTTGGCAGTTGAAGACACCCACTACACCGGTGCATTTGTTCACATTCCAGATCTTGAGTAAGCTGCAAAAATGATATCCAGGATGAGGGTTTTAAATGAAGGTGCGTGTAAGAAACAGAGATGACCAACGTGCAAAGAAGAAATAACACACCTAGTTCCATCTCTTGCTGGGTCAGCAAAGAGGCTGTCCTGTGTTGGCCGGCCTGGAAGTTGGGCACGGAGGACAGATCCATCAGGGAGGACGAGCTTCTTTAGCAGGTCAAAGTTGTGGTTCCCTGGTTTATCACTGCACAGATCGTGTGATGGTACATTTCCATGTCAGAATTTTGTGCTATGTTTCGTATTTTCATAAGATAGGCAACGGATGATAATTTTAACAGCAAAAAGAATACCTGACATAGATTGCACATCCACCAATAGCACGAGCAGCCCCGTGATACTCTGCAGCTGGGTGTAAACTCTGCAGACCATGGATTCCATGTTATATAGATGGAAACTATATCAAAACTACTTGCAGCACCGCCCCACTAAGAGTTATATATAAAACCAGCAGGACAAAAATTGATGAGCTCACAAGAACAGAATTGATTAATTTTCACTTACATGGAACATATCCCAGTCTGGTTGCATAAATTCTCCGAGGAAAAGAGTGTTGTAAGCCACAGAGGAGATATGGATGGTGTGGGAAGCAGGGTCCTGAGGATAGAAATCATCAGAAGCTCTCACAACAGCAGTCTGCTTGGCACTATAGATTCCATCAGTGTTATGACACATGCAGGCAATACATCCATTGTCAGGGAAGTTTCTTGCAACTGAGGCCTCAAGAGCTTGGTTATAGCTACGGGTGAGGGACACTCTTCCACCATGGCCAGCACCAAGGGTTTCAATAATGTTTTGAACGTCAACTTTTACTCCATCAACTCCACAAGAGGCCAAATAGGCATGGAGCTCATTGTAGAAGTTGAAAACCTTCTTTGGATGAACTAAACCAAGGCCATGAACTGATAGGCTGTCCATAGCAATGTCAGGTTGGTTGCCTATAACACCAGGTGACTGAACCGGATAAGCCAGTGCAGTATCATAATGCTCCATACCAGTAGCTGCTGGTTTAACTCCACCCCAGTAACCAGCCAAAGCATGCCAAACATAAACATACCTGTAACAGAAGCAAGATGAGAATTAAAAAAAAAAAAGCAAGATGCTAATTAAAAAAAATTAATGAAAGTGCACAGAAATATAACTAAGATCACTCACTTCACATCGTGGCATTGCTTAGCATCATCCACAACATGCTTCAGTCCAATGGCCTGCTCATTCTTTTCACCATTCTTCTGGAATTTTGAATTCTCCTTTATTCCAGTAAGCCTACTTGCAAATCTTCAACAAAGAAAATTGCAAGAACTCAAGTGATTAGATATTATCAGCAAAATCACGATAACATCAAAATGGATAAACATCATTCTAGAAAAGTTTCCTAGCTAATGCGCATAATGTCTAAGAGCATCTCCCAGCATCTCTAATGGGAGATGCTATTTAGAAAAATCAAAATGGTAATATCATTTTTTTTTTTTTTTTGCTTATGTGCACTCTAATAGGTAAAAAAGCATTTAGAAGAGTTAATTATGCTTTAATATATTTGATACACAACTATTTTAATAATATGATATGACTTGGTTGACTTGATATACCTAAACATAACTCTTCGAGTCAATATCAAATGATAAAATTGAGAAAAAATCAATTAAAAAAAACTAAAAAAACACTCAAGATAATTTCATTAAAAAGCAAACCAAACATGGATTTAAAAAAAAAATCAAAGGAAGAAAAACAGTAAAACACTAGTGAAAAAAACAATATTACAATGAATAGAATTTTAGCATTTTACACGATTGTCAAAATAATATTTTTGGAAAAATAAAATAATTTATTTTAGCACTCTCTTTAAAACAACTAATATATATATATATATATATATATATATATAGCTTCTTATTTGGATATACTCTAAAATAATTATTGAAAAGCTAAAATGATAATATTATTATTAATTGTTTTTGCATTTAGCATCTCCCGGACACTTAGGCCATCTCCATGCGTGTGTGCGCCTGTGTGAGAGAGAAATATAGAGTCCATACTGTGCTCCTTCTTGCACAACAACATTGGCTTCCTCCTTTGCTTTAGTTTCGATCTGTTGCCAGCCATCATCAATGATCAAAAATCGCGGGGGAGTCCCTCCTTCTGACAGACTGCAGCCACAATAGGAACCAATTTAGTCCTTCAATCTCAGTTTTTAGGATCGAATTCAATCTCCCATATTATTTATGAATTACCTCTCAAGGCCTTCCTCAACACCCTCAGCAGTGACATCCGTGTAAAAGGCATCCCATGTACACCAGCCAAACCAGTCAAGAAAAGAGGGCAACTTCACAAGATCAGCAGAACACAGCATAAGATTGAAATGATGCACTCGCAACCAAACTTCTTGATTAAAAATTGAGTTAACATACTAAAAACAGAAATCAAAGAATCACTTACCTTTTTCTTTTCCCGATGAAGAAAAGTTTGCATATATTTTTCCACATCCCTGATTTTATAGAAGTTGTCAGGGAAATGGTAGTTACAAGCTAACACTGAAACTTAATGCAGGTTTGGATTAAGGTAAAGTCGAGAGCTCACTTGACAGCCTGGTTTATGACTTCAAAGGGGTTAGTCCCAGCATGCATGTAGACCAGTTTAAGTCCTTGGTTGGTTTCAACAGCACTATCCCCTGCAAAACCAAACCAATCCACGAAAAAAAAATGTTGTTTCGGCTCTTACGAACACGATCCTTTCTATATATTTCCTCCAATTGAAATGTACTCCGTAAATTTGATTAATTTGGATGGTGGGGTAATTGATTGACTCCAGCCTGATCGTGTTCGTATCATTGAGCTCCAACCCAGAATTTCAGAAATAAGTCTGCTTCGCTAATAGCCAACAGGATGGGACTGAATTGACAGTAGTTTTTTCCATATGAAATAAGGTGATGTGGTCTCATTCACTACCAGCTGATGGAACGGGACTAAATTAATAAGAGATTATGCTCATGAGCAGGTGGATATTAGCCCACACCAGACACTTTTAATCTACTCACCACTCTCAAGGCAAATCTCCATCTCATTCCTGTCGTTGCCTTGCAGTACAGCACGGAACTGGCCTTCAAGTAAGGGAAGGAAGACGGTGTAGATTGTCTGTGCATCATCTTGATCAACTCCTTCATCACCTTTCCTGCTTTCCACTAGCATGAATTGAGTTTCCAGAGGAATGTCTTTCCCACACTTCCCCATCCTCTGAGTCATCCACCATAACTTGAATCGGAAACAGCACACAAAACGAAGACCCCTGCCACCAAAATTGAAAGTGAGCGTCTCCAGGAATTCAAAAACCATCCGCATATCCATCATCAAACTATTTACTTAGTCTTAGCCCACATTCCTAAAACTAGGTATAAACTAAAACAAACCATCCGCAGGCATCAAGCCATTATGTCTTATATTCACCCAGCAAAGAATTAACTAGACACAAGATGTGTTTTTTTAACTTCTAGTTTATTGCAGGATTTTTGAAGTAAAAAAATATATGGATTATTCTACATCATGAATGAAATGAAATGCTTAAGAATTTCTTACTCTAAAACCCCAACAGGAAAAACATGGAGACTTTTGCTATGAGAAGCGGTGGCACCAATGAAAGCACCAGCAAGAAGTCCAGCACCAGAGCCAGGATTCAAAACAATGCTATCAGGAACTCCAGTTAAAATTGTCTTCCCATGAACCACAAGGTTCCCATCATTGATTGAAATCTTTGGTGTCACCGTCATTGTTGCTGTCTTGCACTTAGTTACTGCACACCCAAAAGACAAAATAGTAAGAAGAAACCAAACAAGCTTGCATGACCAAAAAATTCTAAGGGGTATAAAATGGTTACCTACAAAATATGATCCTAAAAGGGTTGTGTGATTTTTGGATTGAAAGGTAATGCGAGGAAAAGGGTGAAATTTCTAAGGATGCTAATTTAAGCATTTCGATGGTTTCTGCGACAATTGTCGCAACTCTTTCCACCCCCACTTACACAAAGTTTTCCACTTCAGTTGTTGTAGGATTCTTGCAATCCTCATCAGTTCTGTGTTTCCTTCCTTCTCTCACTCACCATAAAATATATACAAACTAGAAACCAATTTCCAAGTTCTGGTCAAATCTAATGGGATGTTTGAGTATCTAAAAAAAAAGATGTTAAATCAGTATTAGGAAAAAAGGAAAAAATAAATATATAAGCGAATGAATGGATATTATAGTGTTTACTTCCAGTTCAGATTATAGTGAATGAATGGATATTATAGTGTTTACTTCCTGGTTCAGATTATAGAGATGACAGAGAAATAAATCAAGTTTTTGGAGTTTTGGGTTAGTCAGGGTTTTAGCCTTACAGGTTTCGTGTACCTGTGAAAAGGAGCAAAATTACACCTCTCAGATTTCTGAGGAGTGCAGTGAAAATACACAATAAATAAAGGACTTGGAAAGCAAATTTAAACTACAGGAAAGGGTGGCTTTGTGGGGAGAAGAAAAGACAGGAATGGCTTCATACTTCCATTTTTGTTCACTTTAGCTGTAAAGCCTTTTTGCCTGTAGACTCAAAACAGATTTTTTTTTGAAAATTTAACATCCAAAGGCCGAAACAAAACTCTTATATGTAGAAAAAAAGAAAAAAGAAAAGGAAAAAAAACGAAGTTGATTATAATTAGAGAGCAAAAGGAGCCCAGAGAAAGCTTCAAAATGGCAGTATTGAGGCAGGAAAGGAAAAGAAGGTAGAAAGTTGATTAATTAAATTACTTCAATTAACAAACTCTTAAACAAATTTATTTTGGCAGGAAAGGGGAAAAAAAAGAAAAAGAAGGTAGAGAGCTAATTAAATAAACAAATTCAATTAACAAACGCTTAAACAGATTAAAGAATCGCAGTGATTCTTGATTTCTGATTCTTGAATGTCTTAAGTTTGAGATGACGTCCATTTTTGTTCCATTTTGATCACCAACGCCAAATTAAGCAGATATGGATGACAAATTAAGAGAACTTCGTTCTTCCAATAACAGAGCACCATGAAAACTAACTTGCCTATTATGATAGAAACAGACCGCATAGTTTCTCCGAGAGCAAATGAAGTAAAAGAGGTTCCCATCAAGAAATTCACAAAAACTCACCAATAACAACAATTATGAATGCCCTCTTGCTGCTAGCCGAGAAGGAAGCTCTGCTTTCAAGCTCTGAAGACCTAAAGGGCTTAGCAAGTAGGGTTTTCCTTTTCTTTTATCGGGAACTCAGAAGAAGAACTCGAGGAGGAACACACCTTGTTCTCGGAGAAGAGCACTAGGATCGCTGAGTGATGGAGACTAGCTGATTATCAAGAGATGGAGCGAGGGTAGGAGAGGGAGAGGAAGTGTGGTTTTATACCCTGGTAAGTGTTATAGGTCGAACAAGTTTGGTGTCCTATATGGTTCAGGATCTTGACAAGTGGGAACTCCATTGTCGGGGTGGAATTAAAACAATTGGGATATTTTTCATTCATGCATGATCACAAAAGTTGGGAGTCTCGACTGATTTAATTCCAGGGAAAATGATAGACAAGACAGTACTGTTAATTTCGTTTTCTCGGTACTGTTAATTTCGTTTTGTTTTTGACGGAAATGAATGAAATATTTTGTATAAAAAAACATGAAAAAATGGTATAGTTTTTATTTTATTTATAATTTTGTTCAGAAAAATCATTTTATTAATTTTTAGATTTAATTGACAATTCTAAATAATTTTATTTTGAATTTAAATTATTTTTTAATTAATATATTTAATTATTTATATACATGAGCAATATAATCTTGAAATTACATGTAAAAACATTCTTAATTATTTATATACATGAGCAATATTTAATTATTTATATAGGCAACTGTCAGTTGGATAATGGTTAAAGGTTCCTCCACAACAACAAAAATTCCAAAACATATTTAAACTATAATAACATTGTCCCTAGTGCATGACAAGGTAAAATGTGATTTAACGGCATCAAGACCAGGGGATGATAGCTGTAATTATTTAGATCTTTATAAGAGTCTGGAATAGTCGGGATTTTATTTATTTATTTGAATCTATAAAATTTGTTTTTTAAAAAGTGGATTTCCTCAAATTCAAAAATAATACCGATTATGCCCATGTAGTCATTTTTCTAGAGATGCTATTTCATCACTAATTTTTTGTTTGTTTGTGGGAAAATTGCAATTAAAAATACTTAAACTACAAGGTATAAAAATCTTAACGTTTATCAATATCCCACCGTTTAATAGAAAGTTGATATACACGTGCGCGAGTGTGACTGAAATCAGATCCTTGACGCGCATCAAAAATGGGCGCCGGAATCTGGGCTTCTTAGCCAGCTCGGTGGCTGTATTTCGCACGATTCGAGACTTGTCAGGTGATTGTAATCACGGGTCTTGTAAGAATTAGGAGACAAAGCAGCATGGAGATGTGATTAGCCTTTTGTTGGTCGTCGAAGGTAGAGCAATTTCAATTGCAGGAGTCATTTTAAAGTGTTAAATTTTTAAAATAGTATTTTGAGTAGTGTATATATAGTTTTTTCTGTTAATATATGCTCCGATAAAAAAATTATTTTAGAGAGTTATTTTTTTATATTATTATAAATATAGTATAATTATTTTATATATAGTTTAATTATACAATTAATAAGAGTAAGTTATATAATTAAATAATTGCTTTTAAAAAGTCTTACAACAATAAGTTTATTTTTTTTAATTATATTTAAATAAAAAATCAATTTAAAATAAAATACCGTAACATTTGAAATTTGAAATACAATATTAATAAATTTACAGTATTAATAAACTTAAATTCTATCAAACTTACAGTATTAATAAACTTATAAAAATATCTATTTAATACAAGAAAATAACATCATTATCAACATACAAATTAAAAATAAATATACAGAAGCTCTAAACACAAAATTTAAACAATTTATAAATCTAAAACCCATTTTTTCGCAAATTATTTCCTATTTTTTCGCTCCAAAATCAACCCACCACCACTAGTCCACCACCATCACCACATCAAGCAGCCCCTTCATCTTTCTCCTCCCCAAAAATCACAGCAACAGTCCCCTTCTCTCCATCTAAAACGCAAATAATTATTTCCCATTTTTTCACTCCCAATTCAAAACCCACCACCATCACCACATCAAGCAGCCCCTTCATCTTCCTCCTCTCCATAAATCACAACAGCAGTCTCCTTCTCTTCATCTAAACGCAAACTTCTCTCTTCTCGCTTAACTTCCACACCAAAAAGACCTAAACTTTCACCTCACACACAATTGATAGGTGGATGAAATAATGAAATCGGAATTTAAAGCGTTTTCATTCATCACTCAGATTCTCCATTTCGATCCTCCGTTAGCGCGCTTCTGTGACCCATGCCCTGCATCCAGGTTCTCAACCTTTGGGTCTCGGATGTGTGTATTTGTGAGTGGGCTCGCCTAATTAAGAGCATCCGTTAAGAAGAAGAAGAAGAAAAAAACAGTTTGAAGATTCAATTCTCTGCCATTTCCCTGTTTTAATCTTGGTTTGAAGATTCCACAAGATGCCAGATGTTTTTTGTTTCCTCAATCTTCATTTGAGTGGCTGTATGATTGTATGGTTATAGTTGTTTTTGCAAGTATTTTAAAATATTTTTTTATATTTTTTAAAAATTATTTTGACATTGAAAATATCTATAAATATAAAAAAGTTTAATTTAAAATAAAAAATAAAAAAAAAATCATTTTTTAAAAAAATATTGTTTTATGACACGGAAAGCTAAACACTCCCTCAATCTGAATCGAATATAATTTTGTCCATGCACAAATGATTTGCTGCCGTCTTCTTTTTTTTATTGCATTGATTTACGTGCTGGACTAGTAGTTGATGTGCATGTTACCAGCTACATCGTGACAGCATAAAACCAAAAAATAACATAAAACAGTATTCATGTTATAAGTTCATAATTATTTATCGTCGATGATTCTTGAGTTTAATTTATTGAATTTTTATAATTCTTGAGTTTATTTTTTTTTATAAATAGATTAATTGTTTTGTATTCTTTATACTTTAGAATAATAGAAGAAATTATATTGAGTAAGGTATTTCTCTCTTGTCTCTTTTGATTATATTTTGATGTCTATGCTCTTTTATGTTAATTATTTATTTTCTTATAATAATTTAGTATTTATACTCAATTAATTGATTTGATTTGATTTATTTTTTAAAAAATAATTATATAAAAATAAATAAATTTAACAAAAAAAGATAACTCGTGTCATTTTCAACATTGGAATATAAGATAATTTAAATAAAAAACAAATTCTTTTTTTAAAAAAAAAAAAAACATGCAAGATTTAACAAAGGTGGAAAAAACACACAAGCCGGTACTAGTAAAAAAATGATGCTTGAAGGATGAAACATATTACTTTAATATAATTGGAAAAATATATTTTTAAAAAGCTAGATCTAGCAAAGATTAGGAGGGAAAACTTGAGGTGACCCATGTTATAGAAAGTGGAAAAATACTAGACAATGAAACCAAAAGGCAACTACATCAAAAAGAAAAAAAAAACCAAGCAAATTCAATTGAACTTTCAAATCTCAAATTAATATCTCAAACTCGCAACCTGTTAAGCTTAATCAAGAAGCTTAACTCTCAATAAATTTACTATATTATCTAGCTAGGTAGGGATCATAGAGAGGATTCTATTGTTATAATGAAAGTCATTATTTAACATCGTAAATCCTTTAAGTCTCCAAGGTGTATGACGTGGTGACAAATAGCTTAAGATCTATCTTTCATATCTCAAGTTCTAATCAAAATGTGTTCACCTTGTAAGAGTTTAGGACAAACAAAGTCTTACTCGCTTAAATAGAGACCATAAACAATGCTTTTTGTATAAATAAAATTAAAAAGAAAAAAATACACTCTCAAGCGAGAAATGCGTGACATCTTACTTTTAGATTTAAAAAGTCACTAAAAAAAATGGTGTCACCCAATATGTCCCTAATCAATTCAGCAATGCCCAATGAAATCCCTCCCTGTAAATGATGAAAAATATCATTGAAATCAAGCCTTTCCAGTTTTATTAAGAAGAACAAAGGCATCAAAAAATTGTTCCAATGCACAATATTTGGAGTCTATGTCTGCAATAAATAAGTAATCCCTTTTAGTTTCTTTTTAATGATTAAGTAGTTTTTTTAATTTTATTTTCTCCAGCCATGGCCATTCTCTCCATGGCTTTTGTGATTTTTTCCCTTTAATTTTTTTTTTTTCTATAGAATATCATCACATATTCATTTAAAAAACCAGAGATGGACTTGATCACAGTACCACAATTGTTATGAAATATTTCTATTATAAGAAGATCATGTTATAAAGTGACTGGGTAGGGCTGAAGGCACCAAAAATTCACTACTCAAGTCCATAGAGCCAAAATCCTAAGATATTTTGCTCATTTCAGCCCCCCTTTTGCTTCCCCTTGGTAAATAATTAATAAAAACTGCTTCACTTTTGGTTATTTGTTTGATTTATTATGGTTTGCTATGTTTTAATGGGATGTGGGAATTATTTATCTCTTCTTTTATGATTAATAAAGTTGTTTTGCATGAAGATTGCTAACGATCATGCATAGCTGGTCTCAAATTGGAGTTAAAACATGCATCTCTTGTAAGAACCTGAGATAATCGAGGTGTTATTTGTTTATCTAGACTCATAAAATACACTTTTCAGAAAATAAGGTTTTCCCGCGTAAAAAGAAAAAAGATTTGTCAGTTTGAGGAGTCAAAGAAGACAGGAAAGATGAGTTATGTAATCAAATTTAATGGATAGATAGTATTTATTTATTTATTTTATAGATATTTAACAAACAAAATACTTCCAAATCTTAAACAATTATGTTGTGAGTTCGAAGGTCTTTTCAAACCTAATGCATATATATTCACTTAATTCCCTCAAATATCTCAATAAAAATTAGAAATATCAAAAGCACAAAAAACTTTATTTTAAAACATTTTTAATTAAAAAAATACTTTCACCTGCACCACCATATAAAAAAACACAAAACTACGAGAGTTGGTGGTGAGGTTTTCTTGTTTTTTTTTTTAAAAAAAAAACTTATGATTTTCTATTTTATCATTCAATATTTATTTAATTGAACATCGAGCCCAATTTTTTATTAAGTCTTTTTATTTTTAGTTTGTTTTTGTTAAATTTAGTTTTTGAATTCCATTTAATTAATTGATACAATATAAATATGAAATACGCACTTTATGATATAGTTTTTGAATTCAATTTAATTAATTGATCTCTTACCACCTCTTGTTATTACCACCTCATGTTATGATTTTTTTAAAACTTGAAGACAAATCAATATGAAAGAATGGGTTGAGAGAATAGAGTTGCGATTTGCAGAGAAAGAACATATCGACCATGGTGGTGGCACGCACAGAGAATATAGTTGCAATTTGCAAAGAAAATGCCCCCTTGAAGCTTTTTGTAACATGGAAATAAAGATTCACACCCACCAATTGCTGGATGATGAATTTGATAATGGTATTAACAGTAACACTATTTACAACCCAGCTCCTTCGACCTCTCACACAACAAACAAATAAAACATGGCAACACCAAAAAAACATAACTTGGGCACAAGTCCTAGTTGGATATAAAGATTTTTAAGAATAATAAAATAAGATATGGTGTAAGAACACGGATTATACAGTTTAATGCTTGTTGAGTCATCTACCCTCGTCGGCCAGTTTCAATGATCCATCCCTCATTAGTTTCAGGCTCAGATTGTTGAACCGCTCTCGCGAATACTGCCTTGATGCTTTCCGCCAATCTGTGCCGGCCTTCATCATCGCGGCAAACTCCTCGTAACTTATTTTTCCATCCTGCAAGTTCAAAGAAAGGGGCTCAGGTTAGATTCCATGCACGCTATGGGAAGCACTGCCAATTCACGCAGACATTTTCGGGTATAATTAGAAACTTTCAAGAAAGGAACACGTTGTATCTTTGCTTACAGGCATGATACAAGTTTTCTTTTTTTTTATAAAAGAAAGTTGACATCCAGGTGAATGCAGATGAATCGATTTCCATCAAATGTAATACATGCATGCCGTGTATGGATCCAGAGAAAAAAAATGAAAGAAAAAAGACTGACCTTATCTGTGTCCACATCTTGAATTATAGCATTAATAACTTCTTCATTACTTCCATCAACTTCATCGGCCAAGGCATCTCTTAGCTCATCGATTTCTATGTGCCCACTTTGGTTTTTATCAAAGAATTCAAAGGCTTTGCGAAGGTGGTCATCATTCCCCATCTTTTTCAGGTGAACAGTAATAGCCACAAACTCTCCGTAGTCAAGATAGCCATCTCGATCTACATCACCCTGTTCAAGAACACTTGTTAGCTTCATGGCACAAAATGGCAGTTGATGGTTCAGAGGTTCGTTTTTCATATTCAAGATCAATGTGTAAACAAAGTAGAATACCTAAATTTTGATGACTTACCACTTCCATTAAAATTTGAAGATCAGTTTCAGGGACCTGTTGGCCAAGTTTTTGCAATCCAACTCTTAGCTCATCAATGTTAATCTTGCCCTTGTTGCCAGTATCCATCAGTTGGAATCCCTCCTTTATGCCAGCAGCTTCCTCCACTGACAAATGCTCAGCTATTACCTGTTAATTTGACATTGCAAAGAGTGGGAGACAGAATGTAAGAGAGACAGGATTTGAAGTAAAATAAATACCAAATCCAAATAATATCAAGATGCAAACCAAGCTTTCTTGAACTGTAAGGAAAAAATAATCACTAGATTACTTATTCTATCCAGCAAATGCTGAAGACTTTACCCTCAGAGCTCTTTTCTTGAGTTTGTTCATAAAAGTGAATTGCTTGAGCCTTGATCTTACTGTTTCACCTAAAGAAACGTTAGGAGCCTTCTTTGCATTCTGCAACCAAGGGTGATCTGCATTTCAAGAACAAGCAACTTAGAAGACCTGTGTTTCCAAGAATTTCATTTTGGGAATTTCCCAAGCAATGTCATCCAACTAGCCAAATAATAAAAGATCCAAAAGCATAAGACAACAATTTCATTGATTAGTAATGAACATTACCTAGCACTTGCTGTGCTGTAAGCCGGCGCTTTGGATCAGGATCAAGCATCTTTCTAACAAGGTCTTTGGCAGTTTCAGAAACTTTGGGCCATGGATCCCTCTTAAAGTTAATAACTGACCTGATAATTGCTTGTGCAACTCCCTGTTCAGTTTCTGCAGTGGAGGAGGCAGAGTTTTGTCAGCGGAAACTACCTATACTGGCGTATCGTGCATGTATAACTAGGAATTGTCCCTGAGAACACTAATTATGCTTAAAATTGGATTTTCTTTAACCAAAACAAAATACCAACCTGCCCAGAAGGGTGGAACACCACAAAGTAAGATATAAAGTATCACACCAGCACTCCAGACATCTACTTCCGGGCCATAATTCCTCTTTAGCACTTCAGGAGCCATGTAGTATGGACTTCCGACTATCTCATTAAATCTTTCACCTGAAGAAAGTAAACCCTCAGCCAATGTACATAGAAGGATGAAAGCAAGAAGCAGAAATGCAAAATGAAATGGGTTGCACTAGGTGATAGGTAACAATAAGACAATACCAGGTTTGAAAAACACTGACAATCCAAAATCAATTGCCTTCAAAGGTGCATTCTCCTTCTTGTTTCCGAACAAAAAGTTCTCGGGTTTTAGATCCCTATGCATCACCCCATGTTGGTGGCATATCTGCAACATGACAAAACATATCTCAAAAACATTAAAATACTGCTAGCTGAGTATAACGTGTGCAAGCTGGGAGGGATAGTGTCAGTTTAGGAATATTATGCTGTATGATAAAAAGGAAGGGAACACCTACAAGCCTTTCCAAACTGATAAAACCAAGAGAAAATCGAACATTTAGGTACTAACTACATAGTTACTCACGAAGCTAATGACAAGTGTGTCAGGGGAGGAATCAAGATATGATGAACCCCAGAGGAGGTTACTCGAAGTAAGCAGCAGTAATCACAAGAAGCCAGGGCAAAAGGGAGTAAACCAACAGAGACAATAGAATAAAAATAAAATTTTCAGATCACCAGAATCAGTATTTGCCACATCTACTCGTCAAGAAAAACTATCCCATAATTCTTTCAGACAGTATTCACTAATCACTCCCATGAGATTAACTTTTTACCAACAACCTACGGGTCCTAGTCTCCCATAAACCAAATATAAAACCATATTTCCTCAGCACTCAGATATTACCAAACACCATTTCAAGATCCAAAAGAAAAATTCATGTTTCTTACCTGAACAACCTCCACAATGGTCTTCGTAACAGCAGCAGCAGCCCTCTCAGTGTAGTGTCCTCTAGCCACGATCCTATCAAACAACTCTCCTCCTTCACACAACTCCATCACTAAATGAACTGCATTATCATCCTCGTAAGTATCCTTCAAGGTCACAAGATTAGGATGCTGAGGCATATGTTTCATGATCTCCACTTCTCTCCTCACATCTTCTATGTCAACAGCTGTCCTTAACTTCTTTTTAGAGATCGATTTGCATGCAAGATTCTCATCGGTCTCCTTATCAATACACAAGTATGTGATTCCAAATTCACCCCTGCCTAGTTCTCTGCCAAGTTCATATCTTTGCTCAATTTCTGTTCCTGTAGGGTCTCTTAACACAACCAGCTTGTGATTCCGGGCTCCATTATGGTGCCCATAATCTAAGGAAAATGGGTTTTGTTTCTTCTTGTGCTTCTTTTTCTCATGATCAGGGACTCCTTGTGGTGTTATACAACAATTACCCATGATTCAAAAAAAGAAAAGAAAAATAATAAAGAGGATGTTTCTTCTGTCCCTTTGCGGGGTACTTGAATTACAAGAAGAAAAAGAAAAATTCGGAATTGGATGATTAGATCAATCGAAATCTGATCTTTAGACGAAAACAGAAGGGGTTATTTGAAATTAGCTTGAAAGACACAAATTTCTGCTACAAATGATCAAATCTCTCAACACAATTTGAACCAAAAAACAAAGGACAAAGCTCCATTCATGAATAAAATTTTGATTTGCAAACAAGTCGTTGCCTTTCAAGGAAAAATAGATCAAGAAGGGAAATTTATAAGGATTTCAAGACAAGAAATGAAAGGTGAAAGAAAGGAGTGAGATTGATGGAAGGGGAAGGTAAAGCGGTTGATATAAGGAATCTACAAGGCAACTACCACTATTGTTTCTTTATAGATGCATATAATCTAAGAATTCATTCAACAAAACAACACGGGATTGGATTGGATTGGTTCAAAGAGAAGATATAAAAAAGTCAAACCTCTTTCCAATCTCATGTACAACTACACTTCCCTTCCCATCTCTTTCCTTTCTCTCTCTTCGCAATTTTATTACTGCAACTCTCCGAGAGATATGGAAGGCTACCCTGTTGTTTTCCCAAAATACCCAAAGCAAATTCAACTCATCCTTTTTTTCTTTTTCTTTTTCTTTTTTTAAATACTCTTTTTTTCTTCCTTTTATCAGATAATTTATTATTATTATTATTATTTGATGGTGTACGAGGACCCAAATTATGAAACTTGATGATAGGGTTCACATCTATCAAATTTTGAAATTATATACGCTTCAATATATTATTTTTTTTCCATTTTATTATATATTGAATTCTCTTGGAAATATATTTCTATTTTTGAAACCACATTAAAAAAATCTACGGTGAAAACGAGTAATGGCGCGGCGCCGCGCATATATTCACCGTCCACGGTGGTCTTCAAGAATCAATAACACCGCCACCATCAACTTTGCAAGTATCATTCCACTCACTGTGGTCACCTAGCTCGTTCATCATGAATCCCATGAGCAAAACTACTCAAATAAGATACAGAACGTGAAATCACATATCATTCCTTTCCATGTGATTCTCCAGGGTGGGTGCCATTAAAAAACAACTAGCTAGCTACTGTCTTCTTGCTATTTTCGATCTGCTTTCCATGCATGGATCCTTCATGGCATGATGATCTTCTAGAGGCCAGCCAAAAAGCTCGCCAATCTCTCTTGTATACCATATTTCCAAAAATAACTCCTAATTTATTGTCGTTATGTATTATTCAAATAAATTTAAAGTCTTAATTCAATCACATAATTAATTTATCTTCAAGCTATACAATATATTCTTCTCACATAAAACCCTAGTTGAATTTATACTCATTTGATAAATATGCAGTTTGATTATGAAATTTAAGTGACGTTTTGAAAGTATAATTTATGTTGTTTTTTAAAGTATTTTTCATTTAGAAATATATCAAAATGATTTTTTTATTTTAAAAAAATATTTTTGACATAGCACATTAAAATGATCTAAAAACACCAAAAATATTTAATTTAAAATAAAAATAAAAATATTTTTGAATCACAATATCAAATAATATATTGACACCTATAATTTTGACTCCACATCATTTCCATTAAGTTAATATGCTTCATAAAAAAATCTCTACGATAGGATAGTATGAACATTAAAAAATGATATTTGAGAGTGTGATTGCGGTTGCTTTTAAAAATATTTTTCATTTAGAAATACATTAAAATGATTTTTTTTTTAAATTATTTTTGACATCAATACATCAAAATGATCTAAAAACATTAAAAAAATTCATTTAAAATGAAAAAAAAATTAAAATTTGATCAAACAACGATTCAGCCGCTTAGCCAAACTAGCACTAAAAATCAAAGGAAAAAAAGATGTTAATTTAGAATTCTAACTGAAACTAAATTTATTTTTATTTAATCAAGATCAAAAATAAAAAAAATATTAAAATCAACCAGGAAAGTAGGTTTTTAAGATAAAAAAAAAATAGAGGGCCTACTTATTTCTTAAATGACATCATTGCCCTTTTTTAATCCTTGCTGGCACTGTAGCTAATGCAAAAACAGATGGGTTGAGTGCTAATTTTTGTCACTTTGCTGGGGTTTTCTGGGTAAGAGAAAAATGAAAAGCATCACCTGACCTGTCTCGTCTAATTGGCGTGCTGCAAAAGAGTACTTTCGTCTTCGAAAAGGATAGCAGAAGGGCATTTTTGCCATATCAAGATAAAAAAAAAACCTATAGAATATGGATATCCTCTTCCGCGTTGCACTTTCGTTTCGTGTGTTGAAAAGAGGTACGGTATAAATAAATAAATAAATAAAAAAGATATACAAAAAAGACTTAAGTAATTAGCCGCATGATTACCATGTTTAAATATATAACTAGTTTTCAGGGGCGCACGATCTGTGATTGCTTTTTAAAATATATATTTATTTATTTTTAAATCAAAATATTTTTTTAAATCTTATTTTTGATATATTCAAAATGTTAAAAATAATTAATTAAAAAAATCAATTTTTTAAACACTCCAAGTAAAACACGAAATGCCTTTTAGTCCTGGGTAGTCTTGGAATATGGTTGAGCAATACTTTTCAAACTTATTTTTGAAAACATATTACCTTTATTTTTCAAAAACTATAGAACCCCCCTCTCCCCTCCCCTGCAAAATAAAAAATGTAATTGAAACTATTTTGAAACCTCGACAAGGTTGCCTATTTGACGGGTAATTTGTTATTTTTAAAAGTATTTTTTACTTTAAAATATATTAAAATATTGTTTTATTTTTTAGAATATTGTCTTTAATATTGAAACCTAAATTCCGGTTTATATACTTTACTAGACTAGAAAAATATTTTTTTATTTAATGATTTGATAATAAATATAAATGTTTATAAAAATTAAACATAAATTAAATATTGAGATATTTATTTGAGACCGTGATAACCTCATAAACAAATTAAAAATAAATTATGATAATAAATTTAAAATTAATAAAATACTAAAGATAAAATGATGTTTCAAGTGTGATTAAAAGCTATAAAAATCATAAATGTGATAAAAAAAAATCATAAATGTTTCAAGTTTTGTTTTTCGGGTTTACAATGTAAGGTATTTTATCGGTGTCCTACAGAATTACAATGATGAAACGTTGCATGCAAACACTTATGATCACTGCCCTCTCGAGTTGCTGTTTCTTGGAAGACAATTCTCGGACATCCTTTCTACGACCAGCGCAGGTAACATCATTCTTGTCGGGGTGCCTTCTAAATTTGTTTGTAATTGTGTTTGAATATTTTTTTTAAAAAAATGAATTGATTTTTTTTATTTTAAATAATTTTTTTATATTTTTATATCATTTTTATTTACTGATATCAAAAATATTTTTTTAAAAATAATATTTTAATATATTTATGAAAAAAAAACATTTTTAAAAATAATCTAACTATAATCCAAATATTCCATGAAAAGAAAACTCAGTCGGAGGTGGTGAAAAGGGCTGAAGTAACTGGCATTATGCCAGTGTGCACCAACTTTTGAATTCTGGTCGGGATGCCAAGGAACAAGGGTGGATTCAGTGTGTAAGGAGATATTATTAAGGAAGAAAATTAGCCCTAATTTTATATAAATGAGATTGTTGGCTTTCACATTATCATTTAATTTCATTTAATTAATGGTATTTGAGAAAAAAATATATTAAAAAAGGAAAAATATAAAAGAAATTTAAAGTGGGTAAGAGATGATGATGATGATGATGATACATGCGGTTCTATATGCTTTTAAGTGTATGCGTGAGAGTGTGACTGTGATTGTTTTTTAAAGTGTTTTTTTGTTTAGAAATATATTAAAATAATATTTTTTTTATTTTTAAAAATTATTTTTGATATTAGCACATCAAAATAATCTAAGAACACCAAAAATATTTAATTTAAAATAAAAATAAAAATAAAAATAAAATTTAATTTTTTAAAAAAACACTACCAAACACCGCTAAGTTTCAGAGAAAAAAACTTCTAAGAGTGTGCCTGCTCTTGTTTTTAATTCGCAATTTATTATCTCCGGTCAATCATTCTACTTGGAGTACACGGCAGGAACAGAACCTTCCTTTCGCCGATTTGAGGCTACCATTATTTCTCAAACATGCATGTTTGACTATATATATATATATTGCTTCAAAATATATTAAAATGTTATTGTTATTATTATTATTATTAGCATCAGCACTTAAAAAGAATTAAAAAAACATAAATCAAATATTAAAAAAAGTCACAACACTCAAACACTATCCAAATTCTTTTTTTATAGAATTTAAAATAGACCATTCAAATAGACCTGTAAAAAATAGTTTATATATTTTCATGTCAACACATGCAGGATCCATTTAAGTTTTAAATAACTCATCTATTAAATATGCCTTTTTTAATATGTCAACACATGACCTTTACCGCGTTCCAAATTGTTATATTTTACCACAATAACATTATTTGAGTCAAATAAAAATAGATTAATTTATCAATATTTTAATTGATAGCCGAGAGTTAAAAACATACTCACAAATAAGAGGAAAATAGAGCTGAAAAGTGTAATATTTTAGTTGATGGATCGAGAGTTCAAAAACACACTCGAAGATGAGAAGAAATAAAGTTGGAAAACGCACTATTTTACTTGAAAATGCACTATTTTAGTTGATGACTAGGGTTGAAAAACCATGATTTGACCACTAGATCAATTTCTAAACTGACTTATCTAACTATAATTACTAGTAAGGATACCAATGGGTCCTCGTGGATCAAATATATTAATATCCATACGCTACTTATTAATTAGATTTCAGATATTTAATGACTATTTATTATTTATCATTATATATTAATCAATAATGGTAAAATATTTAATATATATATATATGAAGTATATTTATGTATATTAAATGATAATTATTATTTATATATGTTTTTTATATCAATATTATTAAGTTATGTATATATTATATTGTAATAAAAATCTAAATTCTACAAATATATTCATATAAAAAGATAAAAAAAAATGACTTTTTTTAAAAATTACTTTTGAAATGAAGTCACAAACGGTTGTTACCACTCACCAAGTGCTCATTGTTTTACTCAAACCCCTAATAAACGAGTCTCTTTGACCCTGTTGGCCTTACATCATCACCAGGTCAACAATGGCATGTGAGGAATCTTCCACTTGTTTTTTCTTTGGTAGCTATCTGGCTACGTGGCACAAAACCGGGACTACTTTGGACCCGATTCAAGACAAATACCGTCCAAGAGAATGGAGGTCAGCAATATTGTAGAGGTCAACAAAAGTATGTCAGTGGTATTAAAAAAAACACCGTAATGGAAGAGGACTAGAAAGGGTGATGGAGAAGAAAAGGTCCCATGCTTGCCTTTGACGAGGGCAATTGACTCTGGATACCACCAAGAAAAAACTTCTGATTGTCGTGCCAAACTAATTAACCATCATGAATCACAGGAGAAACTTCTTTTATACTTTTGACAAAGAAAATCTTGGATTGAAACCTGGATGAGTCAGGTTCGAAGGGGAAAAAGATGCTTGAATGGGTCAAAATGAAAGCTGCATGCTGTCAGTAGCCATACTGGAAATATACCAGAAGAAAAAATGATATCGTAAACGATCTGAATTACAATGTCGACGTAAACCTTCACTTGCTCATTTCCTTGCAGTATAACTTGCATCAATAAATCTTCAAGACTACAATAATGGGATGGCCCGTGTAGTTTATTTTCGATCATGTTTGAGGAAACAAGTTCTCTATAAAAACGCTCACGTGGAGAGAGCTTTAAATACTTTCACGTACGCGATCGAGGGTGCATAAAAAAGGGCATCAGATGTAAAAGAAACGGGATGAACTTAACTATGGAAGCGTTCGGCTCTCCTGACAGATCCACTCGATCGGTGTAAGTCTATACTGTTCAGCTTGTCTTTTTTTGCAAGTTTTGGATTTTTACACATTTGAATTCTTGAGGGAGGAGCCTCCACTAGCTCATCTTCTTGAACGTGCTCAATGGATTCATCCAGATTATAGTCCAAGGAGTCCAAAAAGAAAAAGGATCTCTTTCCACAGTATCTCATCTGATGATCAGCCCAGTAAAAAATCCATTTCCTGGAGAAAATATGACAATATTGCTACCTCTTCAATATACTGTTCGGATGGAAAATGGGGGATTTGTAAAACTGCTATATATGAACTGAACCTTCTACTTGCAATGTGCAATCATTTACTTGCAATGTGCATTGGTAGCAGCCTTCTAATTTCTTGCACGCATCAAGCGACAAGTTCCCAGGTCGTCGATGGATACCAACTATTTCACCTTTATAAGCTTCTGCTCCAGATCCAATGAACATTTTCCCTCTCTCTTGTGAACTTGCTAGGGCGTACGTAAGACGCACATGTTCCATCCGCAACCTGAAAATCAATTTCTTGCCATTTTTTGTAAATGAAAATAGACACATAAATACATGTGTAACCAAACGCAGGCATTTGTTGTTGATTTGCACATCACTTTCGTTTATATTGAGATTTCTTACATCGGTTAGTTGATTTTAATCAATATAACAGAAAATATAATTTTAAAAGGCTTCCAAAGGCATTGTCAAAAAAATCTCTTCTGATCACGAAGTCACATGGAAGAATAAAAGATTGATCCCAAAAGAAACAGGAAAACAAACAATTAGTGTGAAGACTACAGATCATTTCCTATGGTTTTTTTTATCTACTTTGTTAGACAGATCAGGAATTAGGTTCTTCTTCGGTTGTCTTGTTTCAGATCAAAATTAAGGTTTTAATCAACCAAGAGGTATAAACGTAGTTTTATTAATTAGGCTAGCATAGTTGGGTCTCCAGTGATATTGATGAGGGTGGGGGAATATCAATCATTTCTTTTTTAACCACTGCTGCTTCTGCGCCGATCGAGCATGCAATTCATCAAAACACATGCTCATGTGAAATACACGCACAAACAAGTAATTTATATTCAAAAGTCAGTGATCTCTATGAAATTCCTGAAAGTTTGTACTGTCCAATGAACCCTGATCTCGTACGTGTTATCATATCCGAACCAGCCCAAGGTCCGTACTATCAGCTACTGTGTTGAGAATGGCAGTGCCACGAGAAGCTGTCAAAATGGCATTTCGCAACCAGAAGACCACGGGTTGAGAATCTTATATTTAAGCAGGGTTGTTCCCTCGGATCTAGTGAACAAAACAAGTCCAAAAATCAACGTCAGATAACCAAAGTGATAAAATTATTGAGAAACAAAAACTGACCTTTCTACATTGGCAATGCAAGAGAAAACATTTTCTGCAATGAACAAGAAGCATTTGACTTCTTGGATTGCCCGGCTACACAGGAATGGCTACGTTTAAAAGGCGTTGATGGTTTTCTGGGCGTGGCTTTGGTGTTGAATGTGATTCTGGCTTGTCAGATGGCTGTTCATAATGCAAAGATTTGGAATCGGGTATTCAAATTCATGGTGTAGTGATCATGCTTGGTATTGATATTTGGAGTGAGCCTTGATAAATTTACATGCCAAACGCAATAACTTGAAATTTTCAAGAACAGTTTTTGTCTTTCCCCAAACAGTTTTCAATGCCAATCTAGTGGGATTTATTGAGAATGATAACAATGAAGATCCCAAGGTTTTTCATAGTCAGCCGAGATTAGCTGGTATTAAACCAGACTCGGTGAGTTTCTCACAGCTTCTTCGTTTTTCTGCCTTCTTTAGTAAGATCCATGCATATTCTATTAAAACAGGATTTGATGGTGATAATTCCGTAGCCAATGCTATGTATTCAAAATGTGGAATAGTTGTGGATGACTATCAAACATTTATAATGCAAAAAATGCCCATGATTGCCGTCATCTCTTTTTTTTTTTTTTTATTCGAGCAAATTCTCCTGGAATTCGCATTTTATAAATCTAGATAAGTAAGTAAAATCTTGATTGTCCCAGACTTTTATAAAAGGTGCACGCTCGCCCATGATTGTCATCATATTCTTTTTTTTTATTCGAGGAAACTCCTGAAAACTGTACTTTATAGGTCCAAGTAAGCAAGTAAAATGTCGGTTGTCCTGGGCTTATATAAAAGTGCACGCCCACCCTAACTCGAACTAGAGACCTGCTATACAAATCTTCATCACGCCACGTCCCTTGGGGACTTTTTTCTTTGAGAAAACCCTGCCCCAGGAAAACACATTTTGTCGGTCTAGGTGAGCAAGTAAAATTCTGGTTGTCCCAAACTTTTACAAGAGATGCACGTCCTGACTCGAACTCAAGACCTACTGTGCAAATTTTAAATTTTTTATCATCTCAAATTTTTTACCATCACGCTACATCTATTGTGGGCAAAAGATTGTCGTCATCTTTGCTAATGACCTTCATGGTCAAGGCCAAAAATAAGCTTGAAGTACTTATTGGCTATTTAAAATAATTGAGCCAGAATGTAGAATTTAGCCATTGAGCACTATGCTTATATGCTTTATGTTTTGGGCCGGGCTGGCTATTTATCCAATTGAGCACAAGCCATGGATATTATTAACCGCAGTCCATTTCCAGAGATAACTTTGCTTTGGTCAACGCTTGTAAGTTGCGAAGGGATCCCAATTTTGGCAGGTTAGCTTCGAAACATTTGCTTGATTTGGCTCCCGACGAGTCATGATCTTATGTTACTTGTTTCTGATATGTATGCCGGTGAATGAAAGATAGATGAGGCACAACTATGAATGATTTTATGCTTATTTAGAAGTGTGGTTGTAGCTGTTTTGAAAATATTTTTTATTCAGAAATATATTAAAATAGTGTTTTTTTTTTATAAAAAAATTATTTGAATATCAGCATATGAAAATGATCTAAAAACATCAAATTTTTTAAATTTAAAATAAAAATAAAAAATTTTAATTTTTTTTAAAACGCTTTCGAAATACAGTGTCAAAAACGAAACAAAGCAGGCAGAAGCTGGATTGAGATTGACAACAAGTTCCATCATTGTGTGGCTAGTGGCACGGACCATCCAGAGAGTGTAGAAATTTATACAAGATTGGATCTATTAAGAAACTAAATGAACTAATAGATCCAATCACAGAACGCTGCGCCTGTAAATCAACCGTTCAGATTGTGGATAAATTAGACAAGGAGACGTTAAATGTCGTCTGTCATCGATGGAGCTCCCAGCTGTAAGCATTGTCGTTCTTGTCTTCAATTCAGTAAGAGAGAGAGTGGATTCATTCTGACTTGTATTTGCTGCAAATTTACATGTTAAATGATACATAAGATTTTCACCAAAGAGGGTCATACTAGCATGCTAAAGGCATATGAGCCTCGACATCTTTGAATGACATGAATGGTGTATTTTGTTTGCCATTTACGATATTTTTTAGCATAGTTGATTTTATCTTGTTGAAATATTTTTTATAGTATGGATGGTATTGTCATCGAAGTTTAGGCATGCTTTTAGAGAGTTCTCTCTCTCTCCTCTCTTTAATATTTTTTTTCTCGGGACTCAATTTCTTTTGGATCACTCGTGTGACCTACTCTGATCACTATTGATAACCTTTCTTAGTATCATTGAGTTCGTCAGATTGAGATCTTTTATATTTTAAGATATAAATTACTTGATTGCTATTAAAAGTAAAATAAAATACTTAACTATGGTCTATGAACTTCTTAGATATTTCACTATTTTAAGCATAATGTAATGATTATTGTTTTTACAATAAAGATTCTTAAATCTTAACTACATGGGCTTATTTGTTATTTTATAATGGTTTTTTCATAATAGTTATTTGATTCCAGGGGCAATGTGGTATTTTGATAAAGAAAATGTTTTCAGACGGTGCGTACAACTAACTCTGATGGTCGAGACCTATGTTCTACAATCTCATTCAAGTTATCTCTAGATAACTTGTGTGGTCAACAAACATTCGTTTCAGCACTTGCAATTCGTCCCCCTTCTTTTATATCTCATACTAAAAATCCACATTTGACCCTCTAAATTTGCAAATCAACCCTTTAAGTATTTCTTCTTTGGATTTGGCCCCATCTTCTTCTTTTATTCCGGTTAGTTTTATTTTAATTAATTTCTAAAGTAACCTTTTTTTTCTCATTTTTATCCTCCATTTTTTTGTCTATCTAATTTGGTCCATTTTCTTTTTATTTTTTTTAGATAGTTTTTCATTCTCTAATTTCACCCTCCATTTTTTTAAGATTTGATACCCATTTTTTTAATTGCTATTTTTATTATCTCATAAATGTTTTAGATTATTTTTTTTTATTTCACAAACATTAAATTGGTTTAAATTGAACTTCTTAATTGAACTAAAGTCTACTTGTAAATTCGAAAGATTTACCAAGGTTTAAAAAATTCACTCGAGATAGTTTGGTTTTTTCATATTATTAAATCAAGATTGACTTTTTTCTATTATTAAATTAAACAAATATTTTTACTTGATAAAAATTTAGCCCAACCCACCAGATTAATGTTTTTTGCTAATTTGTTTCAATAAGATTCTATTACTATCCCATACCCTATGTTACAGATTTCATAAGTTAATCATGGTTGACCCCAGCGAAAATAATACAATGTTTTTTCAATATATTTTTTTTAATACACTACTATTTAAATATTCTAAAGTGTTTCAACGGGCTTGCATTGAGTTTTTTATTTCCTGTGTATTTATAGTTTTTTTTTTTTAAGATTAAAACAAATCGGCAGCGGATTATCACTGCAAATTAGTCGAGGTGATTTGGAGCTTGGACAAATGCCGCCAGCATCTTTGATCACTGTTCTTTGTTCCAAGGCAGGTGGATCGAAAACCACAGAACTATCTGTTGGCTAAATGTTTTCGATACCTTCCTCTCTAAAACAATGTGTATGGTTAGGTTTTCCAAGTGATGTGGTCGGATTATTATTCTATCTAAAGCTGTAGGATTCCTGTTCAAGACCCCACAATCTGGGCTAGAGCTCATCACACTCATGTTCTTTATGAGCCATCTTGGACAGCAGCTACCAGGATTTTTAGCGATACTTCTCGGTTAAATGAACCCAAAAAACACAACTCTTTACTATCGAGCTCGCTCGCAGGTCTAGTCAGGTAGGTGGCCAGAAAGAAACTTGCGAGATATATATGGACAAATGCAATTGAGGTCTTTCGTCAAATCATATCCATTGTCCTGCTATCAAGACCTAAAATACAAAGCACTCGCAGCTAAACTCTTAAGAATGCTCGGCAACAGTGGCCATACAGACTTTGTGCACCAGACAAAGCAGTGTCAAATCGCGTATTATCATAGCTTAAGGTGTTTGTCATTTTGCAATTTTGTGTGTGTACAGCTTCATGATCAGAGTGGCTAGCTTGTTTTTCCAAGCAACCTTGTCTACATTTTAGACATGGAGCAACTTCTTTTTATTTCTTGAACATGATCAGCTTTAAATTCTTCCTGCGCATCGAGAAATGCAAAAAAAAGAAGCAAAGAATTCAGTTTCTTGCTAATACAGTTTCGACTTCTAACCATTCTTTTCTGGATAAAAACAATCAAATTGTCAAGAAATCATCTCATCTAAAAGCTTAAGCTATGAAGTGAGGTTTCAGAATATGATTTATATTATTTTCTAACACTTACCCTCAAATGAAAACTCTTTGGGCTTGAAACTTACTTGATTTTTATCAAATAGAATGGGATGATGAGATTCGAACTCGTGATCACTGCGTCAACAAAGCTCTGATACCATGTCAACGAACCTTTAAACTATTAAATGAGATCCTAAAATATAATTTATATTATTCTCTAACATAAACCCTGTTTTCGATTTCTCTCCCACATGCAGACAGAGAGGAATGTACTAGTTCTATCACTGCTCAATTTTAATTCTCGAGATTAATTAGGCACGTTCTTACTACAGAATAATGCTTCATGTTCTTCCAATAAGTACAGTGCTTCGTTGCATGTAGTAGAGTCATTTGAGTGGCAAGGCTTTCAGTACCTGGACCCAGCTTTTCTTGCAAATGGAGACATGGTTAACGCAAATCACGGTTTGTAAGCACCGATAAATATCTTTTCATTGTTTTCTTCAATGGTTTTCATGCTTGTATATACCTTTAATCAAGATGATGACGTTAGATATTAAAAAAAGAAGAAGGTGTTTTCATACTTGTAAAGATATCAATTATGTTAAATAAATCAAGATCGTGCTCCATGAATTTAATTGTTTTTCCTGGAGATGAATGGAAGCCTCAGTGCTATCCCTCTTCACAAATTCCAAGACTTTCGTCTGCACATAGCTATATAAAACTTCCGACCCAATCTGGCTTCTGATGAATCAGAATTCATAGTGCTGTTGCGTTTATATTACAATACTTTCCATGAAACACTGAAGTTCTTTCTCTCAGGATAGTTTTGACACGTGCCCCTGGTTTTCCCCCTAGGATATCAGGTTAAAAGCCACCGTTTCTGTTGGTGTATTCCTGAATTAAGCAATTACGGGAGAGATGATTCAATATATTTTTTATGCTTTTGTGAAAATGCCTAATTACTTGTCTAAAAACTACAATAACATGTTGAGTGCAAATGAATATGAAAATGCCTATGTTCGGATACATGTTGAGTGCAAATGAATATAAATCTAGCGAGCTGTCATACCCAATATATGACGGTTTGGTCATATGTTAAACCTAAATAGATGTTAGTCTAATGAGTTGTCAAACTCAACATATCTAGGTTCCACTACATACTGAACCCAAATAAATATGAGTTTGAAGAGTTGTTAGACTCAACTTCCTTGAGTTCACTCATGTGCCGAGCCCAAATGAACATAATTTTAAAAAGTTATCAAAATTAATTTTCTTGAGTTTGATCATATATTGAACCTAAACGAACATGAGTCTAGTAATTTGCCAACTCAACATCCTTGGATTCGATCATGTTCTGAAACCAAGTGGACATAGGTCGAGTGAGTTGTCAAACTCACTATTTTTAGGCTTGGTTATGCAACAAACTCAATTAATTCAGAGGTTTTTCATGTTAAGGTCACGAGGCTCTTTTTATTTATTCTTAAAACTTTTAACATGAAATGTTCATGGTAGGGATATTTGCCCCCCTATACCGCTAGGTATATTAAAAATTTCTAAAAGATCTATCAAATTTTCATTAATATTAATATTGTGTAAGAAATATTTATCCTTTATTAATATAATGTAATAAATATTTACCACTCATCAAAGATTTAAGGAGAAAATAATACTCCAACCTCTCCATTCAAGCAACATAAAAGGTTTAGGTGTTATACACACGTCTTAATCTATCCAGGTGAAAAAAAAAAAATTTCTCTCTTTTATCTAAGTATTTATATTTTAATTTTCAAAGCATTTATCATACAAATACATGAACAAATATTTTTTTATCTTGAAAATTAAAATTCATTCTCTCAATTATTGCAATTTCTAACTAAAAAGTCATTAATTTTATTATTATTATATGAGGATCCTAAATAACCACTATTTAAATACTAAATAACATACATGTTAAAATTTAAAACATTATGAAGAGACCTGTCATAGAAGTAAGGGAAAAGAGCATAATTATTGAAAGTACCCGGTGTGACAGGCCAAGGTTTGAGAAACACTTATTGTTTTGAGAACTGAAATTTTGATTTTTCTAGGTATTGTTTTCTCTTTCTTGAAGAGTGTTTTAAATTTCTTATACTTGATTTTGCTGAAACTGTTCCTTGAAGATTAAAAAAGATAAATCTTAATTTACCTCAGCAAGATGTAAGAAGCAATACAACTGTAGATCTTACTTGTACCAAACTAAAAACTTAAAATCATGTTTGTACAAATATAGCTATCGATTAAGCGCCAATTTCCTGCTAATTGCAAGAAGCAATACAACTGTACAATACAAAGTGGCTGTTCCACCACCATCACCAGCAAGCCCTTCATCAAAATTCTTAACACACTCACAGAGTTCAAACACGGCAACAGCTGAATCAATATTTTGGTGATGTTCTTAGGAGTAATATTATATGGAAGATTAATTAAGGCTCAAAACAAGGATCGTTTGGCAGGAGCTCTGCCAACAGCTCTCATCAAATTGGCCACATCAAGAACTCTAGCAACTTTAGTCCCTCTCTTGGCTTCGGCTGATGCTCTTCTCTCCTCTGCCTTTCCGTGTGCCTTTGCTACCTCATTCTGCATCTTCTCTAAGGCTCTTGCTCTTTTCTCCTCTAATTTCCTCTACACAAATTGAAGATTTGTTGTCAAATTACGAAAATGATATATATATATATATATATATATATATATATATATATATTGATTAATGTCTTACATCACCTATTTTCCTATACAAGATCAACCCCATAATGGAATCAGCAAAGATTTGACAGGAAATCAACCCCATAATTGAATAGCCAATTATGACTAATTCGATCCATGATCTCTTAAATTAATGATCAATTAGTGTTAAGTGTGATCATAAGCATGATCACAGCAAGAATACTGAACTACCTTTCTTCTTGAAAACATAAAACAGTAATTATAACTGGGAAATTAAAGACAAAACGACCGTGTAAATAATCTCAAATCAATAATTATAATATACGCACGTACCTCTACTTTCTTCATCCAAGAAGTTGACTTCTGCACCTGCTCACTCTCCCATCCATTAATTATGGCATCTTCCCTCTTGAACCGATTATTGATCTTTGCAATCTTTGCATTCTGCCATGCAGTTATCTTAGTCTCAACCTCCTCCTTCTTCACTCTTTGCACCGACACTTCAACACCGGCATCACCGCCGTCGCTGCCATCCACAAGAGCGGAGCGGAGCATTCTCGAGCTTGGCTCGGGGTCCAAAGGGTGGCTATCAGGTACAATAGCCAAAGGGTTAGTTTCTTCCGGCACTTCATCATCCTCTCCAATCCTAGACAGCAAAGTGGTGCCTCCAATATCATTGAATTCATTATGACCAGAGCTGCTATTGTTGGCAGTATTACTAGTTCCGATTGCGGACCCTGCAATCACAAGAGCATTAAACTCCCTGCTCATGGTTGTGAAGTTTTCAGTCGAAGCACCGTCACTACTCATAGAGTATGATCCATGATGATTTCGCGGCGGTGGATGGGGTGGGGTTAGAGCGTGGATGTCACGGACTTGCTCACTGTCGACAGGGTCTTGATTGGTTTCTTCATTGGTTGTGGTGCTTGAGGAGGGTCTTTGAGCACTTAACATTGAGAGATTTTTTTTAGTTTTTTTTTAGTTTTTTTTTAGTTTGTGTGTGTTAAGGAGGAATAGGTGAAATAAAGAGTACTTCAGTTCAGGTTGTAGTGGTACTACAATTGTTGCTGTTTTCAAAGGCCTTAAACAACATGGACCACACACATAATGGAAGGAAGATTCTAAGTATATGTTCCAGAACTAATATATATCATATATAATTCGAGAACTAATTTATATCATATGTAATTTTAGATTTCGTGAAATTAATTGAAAAGTTAGCTTAAATATATCTCATATATAATTTTAAATTACGTGGAATTAGTTGAAAAGCTAGCTTAAATATTCATGTTAATAAAAAAAAATATGATTTTAATTTTTTATGTTTTAAAAATATTTTATTTTTATTTTAAATTAATTTTTTAAATATTTTTAAATCATTTTATATATTCATATAAAAATTACTTTTTAAAATAAAATATTTTAATACATTTCTAATAAAAATTATTTTAATAAACAATCTCAATAAAACTCTCCGCCTCGCTATTTAGAACTCGTATACATCCTGGTATAGCATAAAAGAACACGAGGGATTGCGGGAGATTCGGTGGTGCTAATTCTTTTGATTTTTCTGAATAAATTTTCAAAGTGCAAATATTCCTATCCCCCAAGTTCTGTTAATTAGCTCCAACCCCATATATATGTTTTCGTTGTACTATTTGGTCCCTATAGTAATATGTGAAAAGAGCGACAAACAATATCATAGATTGCCTAAATGTATTAGACTATGAATTATTTGGTCATTCATCATCAAAATGTGATACATCATACAAGTAAAGCACACGTATTGCATGAGTGGTAAATTAAGTTTTTGAATAGGACATTTTCTAGGGGTTAAAAGCTGAAAATTTTTATTTTTAGCGAAGAGATGTAATAAGTAAAACAAGAGGGCCTCATAAGCAAAAACGCTCTATAATTAACTTTTCTATTTGCTAATTCAAGTGTCGGCCAGAAGATTTTGGAGTTGACCCCACCACGGCAACTTAGTGGTGGTGAGGCAGTCCCACAAATACACACGCGTCACAAAACTCCGTCATAAGTCCTGTAGATAGGCAGCACGTGGCGCACAAACTCCGTCAAGCCCCCACACTGAAGCTACGTATGTTTCTTCGTACGTTCCTTCCATGCAAGGGCTAGTGTAGCTCCACCAGATTTCCGCCACGTGTATGGTGCCACTTTTGTAACTCACGGTTTTCAAGATTCCCACGTCTCACGTGATAAATTAATGCTATCCTAATATGTCAAGTAATCAAACTATTAATCCCTTAACAATTGTTTGTCTTCTCAGAGGGTGTGTGGCATTTTATTTCTTTTTTTAATTTTTTTATTTTTATTATAAATTAAATATTTATATTTTCATATTATTTTAATATACAGATATCAAAAGTAATTTTTTAAATAATAATAAAAATATTAGTTTAATATATTTTTAAATAAAAAATAATTTAAAAAACAACATCAACCAATTTTTTCAGATGCTATTCATCCCTTGTAACGGAGTCAACACGGTATTAGATTGACATGATTTTTTATACACAGTGAAATTAAAAAAAAAAAAAGCTCTAATTTTATTTCAATTACATAATGCGATGGGTACAACATGTGTTTGGTGATTTTTTAAATGATTAGAGTGTGGATAATCCAATGAAGAAAGCACATTTGGGTTATTTTCAATTTCGGAGCAATCATGTGATGTAATGGGAGTGTGTAATAAAATAGTGGGAATGTAACATGAATCCACTTGAGATCAAGGGACAGGATTAAGCAACAGCTGTTTGTGACTCCATTGGGTGACCCTCTATTTTATTAGTATTGATAAGAGTTTGATTAGGGTTTGGTGATAAAATAAATGCTAGCATTGACACACCACATTTTCAGGGTCCTTTTAAGATTTTTAATGTTTGCACCTTTCAATTACACGTTTGGTGTAATAACATTGTTATAAAATAATATATATCATATCATGGTACTTCATCTAATAACTTAAATTTTTAGATGAGTTTATTTTTCGATATGGTATCAGAGTTTTGTTGATCTAGAGGTCACGATTTTGAATCTCGCAATCTTCATTTTATTTGATAATAGTTAAGCACAAAGTAGTGTTGACTTATATGCAGATTTCAAGTTCAAAAGACTTTTACTTGAAATAATACATTATAAATGATATATTACAAATTCACCTAATAACTTAAATTTTTAAATAATAAGGTTTCTTGACAAACACAAAAACTACCAAAGCAGGAAACTATGGAATATCCTCAAGGGGCGTGGCGTGACGGTATAGGACTTCAAATCTACACAGCAGATCTCGAGTTTGAGTTAAGACGCACACCTATTTCTTTTCTTGCTTAATTCATATTGTTCTTTGTTCCGCATCAAAGTGCTCAATATACTCTTTAAAATAGAAATTATTGTCTTTATTATTTATTTATTTATTTATTCTCTTCTTCTCTTTTGTGAAATGGAGTGATGCTTAATAAAGAGTCGGTGCTCCACATATTGAAAGTCTGAAATTAATCAAAAGACTTTTCAAAGAAAATGAAGATTGGTAATTGAATTATCGGATCAAAGGAACTTGAAAAAACTAATCAGCAGCCAAGAGGGGGAAGGGCAGAAGCAGCTATAATTATGAATTTACTGACTAGATTTTTTTTTAGTATAATTGGATTTTGAGTAATGAAATGCTCACGTGTGTGCTTATTAGTGGATATAATATTTCACACTGGATGGGATGAAAGAGCTTCTTGACATGGGCTAGATGACAAGTTTGAGATAAAAAGTGGTGCTCGGAAAATTAATCCTTACACCACCTCACTGCTATTCTCAAAAAAACAAATATTCTGTGACCTCTCCCCAAAATTGTCACAGCATATACATGATAATGATACACGTCTCCAAGGGCCATGGTGTACCATGGCAGAGAGTTTGTCATCTGAATTGCATTTCTCAAGTTCGATTCGGACGTGATGGTAGAGGACTTGTGATATGCATAGCATGTCTCGAGTTCGAGTTAAAACATGCACCTCTTATAAAAATATGGAACAACCAAAATTTTATTCGTTCCCTTGGATTCACAAAATACACTTTCTAATAACTGGATTTCCTCTCCTCCAAAAAAATAATAATGACCCACACACATACATTTATACATATATACTGAGCATATATGTCGGTCTGCCAAATCCAGTTCAACTAAGAAAAATACAAGCCAAGTCTAGAACTAATTAATTCCAGCCAGGATGTCAATCTCGTTCTGTCTCGACTGAAACGACCGAAATATTTCGTACCAGTTAAAAAAACAAGACAAAACAATGTCGTTTTTACCTCAAGTTATATTTCGGTCCATTCTGGATTTTTCGACCAAATTCTAGCTGAAACGCGCTGGAATCACTTTGCTTGTGCCATTTCGGCCAAATAGTGTTTTTTTAAATAATAAATAATTTTATAATATCAATCATATCTTTTAATCCGACCGTTAGATTGAGATGAAATTTTACGAGAAGACTCTTGATATATTTATATATATTATGTTAAAATTTTAGAGCAATCTGAGAATGTAATGATCTTGCAAGATTGATGATGACATTCTCGTAATATTATACATGTTCATAATTTTGTTTAGAAAAATCATTTTATTGTTTCTTTTTTAGATTAAATTGCATAGTTCTATAATTTAATTTTTGGATTTAAACTTTTTTTTGAATTAATATATTTAATTATATATATACATACATAAATAGAACAACCCCAAAACATTCTGTTCCAATTAAAAAAACAAAGCACCAACCGAAACGGAATTGACAACCTTGGCTCCAGGACATGCTTGAATGCTGAGGTGTGCCATCAACTCTTCTAAATGAATTTTTCTTCCTCCAGACTCTAAATCTTCCTGTGATTTTTCACAAAGCGGTTGCATATGAGAAATTAAGACAGATGATCCTTTGACAACAATAATATAAATAACAGCAACTTAAACTTCAATTATGGAACCCTGCGATCATAAGAAGAGCAGTTATAGTGATCGTGTAACCTTGGCCACACAGTCGCATGATTGTGGCGACTACCTCGTGAAATTATAAAGGAAAAGTGGAAGTACACAGAAGATGCCATCTTTACGAGTATGTGAATATGTAGCAGGGAAGTCAAATTGCTTGGGATACATGCAAATTCAACATGAATATCATATGTTACTTACAAGATCATAGGATTATGTATACATGGTGTTAAGGAACCATCTCATTTAAAAGTTTAAGCTTATAAGTGAGGCCCCATAATATGATTTATATTATTCTCTAACACACCCCCTCAAGTGAAAACCCTTTGGGCTTGAAACTTGCACAGACCCACATTACCTTGTGCTTGGTTTTTATCAAATAGAATGAGGGTGGTGAGATTCGAACTCGTGACCACTGGATCAACAAGGCTCTGATACCATGTTAAGGAACCATCTCGATGGTGAATCTTATGGTTTTGCAATCAGGAGACATGGGCTGGGCTTGCCCATTTCCCTTCGGCCGCAACTTCCATCCTATTCAAACCCGCCTGCAGCCTGGTCCTGTAAGGTCACCGGCATGAATCGAATCACAGGTTATGGCTTCATTGTCACCCATATCTAGAATTGGGCTGCAGGTTTCAGAATTTCCTTGAAGGAAAACCAAAAAAAAAAAAAAAAAAAAAAAAGAGGAGGAGGTGGGGGTGGGAGATAATTAATTGTTTGTGATTTTAATATCAATATTAAGTATTAATTAAATTAAAAAATATATAATTATTTTTTTTATCGAATACTAATAATTTTGGATAGCAGTGGGGCCCCGTTGATCAAATGCGATGATTAAGGGGGCATGGCCTCTCTTTCCTGGAAACTGGAATGAAAGTTGCTGGACGAGGAAAATGCTGTCCTTCACTGACACTCTCTTTATTTTATTTATGACCGTGACCTCAGACAGACAGCGATTAATGAGCCTGACAAGGAGCGGAGTTGCCCTCCCGGAAAGTTTTTATAAATCTTCAATTTTCCTTGGAAGATTTATATTTATGGTTTTGGGACAGATTGTTTTTTTTTTTTTTTGGTTTAAAAATATATTAAAATAATATATTTTAATTTTTTTAAAATATTTTTAGATATTTTTGTTAACAAATGCAGTAATTATCTCCAAGTTGGATTTGCAGCATTCAAGTCCTACATTGTCTCGGACATTAGCTGGATTGATATATTCCAGTATCCCGGTAAATATGTTAGAGTATCCTAGTAAGAATAGGTTTCCATGTAATTAGCAAATCAAGCCTAAACTATAGGATCTGTAACGTAAGGGTTTCTTGTATAGAATAGCTTTATATATTCTACTTGTAACAGAGGAACAATCAATATAGTGAATATACGAAATTGAATCCCTTTGAATCCCCTGTATACGTTTTAACTTGGTATCAGAGCTGGTGTATTATCTGCTCTATATCTCTCCACGAAAATCATCCTTCTCGTATCATGGACAGTGACAAAACCGAATCATACAAAACTGAATCGTACAAAACCGAATCATCCTCTGTTCCAATTATCCAGGTTCAATCAGAAAATTCCAGTTTCTCAACCAATGTCACCCTTACTGAAAGCAACTATGATGTCTGGTCTCAAATCATGGAGATGCAAATTGCGGGGCGAGAGAAACTTGAATATCTCATAAGCAACAACGTCCCTAAGAAAACTGATCCATCCTACGGTAAATGGTATGCTGAGAATCAAAAGATCAAAGGATGGTTGCTTACCTCCATGTCACCAGAACTTATGAAACGCTATCTCAGACTGCCTACCGCACATGGAATTTGGACTGCAACTTTTCAAAGCATTCTATGATGGGGCAGATGAATCACAGCTATTTTCATTGAACCAGCGTGCATTCTCCACCAAGCAGGTTGGTCGTCCTATCTCTACCTATTATGGTGATTTGGTAGAAATATTTCAGGAACTCGATCATCGTGATAAGATTGTTATGAAAGATCCCGATGATGTCATTGCCTACAAAAAATCAATTGAGAGACTGCGGGTGCATATTTTTCTGAATGGCCTTGACGAAGAATTTGAACAAATACGTGGTGAGATTCTCAGGAGAGATTCTGCACTAGATCTTGAAGAAACATATGCTTATGTTCGCCGTGATTCTATCCGTCGATCAACATTAAATGGGGAACCTGGAAACTTAGAGCCATCTGCTATGATAGCTCGCCGAAGCAAGTATCAACTCCCTCTCCTAGTACAATTAACCAATTGTCTTCCCAGATTGATTCCAGACTTGAGTCTCATGAAATTCACCCATTTGAACCTCTAAAGGAACTGCCTAATCGAGTCACAAGAGGTAAACCAAAGGTGAACTATGAACCAACCCTTCACTCAAAAGTCAAATATCCTATGAATAACTATGTATCCTATCATAGACTGTCAAATGAGAAAATGGCATTTGTACATCAATTATCCGTTGTATTTATTCCTAACAATGTGTAGGAAGCCTTAGCTGATTCTAGATGGAGGGAGGCAATGAATGAAGAAATGAAAGCTCTTCAAAAGAACTCAACATGGGACGTTGTTGACTTGCCGAAAGGAAAAAAACCTATTGGGTGTAGGTGGGTCTTCACCATTAAATACAAAGCTGATGGAACTATTGAACGGTGCAAGGCAAGGCTGGTAGCCAAGGGGTATACTCAAACATATGGAATTGATTATATGGAGACTTTTTCACCGGTGGCCAAACTTAATACTGTTCGTATTATACTATCTCTAGCAGTTAACCTTGACTGGCCTCTACAGTAATTTGATGTAAAAAATGCATTTCTACATGGAACTCTCCAAGAAGAAGTGTATATGGAATTACCACCTAGCTGTCAACAGCAAACGGGAGGCAATAAACAGGTCTGCAAGTTGAGAAAATCCCTATATGGTTTAAAGCAGTCCCCCCGAGCATGGTTCGGAAGGTTCACAAATTTTATGAAGACAGTTGGTTACACACAAAGTAACTCGGACCACACTTTATTCTTGAAGCATAATGAAAGACGCATTACAGTTCTCATTGTGTATGTTGATGATATAATAGTAACCAGAGATGATCCAGCCGAGAGGAGGAGATTACACGAGCATCTTGCCCGTGAGTTTGAGATGAAGGACCTTGGAGAATTGAAGTATTTCTTGGGCATTGAAGTGTCACGGTCAGGTAAAGGTATTTTTCTATCACAAAGGAAATATGCCTTAGACTTACTAAGTGAAACAGGTATGACAGCATGCAGTCCAGCTAGCACTCCTATGGAAGAGAACTTGAAACTACATGGTGATTCAAATCAAGTTCCGACTAACAAAGAACGCTATCAGAGGTTAGTTGGAAGGTTAATGTATCTTGCTCATACTCGGCCGGATCTAGCTTATTCATTGAGTGTGGTCAGCCAATTTATGCACTCCCCAAGCGAAGAACACATGAATGCTGTGACCCGTATCTTACGCTACTTGAAGTCTTCTCCAGGAAAGGGAATTTTGTTCACAAAAGGACAAAATTTGGATGTTAATGGGTATACAGATGCTGACTGGGCTGGTTCTATTCAAGATCGACGTTCTACATCTGGGTATTTCACATTTGTAGGGGGAAACTTGGTTACATGGAGAAGTAAAAAACAGGAGGTAGTTGCGAGATCAAGCGCTGAGGCTGAATATAGAGGGATGGCTAAAGTTATATGCGAATTGTTGTGGATTCGAAATCTGATGATGGATTTACATATTAAACCAGTCAACCCTATGAAGTTGTATTGCGACAACAAGGCAGCGTGTGATATTGCTCATAATCCTGTTCAACATGATCGCACTAAACATGTTGAAGTTGACAGGCATTTTATCAAGGAGAAGCTGGAAGAAAAATTAATTGAAGTTCCCCATGTTCGATCCCAAGACCAGCTCGCTGACATACTAACTAAGGCACTGCCAAACCACACGTTCGGTGCGATACTCAGCGAAATTGGAATGAGTGACATCTATGCACCAACTTGAGGGGGAGTGTTAACAAATGCAGTAATTATCTCCAAGTTAGATTTGCAGCATTCAAGTCCTACATTGTCTCGGACATTAGCTGGATTGATATATTCCAGTATCCCGGTAAATATGTTAGAGTATCCTAGTAAGAATAGGTTTCCATGTAATTAGCAAATCAAGCCTAAACTATAGGATCTGTAACGTAAGGGTTTCTTGTATAGAATAGCTTTATATATTCTACTTGTAACAGAGGAACAATCAATATAGTGAATATACGAAATTGAATCCCTTTTGAATCCCCTGCATACGTTTTAACTATTTTAATATATCAAAAATAATTTAAAAAAAATAAAATAAAAAATCATTATTTTTCAGACTCAAAGTATCAAATACCCCCTTAATTTCTCCATTTAAATATTTTTCCTCTAAAAAATTCATATCTTCTCCTCAATCCTTTTAACTTTTCGTATTTTAAAATTCATTATACTGAGTTTTTTATTCGGCGTCTTTAAAAAAAACCATTATTTCATGCCGTAGTTGTTAATACAATTCTGGTAATTATTTTATCTTTTGTATTTCTGCCATTGTTTTTATCTCTCATCTCTTTTTTCCTGCGCTCTCTCTACCTTCTATGGAAAAGGCAACCGGCCCTGTAAATATATATCGTTTCTTTTCTCTCTCGGTAAGTTTTATCTTTTTTTTCGTTCAAGCCTCTGGCTCAACTTCTGTAAGCAAACTGAAAATGTAAACCCTACGACGACGAATGAGCAACAATGCAAGCATTTAAGACTCCAAATTTTCCACACCTACGTAACGTGGAGAAGGTCCCAAAGTCGCGAATCTCTTTAGAAAGAGACGTACGGGAAATGATGCTGTCAAAGTCTTAGAATTTCTAACAATTTAATCTTATTTTTGCAAACTAAGCATCGACGAGTCTCTTTGAGCTGACTAGAATCCACTGGATCTTTGAGGATTAATAAATCTAGAAAATATGCTTGATATTAGTGATGGATAGTGTCGAACGGTGCATGCTTTGCATGAACAAACTTGTGCGTGTAAAAAAGAATTATGCACATGAAAAACATAATGTTTATGACCCCCAGGAACTCGAAAGATTAATACATAAAAGAATGTGTTAAATAGGGTTGGATCAACATTAGATTTGAGATAGATTCTTGAATTGAAGTTCTAGTTATTTGGGCTAGTTTACAACACTGAAAAAATTCTCATTCATTCGAGTTAGACCTGGCTAGATAGCTGCAAAGAACTTGTGTTGCCATGTCGTGCCATAATTTGTTTATTTTTATGCTATTTCAAGGATAAGATTTTGAAAAGGTCTATTTCAATCTCGACAAGTTACCAATTTGGATGATTTAACAAAGAGTACTAGTTAATTCTAATGCGATGATATTCTAATAATATTTCTTTTTAATTTTTTTTTACTTGAATCATTTTAGAGAAAATTATATTTTTTCATTGCGTTGCTGCGGGATTATTAGTTGAACTTGTTTTTTAAAATAATTTTTTTTAGAAATACATGAAAATAATCTAAAACAAGTTAAAATTTTTAATTTAAAATAAAATAAAATCAAAATTACTTTTTAAACTCAGGGGCAAACACTCCATGTAGGGTATTCAAACTTCAAACTAAGGACTTCTTAACCACAAAGTACTTCTCAGATCAGTGAGGACTTTTTATTTTATTTTTTGAAAGAAATTCAAACGTGAATGCATGAAGCTTTTATTGTCTAATCGAAGTGACATAATTAAATGATTTGACTTAGCCTCATTCTTTGACTTTCACTAGGCCGATATTTTTCTTGCTTGCAAGGGACCATTAGGGATAGCATTGGGATGCAACTAATCAATTGAAATTCCATTTACTCACACCCTAATCCATTTATCTTTAGGTGGAAAGTAGAAAACAATTCATGGTGCCTCCTTGTCTTTCTTAAACTATAATTTCAATTCTTTAGAGTGAGTTGCCGTTTATTTTTCTACTTACTTGATATTGTGTGTTAAAAATATATTTGATTTTAAAAATATTAAATTAATAATTTTTTTTTTAATTTTAATGTACTAGTACTAAAAATATACATATAAATATTTTAATATATTTTTAAACAAAAGATATTATTAAAAAAAACAGTTAGAGGAAGGCTAATTTCACCTTTCTTGAGTTCTCTCTTACTTTTTAATTAAAATATTTTTTTAATTCTTTTGAAATGTCGTTGAAAATGTTATAATTATTTTTTTTCAAAGTGTTTTTTGCTTGAAAATATATTAAAATAGCATTTTTTTTTATTTTTTAAAATTTAATTTAACATTAACCTATCAAAAAACTATACAAATATTAACAAGAAACAAGTTGAATCTTAATTTGAAGGAGCACTTCATTGTTTGTTTATGAACAAAAATAATAAGTAAAAGCATTAAGTTATTTAAATTTTAAGTTTCTATTTGAAAGTCTGATTGAGGTTTTTTTAAAATATTTTTTGTTCAGAAATGTATTAAAATAATATTTTTTAATTTTTTAAAAATTATTTTTTACATCAGCACATGAAAATATCTAAAATCACAAAAAAAATATATTTTTTTAAGAAACATTTCCAAATAGGGCCTGGAAATATGTGTAATAATGATTGTGATCGGTTAGGCAAGGATAGGACGAGTAATTCTTGGATTTTCAAACATCAGCTATACAAGTCTTGCTGATTTGACAAAATAGCAGGCATAGTCCTTCCCCTACGTCGGTGCTTATATAAGCTCAAAAAAATCCCACAGTATAGCAAGTTTTTCTTCTTCTTTTTTTGAGATATTTCAAGTTAATATACTTAATTATGGTTCATGATTTTGGAATTTTTTAAATATTAAATTTCTGAGGGGTTTCTTATATATGATTCTTATAAAAATAAAATTATAAGAGAGTGTGGGGAATTAATGTTATTTGCTTTTGCTATAATAGTTATGGGGGGGTATTATCAATTACCATGAAGAGTCATATTAATGTTATATGTTAATAATAATTATCCATAATCAATGACTGGTTATAAAGAAAGCAATGCTCTGTTAAATTAAAACTATTTGAAATTAAATGGAAGAAATCAGTGTATAGAGTATACAAGAGGAATAGACTATATTCAATATTATTATTAATAATATTGGTATTACTTGAAAACTTAATGCAAATCTAATATAAAACATAAAAAGATTAAAAAAAAATCAAGATACTAAAGACTATGAGCCATATGTAGAATTGATTCTGAAAAAAAAAATCATTTAATTTGGTTGCAAAAATATTTATTATTGGAAGAAAACTTAGGCGACTATCTAAGAACAAAATAAAAGTACTTTTTATTTAGGGGTGTTTGGCATTGCATTTCAAAAGTATTTTTTTAAAAAAATATTTTTATTTTTTATTTAAATAAAAACAAATTGATGTTTTTAGATTATTTTCATGTGTTGATATCAAAACTAATTCTTAAAAAATAAAAATAAAACATCATTTTGATACATTTCTGAACAAAAAATACTTTTAAAAACAACTACAACCACACTCCCAAACAAACACTTAAATTCAAGCATTTGAATGAAATATAGATCTCATTTCACGACTTCTTTCAAAACAAAAATGAGGAGATTATTCATCCTCATTCATTTATGAATTTAACTCTCAAATGTCAGTCATGGTCATTGATGCATTATTTTCTAAATATCATATTTATCAAATATCTTTGAAAATGAAGATTCTGAAAAGAAAGAAAAAGATGTTCAATCAACATGAATAACAAAACCCACATACTAAAAACTCCTAAATGATTAAAGATCAATATAGGAATAAAGATGATCAAAATCTTTTAGAAAACCAAGATATTTCTTAAGAACAACTAAAAACAAAACAACAACATAATCTAACAACAATACAAAATACCAGTGATACTATTGGATTTTTAATAGGCTCACTCATTTTCTAACATCTTATTATTGATACTATTTATGCTTAAAAAGAAGATGCTCCTAAGAAAAAATGTATGCACAAAGTCATACACAATAATGGGGGGGTGTTTGGGAGTGTTTTTTAAAACCACTTTTGAAAAAAATTAAATTTTTTTATTTTTATTTGTAAGTTTAAATTAATAAAATTTGGTGTTTTTAGATCATTTTGATGTGCTGATATCAAAAATAATTTTTAAAAAATAAAAAAAATATAATTTTAATATACCTTTAAATAAAAAATACTTTTAAAATAGTCATAACTACATTTCCAAACAGACACAATATATAAATAAAATAGGCATGTCATTAACTATCAACCTCCAAACCTACGCTGACATTTATTTATTTGATAATTGACTACTTGCATTTAGTTATTAAATTTTTTTATATATATATATTCTCTTAATATATTTTTAAATAATAATTACTTTGAAAACAACTGACAATTATTCTTGAAAGGACTTTTGGTTCTAGGCTTCTTTTGTTTTTACGTGTCCTTAGTTGAATACACCTATCCTCTATTTCCACAGCAATTAAAGGGGTAATTTACACGCGCGCTAATAACAGTAATTAAGTCTTTGGAAGCAACTTCATTGTTGGATGAATATTTTACATGTCACTTGCTATAATTTTCCGATGTTAATTGATTCAAAGAGTAAAAATCATTTTGGAGAGTTAAATCTGTAAAATATTTTTTTAAATAGTATATATATAATTTTTTTTGTATGTGCTACAATAGTAAAAGTTATCTTAGAAAATCATTTTTTTATATTATTTTAAAATATAATGCAATTATTTTATATATAGTTTGATTATACAATTAATTATACAATTAATAGAGATTTGTTATATAATTAAATAATTGGCTTTAAAAAACTCTCAAACAATAAAATTATTTTTTTTAACATCATTATCAATATACAAATTACTAATAAATGCGCAACAGCTCTAAACATAAAATTTAAACAGTTTAGAAATTTAACAGTAAATTCAAAGCATGTAATTAAGTAAACTGACAAAATAAATTCTAATGTACCAATTTCGTATAATTATTTTTTATGCTAACTATTATTATTATAATTAATAATTACCCCCCCCCCCCCCCCCCAATCAAACACACCCGCGCCCCCTTCTCTCTACTGTGCCGCCTCCAGTCTACCCTCCTCGTGCCTGTTTTGATGAAGGTATTTGAAGTGTTGAGTTCTGCAAAAATATAATATATTGTGTTGTTTTTTCTTGTTCTGATTGTCTGGCAAGAGAAGGAACAAGTTGCAAATGTTGCTATGTTTTTTCAATTAAATGATTGGTTGAGAATTATTTTTTTATTATCTATGTTTTTCTGAATTGATTCAACTGTGGTTCTCATTGATGTTGTTGTGTTTTAATTTGTGTTTCTCGTTGATATTGTTGTGTTTTAAACTGTGTTTCAACGAATTTCAACGACTATATAATTTTTGGCTTTGCAGCGCAAAATATATGGGAATGACTATTTGGTTAAAGAAAAGACATTTTGCTATCAAGATTGGGCATGAAATTGAGCAAAGGAAACTAAAAATTCAAAAATATAGCTTTGTCTCTCGGGATACCTCTCCCGTTAGACTTGCTCTAATAAAAGTTGTGCATTTCTAAGGACAAAAGGCATAAATGGAGCTATAATATTAACCGGTATGCTAAATGAGGAGTCAAAATTATTTTTAGCAATTTTATACACTTTTTATTTCTTCATTCCAATAGCTAAATCAATAGCTAAAATGATATTTTGTTCTTTGAGATGCTATTTATATATGTTATTGTAGAAGAACCAAAAATTTAAAAAACAATATAATATTATTTGAGACCAGGAGAAATAGTTGTATAGTATTTTTTGAGCCAAAAATTATATGTTCTTGTATAATATTTTATTTATTATTAAGATAAGTTATTTATTTATATTTAAGAATTCATGAGATGTTTTCAATAAGATATAAATTTTTTTAAATTTTTTTAATAAAACTATAATTAAAAATTATATAATAATGTCAGGTATTATTTTAAATAATATAAAAAAACAATAAAAAAATATAATATCATTTGTTTCTATAAAATTTGTTTTATATTATTGGTTGATATATATTAAAATATATTTGGCTATTGTAATTGGTTTTTATCATTGGAATACGTTATATTTACACTATTCAATAAGCTATTTTATCAATTTGTGTTTTCAAAATAGCATTTTGCATTGGAATTGCTCTAAATAATATCAAGCTCATGCTTGAGTTGTCCATTAAATATATATTAATTTTTTAATTTACTGAAATTTAAATTCAAATTGAGAGAATTCTAAAAAAAAAAAAAAACTCAAAGTAGAAAGATTCTTTGCTACTATCTAGATGGACCAATTGGCTTTCAACTATTATTGTCTCGTAAAAGAAGATAAAACCTTGAAAGCATCACCTCTTGTCTTTTGAGGCTGATTGGGGGCGCAATGTAACCCGCTTTTCATGGTTTTTTTTATTATTTAAAGTTAGTTTTTTATTATTATTTTTTGTATAGATATTAAAAATATTTTAAAAATTTTTATGATTGTGATGTATTTATAAATTAAAAAAATTAAAAATAATCTCTGCCATATTTTCAATACCCTCTTATTAAATTAATTATTGTGGTACACAATCCGCTTGATTAAATTTTTACTATTCTAAAAAAAACACAAATAATTAAGCAATGTAAGTGTTTTTTTGTAAAAAAAAATTGAGACTCATACATTAGATCAATCGAGTTTAATAAATTTGATTAATATATCATACGATTAAAAAATCAAGTAGCAAAATTAAATAAACCAAATCAAATAAATCTTTTTTGAAAATGATTAATTTGAAAAATAAGCAATTACCAATATTATGGAAAGACATTCTCCTGATATTTTTAAAATATTTTCATGTTCTTATTCGGTAACAAATAAAAAACAAATGAGAATGCAATAATCCCAGGTAAATTAAAATAAAAAATTAAAGCTAAATTATCTACAAATAAAAAATATTGAAAAGCAAGATAAAAAAAATTAAATTTTAGAAAAAAAGAAAAAGAAAAAAACTCGACAGATATTGTTTATCTAGTTATAAGATCAAATAACCCATAAAATAAAATAAAATAAAATAAAATAATGATTTTGAGACCATCTTTACTGATTTTGAGACCAGCACTGATATGGCAAAATCTTTTGATGAGGATTACTGATTTTGACGATTTAGTAGGAGTGATGGTCTTATCAAATGAAGGTTAATCGAAGATGATTCCGCATCTCAAGTTCCATCATGGTGAATTGCCCATTCAAAATATATGGATGCTATATATAAAAAAAAAAAAAAAAAACATATTAAAAAGGGAGGAAATTAAAACAGTAGCTTTAGTGTAACATTAAATAAAATTTACTGTGAAGTACAATGGTAAAATAAATATCTTTACCTTTAATTATATAAATATTATAGCTTTAGGGTGTTTAAGTCTTATTTTTTAATGAAAAGTAAAAATAATAAGATATCTCTGGAGACAAAAACAACAACAACAACAACAACAACAACATAGCTTGTATGCAGGGGTAGTTTTGATTTTTTTTTTAATTTTTGATAAATAATGTGATTACTTAAATGCCTTTAGAGTTAAAAATAAATGTTCCTTGATTGAGTGTTATTTTTGGCTTTTCAAGATGTTTTTTTATTGTTGTCGTTGAGGGTATTGTAATATTTTCATTCAAATTAATTAATGTTTAATGTCAACAAATATAAGAGCGATAGCTTCCCATCATTTTGATCAACACATCTTGCATTGTCTAGTGGTATAACCTGCCTTTCTATCATTTATTTGGTTGTGTCGCTTTGTTTTCTTCTTGTTAGAGTGACAATGAAATGGAAACATAGATGAACTGCAAAAGTGTTCGGCAGTTGCAGTTGTTGTTGTTGTTGTCTTTTTCATTTCTGTCCTTTATCTTTTGATTGTGTTTTATGGTCTTGATTTGTGTTATAGAAGTTTTGATTTGTTTCAATTTTGTCCTTCTATGGAAATTGATTATATATTGGAGTTTCATTTCGGTCCTCAATCTTTTAATTTCCGGATTGGTCTAAAATTGTTAATATATTCGGTATCGAAGTTCTGATTTCTTTCAATTTTATCCTTCAATAGAAATTGATTATACATTTTAGTTTCATATCGGTTGTCATAACCTAATTTCTGAGTTATTCCCCAAAATATACCAAAAAATAAAATAAAAGGGGCTGGTTTCGGTTGAAAAATCAAGGTGAAAATTTTGGATGTTTTCGAGAGTCTGGTCGTACCTCTTTTTTGCCCAGAAATGAAAGAAAATACAGATTCAAGGCTAAAGTAATTTATTAGTGGATATCTGCATGAAAATTAAGTCGAAAGGCGTAATTATATTTTTATGGGCCAATTTGATTTAATCGTCGACCAATTGTAATTATGTTTAGAGATCAATTGAGAGCCCAGTTGAAAGATTTAATTAAGCGCAAGGACTTAATTATACTTTAAATGGGTCAAATTAATTTTATTAAGGGCTTAGTTGATGAGAAATTAAGTTTGAAAGCATAATCTAGGTTAATTTTAGAAAATCATAATTTTCGATGATGAAACTTTTGGGTGAAATCGGAAGCCGAAATGGAAGATAAAAACATTGTTCTTTCCATCGAAAACACTCTTTTTGTAACAACCCATTTTTTCAATCTCTTATATATATATATATATATTTAAAAAAAAACTGGACTGACTAGATAATGGCGCTGCTGGCAACCATACCCGTGACATGCCGACAACCATACCCTGCAACCTACCCACTGAGCACACCATGTTTTGGACATCAATGTCATACCTGCAAGTTGCATATTGAGCCTATAAATAGAGGAAAATTGCAGGAGAAAGACAAGGGGGGACCGGGAAAAATTCTAAGACAGTCACTGGGAGCAGACTGAAAACAGAGAGACGATCGTTACCTACACACAGACACAGGAATTAGTAGAAAAACAAGGAGAGCGAGACAAAGACATAGCTGTAACCCATCATCTTCATCAGCTTCAGCAACAACTCTCGTTCTCTCTCCCCACCTACTGCACTTCCTGGTTGCAATCCTCTCTCCATTTGACAGCGCCGACGGACTTCTCTATCTCCTCAAGCAGCAACCAGCCGGTCACTAAGGACCATCCCATCATCACCAGTAAACCTCTCCATGAACCCCATGCCAGCAAGTCTCCTTTCTCGGACTCTCGCAGACCACTAGATTCCAATGACCTTAATACCAGGTGACGACTTCTGATAATTATAATTGTATTTTTTAATGCTATAAAACACCCTCATTTCACCACGCACCATTGTCTCCCCAATCCGGCGATGGCGAGGCGCGGAGCACAAAATAATCGTCGTTACGACATCAGTCCTCGGGCTTTTAATTTCCGATTTGGTTTTAAATTCTTTAGTTTTTTGGGTATCAGATTTTAGATTTGTTTCAATTTTGTCCTTGAAATGAAATTTATTATACATTTGAGTTTCATTTCGGCCCTTATATTTTTAATCTTTGATTTTATTTTAATTTCTTTATTTGTTTATATATATTTCTGAGATGCTTGCTTTTTCTGTCCATGCTTATATGTACATGCTCTTTGTTTTTGTTTTTAATTTTTATGATTTCCTCTATTATTATGGGTTTTTTTATTTAATGTTTTATTTTAAATTTATGTTGCTAATCATTTGAAAATTGATATTTATTGTCTTTTCCCTTTTTTTCATATTTTTATTAATTCTTCAGGTCAAATAATTTTTTAAATTGATATTTGTTATTTGGTTTGGTCATTTTTTTTATTGCTCTTATGTTATATTTTTAGGTATTAAAATTTCTAATTATTACAGGTAAGACATTCAAAATAATGATAATGATTATTTGTAAGTTTTTTTCTTATAAATATATGAAACTAATTATAAATTTTGATATTTGTTTAATACTAACGCCTATTTTTTTTAAATAATTTACTATCATTTTTCTAAAATACTCTTAATATAATAATATGAGGAATAAATCTTAAAAAAAAAAATTCTTTTTTCAAAAGATTTATGGTGTCATTAATAGTATGACCAATAATAATTTGAATATTGATTATATATAGTAATATTTATAATTACAAATATAATAATTGTGGAAAAAAAACATTGGTCAATGTTATTTTTGTGAAAAATAACTTCTGTGTCTTTTTTATATATGATATTTCAGATCTCATATCACGTAAAAAAACATACGAAATCACATGTAAACAAGACAAGTAAAAAAATTATGTTAAATTATCTACAATAATTAAATAAAAATTACCCTGCATTTCGCCATAACCAGCACCAAATTTTTTAACATGTAACAAAATTGTTAATGATCCTATTTTTTTTCTTCAAAATGTTATACATCTGAGCTAAATAATCAACTTCAAAATTTTAGATTTATGAAGTTTTTGTATATATTTATTTTACTATAGATAAGACATTTAGAATAATGATAAAAATTATTTTTAGGACTTTTTCCATATAAAATATGGTGAGACTAATTATATATTGTGATATCTTTTGATATTAATGTCTTAAAATATATATATAAAAAATGAATTGACTTTTCTTTATAAATCTCATTTTCAAATAATTTTATGGATTCTAATTGTACAATTTACCGAATAAATAATTATCAAAATAATTTTAACAATAATAATATTCAATCACTGTTAGGTGGGAAAAAAAACTCTTATTTCTAATAAATTTATCAATTACAATTTTATTAATTAAATATAAAAATAACTAATTACAATACATATAAAATACATATAAAATTAATTAATTTTCTAGACAAAAAAAAATCAGCACATAACGTGTTGAAGTTTCATCTTATCTTACTATTTTTCTTTAGATTCGTAGACCCAAATAACTTTTTGAAGGCAAAAGTGTAAAATAATAATAATAAAAATATATAAAAAAAAGCTTCACGACCTTACATCATTACATTAAAAAAAAAAAAATAGAGTCAAGAAAATAAGAACAGGTCTTGTAGTGTCGTGAATGAACGCGACCCATAAGCCACCACCTTCTCTCTTTTTCTCTCCACCCCCCTCCCCCTCTCTCTAACCACCTACAGATATGAACATCAGCCTCTTCAAATGCGATTTGTCTTCCAGCTTCTTCTTGTATCCTAAGGTCGTTCTTCTTTGACAAGGAAAAAATATAGAAACCTATCTCATATCCTTCATAAAGAACAGAACTTCAACTCCCTTGACAAATATCACCAACTTGACATTCAAAGATTGTTTCTTTCTTAATCTTTTTTGCTTATATACTCGGGTATGATCATGGGTCTCAATCTCTTTTTCTCTTTGTCTTAGACTGATTTGCTTTTTTGCTTCGTTGGTTTGTTTTAGTCCTTATCAATGGCTTCAACACCAGGACTTTGCCATCATGAGGTTTTTTTTTTAAAAAGTTTTGTTGCTGCTGACACATTTTCTTTGATAATTGTTCGCAGCTGTTTTTGTTTTTAATTTAGATATGGGGTTTTAGTGGATTTTTTTCTTTTAATACAGAAAACCAATATAGATGATTTAATATTGCATGTATATGGGGTTTTTAACCTTTTTTTGCATCTGGGTTTTGATTTTTGGAGTAAGTTTTGTTCTGTTATTGTCAAGACTTTATGCTCTATCTTTTGCTGCTTGCTTATCTCGAGTTTGTTATTTTATTTGGCTTGAAGTTTACTTCTCATGCTAGACCAAGAAATACGGATCTTTTTTTATTCAATCACTCATCTTTCCATGTTGATTGATCAGGAGGATCTTGCATTGGAGACATAGTTGCTCCATGGTGAGCTTTCACATATTTAATTTTTATGTTATATTGGGTTAGAATTGGTCAAATAAGGCGTGAAACAACCTGAGACAATGCTATTATTCAGTAGCCTGGAAATGTGGATTCATTAGGTTGCTGTCTTGTGTCTAATTCTTGAATTCGGGTTTGTTCTTTAGGGAGAAGATACAGCTTTCATCGTGAATGATCTGCAGAATCAGATTGGGTTTGAAAATGGATTTAGCTCAAAATTCAAAGGCTGCAAAACTACCACAACTATCGGGGATAAAACTGTAAGTGAGCTTGTTGCACTGATTTGACTTTCTTAAACAACCTCATTCCCTCTTTTGGTTAATCAGGTCAATGATCTAGCTAATTGATATTCTTTTTGGGTAGTATGTCATTGGTGGCGGCAATGATGAGTCAACATTATCTGTTGAAGTTCGAATTTTTTACCAAGCTACTGGCAATTGGTGAGCTGATATTTCTGCCTAAGAGAGTGTTCCTTCACTGGGGTTCTTGTTCAGAGCTGAGATTGCTTATAGAATTTTCTATTTTTGCAGGGTAACTCCTATCGTGCTGGGATCAAAACCTAACGCATGTAAAGGTTTCTCGGCCATATCATTGAATGATGATCGTATTTTGATAGTTAAGAAGGGCCGCACCCCAGATGACTGCATTTTGTTTCTTGAGGTTGGTATTTCAGAAACTGCTGGAGATTTAATAAGGGAAATGTTAAGATTCTGTTCTATTTCCAACGATATCTGAAATGAATTGTGGTACCAAAATGATAACCACGACCTTCATAACATTTTCATCACCTCCAAAAATGTGAATAAGTGTTCTCAAATTCCATTTGCAATATGATTTGCATGTTTGGTGAACCTGAATGGATTAACATTGCCAATACATTGAATGTGACGTTTAAATGATTCCCTAATTGTCTGCTTTGCCAATACATTGAATGTGACGTTTAAATGATTCCCTAATTGTCTGCTTGAGATAATTAATTTGATTTAATTTTGGCAGGTGGACACTTGGTTTGTAAGGGAGCAGAAAAAAACTCGGGGGACTGAGGTTGTTGCCTGGAGTAAGGGGGTAATGGGCGACGCTGAGAAACCAGTTGTCATAAGTGGTCCTTCTGGAGTGGGCAAGGGAACATTAATATCCATGCTTATGAAGGAATTCCCATATATGTTTGGGTTTTCTGTTAGCCACACAACCCGTGCACCAAGAGGCATGGAGAAGGATGGGGTTCATTACCATTTCACCGAGCAAAGTATTATGGATAAAGAGATAAAAGATGGGAAATTCGTTGAGTATGCTTCTGTTCATGGAAATCTGTATGGGACCAGTATCGAAGCTGTTGAGGTGGTAACTGATGCTGGGAAGGTGAATATTTATGCTCCTCCTTTTCTTGCTCAATCTGTATTTACTTTGTAACAGGCAATTGTGAATACCTATTGTATTTGCGTTGTAAGGTATTCATGTCAATGCAATGGTATTTAGGTACTGGATCAATCAAGAAATGATAATGAATTTGGATTTCTTTTGATGAATGTCTTCAGAAACCATATAAACAATCTTTTCTAAAGGGAAAGACCTCAACTTGATCAAAATACTTGCATCTGCAAGCTCAGTGTTTTTCCAAGAAGCTTAATGATTTTATTTTTCTATTTCATTTGGGCTTTGCAGAGATGCATTCTTGACATTGATGTTCAAGGGGCAAGATCTGTGAGGGCTAGTTCTCTGGAAGCTATCCTCATCTTTATTTGCCCCCCCTCAATGAAGGAGCTTGAGACACGCCTCCGTTCAAGGTAAGTAAGAAGTTTATACAAATTCTTAATCATTCTTGTATCTTCCAGCACTTGTTCTAACTTGAATCTGATCAACAGAGGTACTGAGACAGAGGAGCAAATCCTTAAGCGACTCCGAAATGCAGAGGTGGAGATGGAGCAAGGAAAATCATCAGGCATTTTTGATCATATCTTGTATAACGATAATCTGGACGACTGTTATGAGAGTCTTAAGGTAATACTGTGCTGCTTGACATTTCATCCATACTGAGTTTATTTCCAAATGCTTTATATTGAGGCAGCACTCTCTGATTTGCTGCAGAAACATCTTGGGATAGATGGAGCTGCCACAGCTACCCAGATACCAGGTAAGATATCCGTCACCAATATAAATCCATGATATGCTTATTTCTTTTGACTTGGTAAAATATGCAAGTCTTCAACGTGTAAGAAAATTTAGTTAATATGATGCTCTGTCAATCCAGCACATCAAGGGATTGATCTGCCAGCAGACCATTCGGTTTCGAAAATGGATAACAAAATTATCATAAACTGTGGAACTCCAGAACTAGAGAAAGCATCAGAGAGCTCGTTAGTTCCACTATCTTTCTTCAAGATTCTTAAATTCAACATCATGATCTATTGTAAGTTATTTGAATGGTGTGATTATTGACTTACAACTATCATGATGTGGGTTGAGCAGGATAGTATTGGATGTATCCTCACTCAAGGGAGGGGCTCCTGGACGGACAAGAGGGCTTGACGTGTATGCCATTGACTCATTTTGAGATTGGCTTGAATGGGATCAATCAACCAAGCTAACGACTCCAGCCTCATAGATACTAACATGCTTTCACGAAGTTCAAAATCTTCCAGTCGTCTTTGCTTTATATTTTTAAGAAAGTGAACTGTGACAAGGCTTGAAACATGAATTTTATTTTTTATTAATCCCTTGTCTTGTTATCATCTCCATTTTTTTTCATTATTTACCTGTTTTGAAAAGGAGACGACCTGGATTATTGTTTGTACAGTCAGTCAATTACTTTCCCGTCACTATTTTAAGCAAAACAAATTAGAGGAGGTAATAGTCGTGGCAGTGCTAATCCAGGTGCATTTGTCTACGTGCTTCAACTCCTCATTGGTTGAAAGAAACATTTGTTCTCATGTCAGTGGCCAGTTTGCTTTATTAGATCTGCAGTCGTGATTTGTGGGAATACCAGTTGAAAGATTTGCCTTTTCAAAAGCATAATAAAAAAAGGGTTATATCTTTCATGGGGCCTTCTCAAGATTGCGTTTGCATGAAGATGGAAGGGTTGGAAGATGCTTATAAATTCAATCATCATGAAGGGATGCGCTATACAAGCTGGCCAGCAATGCGCATCCTGTGACTGGCTCGGAGGCTATGCCACTTATCATCACTAGTGTCATTCTCAAAAAAAAATCTAATATATTTCCTCATACACTGCAAATTTTGCCCAACAAACAAGCACAGATAAAGAAAATATTCCACAGATTAATTACATCTGAGCGAGGCTCAGCTAGGTTTGTGACTCCGGTATTATGAATCTGCAACATTTTGCGCTCGTGAGCATCTAGCCACGAAAGATAATGGAGGAGAGAGAAGAAGATCAAGAAAAGACAAGGCTACACAGAAAGATAATAGAAGAGAGAGAGAGAGAAGAAGTTATGGGAAAAAGAATGACGCGGAAGATGAGAGCAGAGAAAAGAGAAGAATGAGAGGTTAAAAACACGTCGGAGTTTCAATATTGTCGAGAAAAATCTCAATAAATTACTGTCTGAATTCAAATTCATCTGTCAGTCAATTGAATTGAAAACATGATAGGGGTCTATATCACCACAAAACTCAAACACTCACAGAGAAAGAAAAAACAACAAATTTTGTAGGGTTGTGTTGTTCCACGCACTGGGTTCCATGAACATGCCGAAGTTTCGTGGGATGAGAAGTCTTCCATTTATTACAAGGACTGTACGGGGAGCTGCTTTAACTGAGCTTTTCCAAGGTGGTCATTCTGTCTTCACCTCGTCGTGGGGGGACCCAAACTCAGAGCACGGTGGTGATAATCTGTTGGTCGTCTTTTCAATTTCATTCTGGCGGGCGCTCCATTCAGGACAGATTCTACTGTGCTTTTCAATTGTACGGTCTGCAGACATTGATAGGCCTTCAGAGGCTTCGATGAGAGGCCGGGGATAATGCATTAGAAATATACTATCTTCCTTCCCTTAGGCTTCACTCCTTTCTTCTTCTTCTTTACATGCGATCCATTAATCTATTCTTAAATCCTATTTTTATTTAATTTTGTAGTTATTAAAATAAACTCTTTACAAACTTCAATAATCCTGATCTTAATTTTCGAGTAAAACATATATTGTTTTTTTCAAACAAAATTGATTTTCTTTATTTATCAAAATTCTTTTTTTTTTGGGTTGCTTAATAAAAATTGAGATAAATATTCATAAAAAATAAAATGATTTAGATTCACTAAAAACCATTTTTTAGACTGAATATCTCTCTTATTCTCTTACTCCCTTTCTTTTTTTTCTATGAAAATATGTCCCCCACCCCCCTCCATAATATATGGTTTATAAAAATAAAAACTTATAGTGATTTGTAAAGTGTTTTTCAAACAAGAAATAAAAATAACGTTTCAATTATTTTTATGTGTTTGTATATATGAGTAATTATTTGAGAAACTATATAGAAATCTATTATAAGATAAATAATAAATTATTATTATTTTAATCTTAATGAATACTCATGAGAGCTCTACCGGTTTATTATTATAAAAAAAAAAACTCAACAATTCTATTCTAAACCCCAAACACACCCTTTAATCAATCTAGAAATAAAATAGAATAGAATAAAAAAATATTCCTAAGCTTCAATGTACTTTTTTCTATCTCTTATCTTCCCTTTTTGACTTTTCCTCTTCTCTTAGGAACTGAAAAATGTAAGAAAATAAAATTTTAAGATCAAAATATAAAAACTTCAAACTACAGGGATCATATGCAAAAAAAAAAACTTTAGGAACCAAAGTTTACTTTTTTGCGTCTCTTGAATAAAAATAAAAATAAAAATAAAAATAAAAATATTGTTCATGTTCATTCACTATTGTAATCAACAGTGAGTGGTTACTCATCGAGAAAACAATTCATACCTTGTAATGTTTAAGGGGAAAAAAAACCCTTGTTTATATATATATATATATATACTTTCTTTGCCGCAAGACATTTGCTCACAAGAAATGATATCATGGAGCCGTGATTGCATGCCTCTTTTTATTTGCAAAATCTCAGGTATAATGAATAACTTAAGGAGATTTGACCATGCTTGGTCATAACCAATCATATGCTTCATTTAATAACAACTTCAATGGTAAAAGTCATTTTAGAGATCTAAATTGATAAAATAACTTCTTGAATAATATAAATATAGTTTTTTTTTTATTTATAAATATTACAATGTTAAAAGCCATTTAAAAAAACCATTTTTTGTATATCATTTTAAATATAGTACAATTATTATGTATATAACATAATTATGCAATTGATTATACAATTAATATGAATAAGTTATATAGTTAAATAATTGCTTTTTTAAAAACCCTTCAACATCATAATTATTAAATTTTTAATTATATTAGTGTTATCATCAATATGTGTATGTGTGTGTCCCCTAAAGGTCAACAGAAAAACAAGACGACGAAAATGAAAAATAAAAAGGCATGAAAAAAGAGTAAAATATAAATGAAGGTGACCCTAATTCTTTACTTAAAGTTTTTTGGAGTTGTCACCTAGTAATTTTATTTAGGGTTGTTAGAAAAACCTTGTGTATTGGTTTTATCAGATATTCAAAGTAAGAGACTAGCTGCTATTTTAGCACTCCGAGTACACCTTACATAAGGTAAGCTATATTATGTATTTTGATGTGGTTTAAGGATTTGGATGGATAAAATTTATCCATGTGAATAAATTTGTCTTTAGAATTTTACTATGGGTTCATGTGTCCAAAATTATTTAAAAAAAAAACAAGTTTTACCTATTTTGAAATACAGATGAGTTTTTTTCGCGATTTATACATTGTATTGAAAAAAATATTCTACATAGAAATTGGTACTCATAATAATTTTGAGTATTTTTTAATTAATTCTACAAAATATATGTAAACAAGTATTTTTTTTTTGTTTATGTATGAAAACAATAAACAATATTTCTTTGTTTTTGTATACCATTAAAATCTTCTTTTTTTTGTGTGTATTAACTAAAAAACTTATCTTTTTTTATATATATCTTTTTATCCAAGTACTTAAAACCAAAAGAAATAAAATAAAGAAAAACAAACAAACCCACACATTATCTTTTTATTATTTTATTTGCTACATAACTAAAAATTAAATATATTTATAGAGCAATATAAATTAAAAAAATTAAATACACTCATTAACATCTAAAATTACAAAAAAAAAAAAAAACACTCGGAAATGGTGTTGGAAGATTCTGGGACGTGCCGAAGCAGTGGCACATGAACCAACGTGTCATCACCGGCGAAGTGGGAAATGGGTGGATCGGGAGTACCGTTCTTCCTCTTCTTCCTCTGAGGTGACTCACCATCTCTTACAAAAGAAGAAATAAACACACAAAACAAAATCATTTTTTTTCTCTTCTGTTGCTTTCAGATTGGCTCCTTTTCTTCTCAGTTTGTCTCTCCTTTCCCATCCTTTAGATGACTGTTGTCAATGTTCGAATTGTTGGTGTTACTAGCTATGGCCAGTGGCTTGGGAGCGGAGTGGGCGGGTGAAGATCGGTCAAGAAAGAAGAAGGAGAGGGTGGGGAGATACTGTGGAGGAACAGCGACAAACAGTCACTTAATTTCTTATTTTGATCCCAAACAACTGTATCTGGACAAGAAGTGGCCATTCATTTGATCAACTTCCTGTTTCTCGAGGTGGTAATTAAATATGCAATTAATCTATTAAATTTACACATCAATTTCAGTTCTTACAGAATATTTTTCCAAGAAACCCTTTAAATAGTAAAGGAAATGAACCCGTAACTACTATAAATTAATGTCACGATCACTGCTACCTTGCGTATCAGAAGTTTCCCTCACGTCGAAGAAAACTTAAGCTAGTTAGAGATCGTTTGTTTGTATACAAAAAAAAGAAAGAAAAAGAAATTATAATTTAAAACATTTTTAAAATGATAATCGCAAAAAACTGTTACAGTAGCAATCAACACTTTTTTAGTTAGCTTCTAAAATATAACAAAATTCAATGCTTCAAGGTTTGGATTTGTAAGAGATGGCGCCACCCTTTCGAAGAGTGAAAGCAAGACTTTTTTCTTTCCGTTGCACACGCCATTATACGTAGAAGCAACATTTTCTGATCATGCCCGGCTCTCTGATCGAATCTAATTTCTATTATATATACTTGCAAAGTGTGTTTCAAGAATCATCAACGAAGAAGGCACGGAATTCAGGCAGAAAATAGCAAACACAAAGACAATTAATGGCTGCTAAAATCAAAGAAAGCTCCTTCCAGGAAAAGACATTTTCAGGAGTTGGAAATCTCATAAAGCTACTCCCCACAGGAACAGTTTTTCTGTTCCAATTCCTCAACCCTGTCCTCACCAACAACGGCCACTGCCACGCCGTTAACAGGTACCTGAGCGGTATTCTCATCGGACTTTGCGGCTTCTCTTGCTGTTTCTCTTGCTTCACTGACAGCTACAAGGGCAGTGATGGCTTCACACACTACGGAATCGCAACCATGAAAGGGCTCTGGCCATCTTCTGGGTCTGCTGGGTCTTCGGTGGACCTGTCAAGCTACAAGCTTCGAGTCGGTGACTTCGCTCATGCTTTCTTTTCCTTGATCGTGTTTTCTGTGCTGTCCCTGTTGGATAGCAACACAGTGGAATGCTTTTATCCTTCTTTTGAGTCCACCGAGAAGGTGTTGCTCATGGTGTTGCCGCCTGTCATCGGCGCGGTTTCGGGCACCGTGTTCGTGCTGTTCCCTAACAGACGCCATGGAATTGGATACCCTTCAAGTGATTCATCACAGAATTCTTAGTGCTGCCATACTGCTGCTGTACCATTCCTCTTATAATTAATCCTGAATTGGCTTGCAGGATCAGTTCTGAATTGACATGCAGCAAAACCCATAACAGAGGAGACGCATAAGCTGAGCAGAAGATTGCAAATGCTCACAACTTTTTCTTTCGTTTTTTTCTTGTTTCCTTGCACGTCAAAGATTAAATTCCTCGTCGATTGGGTTTTTCATGATTAAATTCCTTTTTAGAGCAGACCATCGACATCCGAAAAAAGATTATTTCATAAAAAAGCAAATGATAATCCAAAAGTACACGAAGGAGATTCATGAAACCACACTCAGATGCAACAAGCAAATTAATTTCTTATTTACTTTGCCTTGTTATAGGCTAAAGAACATATTGAACTGTGTCCCTCAATATTGCAATACATGCATACCATTACCCACCACAAGCTCAACTCCCAACTCCTTTCAAGCCACCATGTGTATCTAGGAATTCGATCCCATGAACTATGAAATACACAGCATAAGATAAACAGCCGAATCTAGAGACTCCTAATTTGAATTCTTTATTTAACATTTAGCTGTTGGTTTCAAAAAAAAATGGCGGACCAGTTATTACATATTTAATGGAAAAAATATGATCATCACATACTTCTCTTGCCACAGAAATTGGTATAAGAGAGCCTGTAGAGGGTTTTTTTTCTTTGTACAATGCGATGAGACCTGAAGGAGGAGAGGGTTTTAATTCTGTACTTAGTGGTTCACCATGTATATATTGTACATCTTAACTAGATAAACTCACATTTTCAAAGCCACATAAAAAGTTAACATTCTGCCTTTCATCACTTTCTTTTCCAACTCAGCCATCGCGCGAGACTGTTTTAGCCTCAAGATGCCATGGTACTGCATACCATTCACATACACAGGTTCTTCTGCCATTTCAAGGGTCTACACCATTCCAGCAGGATTTGGTCCAGTATATTGAGACGGAACCTACAGCAACCCAGATGATTGTTCAACATAATTTAGATCATTTAGTGCACTGCTCAAGAAAACATCATTTCTTAATATCCAATCTGCTGTTAAACGCACATCGCATGTAGACCTAAAAAAATGCTTATGTCTACCTGTGATAACAATTGAGAAAAGCTTTCAGCATCACTTCCAAAATTTTCCAGTCTGTCCAGCCAACCCTTCTTTCAAGCATTCAGCTGACATCAAGGAAGTTGTGTAATTTATCAAAGCATTGCCATGTAAGATAGTTTAGCTCCAAACTTGCACAGGTGAACGAGCTCCGGGTACTGATACTTGCTCATTTAATAGTGCTTGAACGATAATTAGATGGTGAACACGCATGTGAGAGACACAGAAAGAGCGAGATTACAATCGAGTAACCAACAAGTTCTAGCTGCGTAGGTGGAGCATGGTACTATACACCTATATATATAGATGGAATCATAATGGATGGAGCTTGCTGCATGTGGATGGCGATGTTCTCCACCATCCCCATCTGCCAACAGTGTAACTTCACTATTAGTATCATATTACAAAGCATATGATCTTCCCCTGACGGAAAAGGCAACCTGTTCTTAAACAATTCAGTTGTTTTCATAAGAAACTACGTACTCTAGCAAGTAAATAAAGCAGAACACAAAAATAAGCTGCATGCCAGACGTAATTGGAAGCATGAACTGCCCACAAAGTGTGTGAGTTTAATTCCCACACAATTTTTGAAACTTTCAAGAAAGAAACCATCATGAGCATTCCTTAACTCTATCCCATCTCACCTAAGTGTAATGCAAAGCTGAATGGTCGAACGAATGGCATGTAAAAGTCTGATTATGTTCTAAGAATTCAGGAAGCAAGCTAACGTATAGAATCATTCCAAAATTACCTGATTCTGACACTGCGTTAATGTGTATTTCTTTATCAGCAACAGTTCTATCATCCGTCTGGCCATCACCTTGTGATTTGCTGCCTTTGGTCCCTAAACCATCACTTATGAGTACTGGAAGTGACAAGCTTTTCGTTCTTTCCCCTTAGAAATTTGAGAAGATTGTATTAGGGCAACTCGATCAAAACTGATCTAACCCCTTCACACCCAAGTAGCAACAAATTTTTGAAATTTGGACATGCTTGAAGGGCAGCAGTTAAGGTGGGATCTGTTGAAATTTGATGAAAAACTGGAAATTTTGTAAAGAACAAGTACTGTTCAAATCAAATTTAAAAACACTGTTCACAATCCTGAGAACCGCTACTGTAGCGATCAAGAACTGGGCATGAACAATTTTCCAGAAAATGAAGAAAACAAAAACTCTGTAATTTGAGTATTAAGAAATGTGAACATGGGCAGAATTTTTTGTTTGGTTAGTGTCGTCCCATTATCTTTATTTATAATAATCAAACACATTACAACGATTGAAATTCATAATTCGGTTACAATTGTAGCTTATCCACTAATTTGACTTTTAATTGAAATTAACTAACTTGTTGACTTATTGACTATAGGATTTTAATCATCCTGAATACAATGTAAAATTAAACAAAAACAACAATGTTTAAAACATAAATCTTCAATTCTTCAGCTTCTTCATCCTGTCAGCTTCTGTAGGCCTGGAATCAATTCCAGATTTCAACACTCCTCCTTGATTCCTGGGTTGCGCATCCCCACCATTCTTCTTAGTTCTTCAAACCTTTCCTTTGCTAGAGATTTTGTAAATAAATCACCCAATTGTTCTTTAGAACAACAGTACTTCATCTCTAATTCACCTTTTTGCTGGAATTGCCGAATTACATGAAACTTGATTTTCATGTGCTTTGTTCTTTCATGAAACACAGAATTTTTGGAAATGGCAATTGCAGACATATTATCATAGAATAGCTCAGTAGGTTCCACTTGATCACAATTTAGATCCTTTAGGATTTTTCTTAACCAAACTAAATGGTTTGCAGCCACAAATGCAGAAATATATTCTGCTTCAACAGTTGAATGTGCAACTACTGATTGCTTCTTTGAATTCCAACAGAAGATGCATTCCTCTACTGAAAAACAATACCCCGAAGTGCTCACCATCTCTTCATCACTCCCAGCCCAATCACTGTCACAAAATCCTTTCAATTTGACAGTGTTCATCTTGCCAAAATACATGCCAAAATCCAGTGTTCCTCTTAAGTATCTCAGCACCCTTTTGGCTGCAATGTACCCTTTTGGCTGCAATGTAGTGTATTTGATTGGGATTTTGCATGAATCTTGAGAGGTAGTTGACAGTGAACACAATGTCAGGTCGAGTGGAAGATAAATACAATAAACTTCCAATTAAACTCCTATAAATTCTTTCATCTGCACAGGGGGCACCATTAGTTTTTGTAAGCTTCATTCCCAGCACCATTGGTGTGCTAACAGGTTTGTAATTTTTCATTGCAAACTTGTTTAGCATCTTTGTTGTGAATTGTTTTTGACATACAAAGCATCCTTCCTTTGATTGTGTTATTTCCATTCCATGAAAGTATGCTAATAATCCAAGTTCATTCATCTCAAACTTGTTCTTCATGTTCATCTTAAATTCATCAACAAATTGCTCACTATCACCCATAATTAACAAATCATCCACATAAACTGAAATTATCAAAATGTGATCATCAACCTTCTTCACATATAGAGTGGCTTCATTCAAGCTTTTCTCAAATCCCTAGCTTGACAAATATTCATCCAATTTACTATACCAACCTCTAGGGGCTTGTTTCAAACCATACAATGCTTTCTTTAGCAAATAAACTTTGTTCAAATTGGATTCAATTTCAAATCCCTCAGGTTGTTCTACATATATCTCTTCACTTAATGTTCCATTCAAAAATACAAATTTGACATCCATTTGCCAAACTAACCATCCTTTTTGAGCAGCCAACATAAGCAACAACTTGATTGTGTCCATTCTTGAAACAGGAGCAAAAGTATCATGGTAACCAATCCCTTGTTCTTGTGAGTACCCTTTAACCACAAGTCTTGCTTTGTTTTTATTGATATTACCATCAATATTTAGTTTTGTTTTATAAATCCATTTAACTCCAATGACTTTTCTATGTCTTGGTCTGTCAACTAGCTGCCATGTATCATTCTTTTCAATCATCATTAGCTCCTCCTTCATTGCTGCCACCCATACTTGAGAATCCATGGCTTCTCCAACATTATTTGGTTCAATTTCAGCCAAGTTACATCTATCATAGATGTCACTTAGCAACCTAGTTCCCCTCACAGGTAAGTCTCCTTCATCAATTTCTATTTGATCATCTATTTCGGCTTCAAGTTCATCACTTGTTTCTTCAATTTTATCATCATCCCAATTCCATATTTGATTCTCAACCACCTTAACATTCCTTGCAATTACTGCTTGGTTTGTTTTTAAATCAAAAACCTTATAGCCATTTGACTTTGAACTATAACCAATCAAAATTCCCACCTCATATTTCTAGTCCAGTTTTCTCCTCTTAATTTCAAGCTGCAATACATAGCATGGACTACCAAATACTTTTAGATGATCTAAGCTAGGTTTGTAGCCATACCATTCTTCAAATGGTGTTTTATCTCCTAATGATCTCGAAATCATCCTATTCAAGAGATAAGAGGTTGTGCTCACAGCCTCTGCCCAGAATTTCAAGGGCAATTTCTTCTCATAGAGAAGACATCTTGCCATCTCCATTAAAGTCTTATTCCTTCTCTCACTCACACCATTTTATTGTGGAGTGTAGGGGACTGTCAATTGATGCTTAATACCTTCTTTAACTAGGTATTCTTCAAATTTATGGGAGGTAAATCCCCCCCCTCCCCCATTATCAGACCTCAAAATTTTCAAGGTGCAACTGGATTCTTTCTCAGCTGCGGCTTTGAATCTCAAAAACACCTCAAATACTTCCCCCTTAGTCTTAAGGAAATAAACCCAACAAAACCTGCTAAAGTCATCTATAAACAACAAAAAATATCTTACACCATTCAAGGATTCATTTTGCATAGGGCCACACACATTAGTGTGTACAAGCTGCAGCTTTGTTGTTGTTCTAGGTGCTCTTTTGTTGAATTTAATCCTTGATTGTTTTCCTAATTGGCATGCTTCACATACTTCATATAGCTCATGAATCACAGGTAATCCCTCTACTACATGCAAGTCCACCATTTTCTTCAAGGTAGCATAATTAAAGTGCTCCAATCTTTTATGCCACAGAACTGAATTTTCAGTTGCATTGATGTTCATGCTTATATGTGATAATTGTTCTTCAATACTAAAGCATCTATTGATCATCTTAGCAGTGAATAAAGGTGTCCCTTGATCATCTTTAATTGTGCAAATACCATTTATAAAGAACAATGAATATCCATCTTCAAGCAATTAACCAACACTAACAAGGTTTTGATCAATTTCTGGTACATACAAGACATTCTCAAAATTTCATGTACCAGCTAAGGTTTCAATTTCAACTTCCCCTCTGCCCTCTACACTAACATACTGTCCATTAGCTACCTTAACATTTGATTTGTAATTTAAGTCAAGGTTCTTAAAAATACACAATTCTGCAGACATATGATTTGAACATCCACTATCAATTAACCAATTTTGATTACTAACCTCAATTTTGTTGCAGCTATGATCAATCATAGCAGTGAACAATTATTCATCTTTAGGTTCCATGACCTCTGCAATATGTGTTTGCTTTCCAGTTGAAGTGTTGTTCTTGTAAAATTTCTGGATATGTCCAAATTGCTTGCATTTTCGACATTGAGCATTCTTGAGCCAGCAGAATGACTCAAGATGGTTTGTTTTTTGACAGTATTTGCAGGTGGGAAATTGTTCTCTCCTTTCCTTCCCTCTTGCATTGAAGTTGTTAGCATAATTTTGATTATTTTGCCAATTTTTACTCTGCCACTGTTTCCCAGAATTTGTTCTTGATTCTGGGTTCTTGAAGAACACCTGGGAATGCTGAGGTTTTGATTTTCCCTTAAACCATGCTGCAAAGGCTTCTTCACTCAAATTTTCTTGCCTAAATGCTTTTCTTTGTTCCACAGCTTGGAATGCATTAATCAACTCTTGAAGACTCAATTCAGTGAAGTCTTTTGAATCTTTCAAAGAACATATCTTGTTCTCGAATTTTTCAGGTAGGCTTACAAAAAAAAATTCAACTACCCTTGATTCTTGAACTTCGTCTCCCAGTAAGGTCATTTGATTTACAATCTTGGATACATTTGAAGAGAATTCTTGATTGTATCTGAGTCTTTCATCTTCAATCCTTCGAATTGTCTCTTCAAATTTAAAATCTGCATTCTCTTTAATTTTTCATCTCCTTGAAACTCAGCTTTTAATTTGTCCTAAGCTTCTTTTGCAGATCCATAAGCCATAATTCTTGTGAAAATTTCCTCACTTACTGCATTATGAATGCATGTAAGTACCTTGTATCCCTTTGCCTTTTCTTCATTGAAAAATTTGATCTGTGCAATTGTTGGATTTGCAGTCAAAGGATTCGGTTGCTTGTTGTTTTCCACAATTTCTCACAGGTCAAATGCTCTGAGATAGGTTGTCATTTGCACAGCCCAAACACCATAGTTCGATCCTGTGAAAACTGGAGATTTTGACGAAAATGATGATGAGTCCATTTCTGTCAAAATTGAATTTTCCTTTGCAATTCTTTTCTTCTTCAGGACTCACAGAGCTGAGAACAATTGACAATCTCTTCAATTGTTGATCTTTTAAAGAACAAATCAAGATTAAATTCTTGATTGAATTTCTGGGTTTTTTCGAAAAAATTTCACTCTTCCCTTTCAAGGCCAATTAACCTTCAACAATTCTCACTTTTAGATTCACTCGTGTTTCTCTAATAATCCCTTTTCAAAGACCTAATTCTGCTCTGATACCACGTTGAAATTTGATGAAAAACTGGAAATTTCATAAAAAAACAAGTACTGTTCAAATCAGATTCAAAAACAGTGTTCACAATCCTGAGAACCGCTACTGTAGCGATCAAGAACTGGGCATGAACAATTTTCCAAAAAAAGAAGAACACAAAAACTCTGTAATTTGAGTATAAAGAAACGTGAACATGGGCAGAATTTTTCGTTTGGTTACTGCTATCCCATTATCTTTATTTATAGTAATCAAACACATTACAACGATTGAAATTCATAATTCGGTTACAATTGTAGCTTATCCACTAATTTGACTTTTAACTGAAATTAACTAACTTGTTGACTTATTGACTATAGGATTTTAATCATCCTGAATACAATGTAAAATTAAACAAAAACAACAATGTTTAAAACATAAATCTTCAATTCTTCAGCTTCTTCATGTCAGCTTCTGCAGGCCTGGAATCAATTCCAGATTTCACAAGATCTTCCAATTTAGCACCAACAATTTCAAGGCTTTGAAGTTTTGGAAAGGCATCCCATTTGGGAGAGTTCATCATTAGGACTCCCCAAAGCTTTAAAGACTCCAAATTCTTTGCAGTGCTGATACATTCCAGTTTCGACGGGCTCTCAATACAGTTCTGGTATTATCTTGATTTCCCACCACTGTTTAAGTTCTGCTTAAAAATAAACCCATGCTGCCTTTTCTTTCCTTTACCCACCTGATAGGGTACTTAACCATAATATATATCTTCTAAGCTCAAGATGTTTGAGCAATGACCCCACAAGCAACATCCACGAGGCAAGGCCTGTGCTCTAGAAGGGGCTGTAAACAACAAGCTCTTCTAATTTAACAACTGATGATATCATCTTCCATACAATGGTATCAAGATGGTCAATGTCAGTGTGGCTGTCAAAAGAGTTCCTGGGGAAGCAGATGAACGAGAGAGAAGGGGAGTAAATAGTGCTTTTTGTTAATACGGGTAACGAGGGCGCAGATATGTGAGGGTTTAATTTGGAATAATTATCAACAGTAATTTTCTCCCTGCGTTTTTGTATCGGTGGCTGCTTTCTTCAAGCCATGAGAAGCAGCTCGTTTCTGCTTTTCAAAAACCTAGGTTTGGAAGGGGATGAGAGTACTGGATGATTGGTCGTCGCAGTGCTTTCCAATGTTTTCTGCGTAATCTTGCATAGCAGGAAGCTTTCCTTAAATGAAAAATAAATTGTGCTTGATTAATCATTTGATAAAATCAAGCCCAATCTTATTCAAGTTTTCGTATAAAAAGAAGAAGGCGTCAATAATTTTAAACTCAGCTGATGAACTTATGAAAGATCAATCACGAGTAAGAATGAGCTGTCATGATCATCACAATTTTCATCATTGCATTAACATGCATGCTTCATCAACAATTTGTCCACCATTAGTAGTTGTTATAAAAATAGAATTTTCCTTACATGAAGTGTTTATAATCCCTGCTGATTACCCCACATCCAAGATCAAACCAAGTTTAAGCTTCAACGATCAAGGGGCATAAACTGAACCAGGCAACCCGGACTTAACAAAATTGGTCTCAAGGTACGTAGCCCAGAAGGAAGCAGGAAGCACAAATGGCAGCTCAAGCAGGAACCCTAGCAGAGGTAGCAGTAACAGTCTTCAAGCATTTTTCATTGGAGGCAGCTAGAAGTAGGTTGCTGCCAAGAATAAGCAAGTTATACTGCTATAAATACATGGTATAAAAAAACTCTTTAAACATAGGCCCAATCTCTCTGTTTTCTATCAAATCCATTGTCAAGACCTTGAGAATTGGTATCAGAGCCATAAAAGATCCACGCAAATATAGGCCCAATCATGGAAGGAGGGAAGAAGATTGGAGAGTTGTGGCCCAGGATGACATCTTTGCTAGCTAGAATTGTACAGGAAGATAGGCCCGAAGGTTACCTAAGAAAGCCCGATATCTAGGCCCACAATCCGACACATGAGAGAATAATTACCTAGCAGAAGTAAATATATAATTAATTCCATTTAAATGGGAAAATAAATTCACGAAAAAAACATGGAGGAGATTCTTTCATGGGAATAATTACCTTTATTCTTTTCATTTTTATTTTTTAAAAGTATTTTCTTAATTGAGTTTGTTTTTCAATTGCATCTCTTAATATTTTATTTTTATGTCAATTTTTTTTTATTCTATTAATTACTATTTGTTTTGTTTTTGATAATTTTTAAGAGAAAAAACACCCCTTGATATTTTGTTGATTGAGATTTTGTAAATCTAAAATTTGGCTTTGTGATTTTTTATGTTTATCTTCTACAGGATAATTTTGGCGTTACAATTCAGGTTATGAGTTTGAAAATTTAGTGGAAATTGACACAATTCTTTTTCTTTAAGATTTTTTGTACAATTGATTATTTTCAATTCCATTATTTATAAGGTTATCCTCATTATATGTATCGATACACAAATTTTCTTTGATAGGGTTATCCAGATTGACTCGGGCTAATTTTATTTTGTTTGATTAATTTGTTGTTGCCTTTTTTATTTTATTAAATTAATTAAGAATATTGAACCCAAAAAAGTCAATGACCTAACTCTAAAATTTCTAATCCTTCTTTGAAAACACTATTGTCATCTAATTATTTTCTTCAAGCTAATTGTTTTTAATTCAACCCACAACATAACATGGGATATCAATTCAGTAACATCTACCACCTATGCTAGTATTATTGCTAACTCGTTGTTGTATCAAATACTTTGGTTAGCTTGTTAAATTCAGATGAAATTGAAACAAATCAAAACTGCTATAGAAGAAATTAGGATGAAAAAAGAAATCAAAAGACCAAGGACTGAAATATACAAATTATAAACAAATAGGACTTGCATGCATATTCAGCTTTATAAGAGAGAAAAGAAAAAAAAATGATCATCAAGAAATCTTTGACCACCATGTACTGACACGCACACCACCATAATGAAAAGTAATTAGTGGCACGTCCGGTGAGATAACGGTTAGATATTTTTAGTCATCGCATGATGCTTCACGCGCCGCTTGTATGACGCTGACAAAGCAAAACTATTGGTGCCTCAAGAGGCACCAACAATTTAAAAAAAAAAACATTAAAAAATATGAAATCACTAAAACACCTCTCGGAGCCTATCCTAATGATGAAAAAATGCATACACAAATCGCAAAATACCCCAGGAGCCAACTCTTTCTTTGTCTTTTCTGAGGGCAAATTAGTGTTTCCACCATATTTTTTCAAAAAAAAAATTAAAAAAAAATATGAAATCACCAAAACACTTCTCGGAGTCTGTCCTAATGATGAAAAAATGCATACGCAAATACCAAAATAGCCCCCTGGAGCAAACTCTTTGTTTTTGTCTTTTTCGAGAGAAAATTAGTGTTTTCATCGTTCATAAAATTGGGAAAACCAACAAAATTGTTTCTGCCAACACTTATTTTTTTGTCTCATTCAAGGGCTAAAGGATTTGATTGTTCATAATGTCTAGAATACTCTTGCTCATCCAATGGTTTTTTAACTGAACACAGAGACAAAACCATAGTTTAACTATTTATAAAAAATGAAAAAGATAGAAACATCCACCATCAATTACTACAAAAGTTGAAGAGAAAAAGTCTAAAATACCTTCAAACCCAAAAATATTTTTTATATATGTAAAGGCACTGTGATAATTACATTGTTATAATCTAAATTGAATCATCGACATGATTGATTTTTTTTTAATATTGATACTTCTAAAATATTTTTTTTATTTAAGAATATATTAAATTTATTTATTTTTGCCTTGAAAAATATTTTAAAAATGTAATATGCAAGTCTCTAGTCACTGTCGGCAGCAAAAAAGTTTTAACAGGAAAAGAGAAAAGTAAGAATATTCAATCATCGAGGTGACACTAAAAAGAAGCTTTTGTTGTTTGTCTTTCCTTTCCCTAGTTGACCCTGCAAAGTAACATTCACAGCAAAGAAAAGAAAACACAGTTCTGTGAAGGCTTCTAATGGAGCTACCAGGCACTCTGTGTTTTACTCGATCCACGGTGATCCTGTATATTTCACGTCTTAAAAGTAATTACCAAGAAACAAATTTAAAGTTTTAACAAATTAAAAAGCGTATTGAAAAAAGAAGAAGAATGTAATTGAAGATTCAGCATTTATAGGCACATAAATCCATAAAATACGAAACCCTACAAGCACAAACTGCAATCAACAAGCTTGATTGCTCAAACTTCAAATATAAGTCATCCATTGACACAGTACAATGCAACATCAAAATATTTAAGCTGGGTTGTTATTATGAAATGCAAAGAGGAAGAAAAGCTCAATATCTGGGGGAGCAAAAAAGACCATGGGAGATTCCTTTGACGAGCACTTCGTAGTTACCCTTCTCTTCATTGGAGCTGGTGGACAAGATAAGATCTCAGGTATTCTGAATCTTTGAGCCTTCGGTGTGGAGCAGCCAGCGATGATGTCCCTGTCACTTTCTCGGCCATCGTCGATAGTACAGGATGATTCGTCGGAGCTGGTAGGAGCAGTAATTCTGTGATCACTCCAAGGCAGATCCCTTGATTCAGGCACAGCTTGTTTCCTCTTGTTTCTCGTCGATCTTCTTGTGTTTGATGGAGCCATGTGAGGGACTTGATCGAAAAGCTTGGACTGATAAAAATGAAGTCTGATAAGAAGTGCATGTTACAGCTGATAAAGTTTAAGAAAGAGACACTGGCTAGCTAACAGTGCATCTCACCTGAAAGGCATTCATGGCTTGCAAGACAGCAACGGAAACATTCCAAAAAACTATTTAATAACCATTTGAAAACTTCAAAAGTTTCTGACCCAGATCAAGTAAATCCAAAATAACATTACAGCAGCAAACACTAACTGCTACCACTTGAAGAAGAAATCCATTCAAATCTGTACCAAATCCTGATAGGATTGGATACTTTTTTGTGGTAGGATTTGAAACTTCCTATCTATTTCTCCAGCTTGTAGAACCTCTCAGCGCATTCCAAGAAGTTATGGCGAAGGAGAATGAATCATCAGTAAGATATATATTTTTCTTAATATAAAGGCATTCCACTTTCTGATACAAGAGATAAGGCTTTATTGGTAAAGAATCAAATGGTATGATCTGATGTGGGACACTGGGAGATTATTGTTTTTCGCTTTGTGCCCAACTCAGTTTCCAACCCATTTACTTTTTCTGCCGAGTTACTAAAGAAAGCATCAATCAATCTATGTTCATGCATTGGAGAGAGGAAATGGTAGCCGTCATGGTGCACGTGTTGATTTGTGGAGATGGAAAGCTCATCTTCTCTGTAAATTTATTCGTATACAAGTAATTGAAATTTCATTTTATTTTCCAGCAAAATGCAGCATCCTGCTTAGATTTTTTATTTTATTTTCCCAAAAATAATCATAAATATACATGCGTCAGGTTAGTATATGCATGTGTGTTATGTTATATTATGATATGAATATGTTAAATTGTATTAAAAAGAATATAAATATTCTCCTCATATATTTATCTCAGGTTAGATTTTGATAGCGTATAATAATATATATAAGATTATTATCTATATAAAAAAACATATCTATTCAAATATATTATTTATATCTATATAAAAAACATATCTACCATACCAAAGGACTTTTATAATATAGTAATTTAAGAAGATTAAATAAAGAATAATAATAATCATAATAATGCACTTATTCTCCTCCAAAAAGAGAGCTGAATGATTAATGAGGCTGTTTCAAACCACCCTAGAATTTCAGGCTCTAGGTAAAGGTCTACTTTCATACAAGGCCCACTCATTATGACTATATAGTTTTGATATTGCAATCAAACCTAAAATTGGGCAGCAATCACCAAAAAGTTTCATGGACCGTCGTCACGCTTCAAGCCCTTCCACACGCGTCACTCCAAAAAACGAGTCCAGGCATTTGGTGGTAAGAAAATGCTTGCTGGTATCAGGCCAAGAAACTGGAGGAGAAGTCGTAGGTTTACAGCACAGGTGGTTGACTGTTCTGGCATTCCATATGGGAGAACAGAATGATGAGAAACAAATCTTAAGCTTATGCATCAATCGCATTAGAACCAACATTTTATCTTGCATATGAAGTTGCATTTACGGTTCTTCTTACAGTAGTCCATGAACTCAGGCAGTGTTACAGACAACAGTGGGAAAGCTGATAAACTAACCAATCTTCATGGTTCCATTGGCCTCTGAGATTTGAAGAATGGCTCCAGGGATTCATCTTCTGACAACCTTTGACTGAAAGGAGTTCGTGGGGGGTCAACTGTTAATGACCCTTCCAATACCTTCACCACCTCGCTCATTGAAGGTCTCATGTGTTCTTCTGATTGAAGGCACCAGAATGCAATTCGTAATACTCGCTCAAGCTCCTTCAAATCAACGCCGCCGTCGAGTCTTTTATCGACCACCCTCTCCGGGTGCCCCTGAATCCATTCCTCGTACGTCCACGCCCAGATATCCTTGTCTCCTGGACGACCAGTTATCAGTATCAGCACCATCTTGCCAAAATCCGCCACATCTTTCTCTCCACCATATGATTCCTCAGGACGAACCATCTCCAATCCGTACTCGCTCACCTTGGCCTCGTAGTTTTTATCCAGGACCACGTTTGAGCATTTCAAATTCCCATGGCTTATAAACTCCCTGCATCCTGCGTGCAAGTAACAAAGAGCCCTTGCCACATTTAAGCATATGCCAACTCTCCTTCTCCATGTCAGTCTCTGATTCAACTCATCATCTTCGATACATTTGTCCAGAGAGCCATTTTTTACATATTCGTAGACCAGATATCTTTGACCTGACTCGCAGCAATAGCCATCCAGCTTCACCAGGTTTCTGTGATGTATACTTCCTATCCTCGATACAGCAGCTCGAAACTTCCTCTCTTCAATGGTTTCTTCAAGGTCTTTGACTGCTACTGGCTGCTGGTTTGAAAGCACGCCTCTATACATACCTGGCCCTATCTGGTGCTTGAAATTTCCAGTGATGTCCTTGATTTCTGTAAATGGTAACATCATCACGCCCTTAGAGTTACGGCCTGTGTAAGCTAAAGCAGCTTTCCTCAAAATCCATTTTCTTCTTCTATAGATGAAGCAGCCAATTCCTATCTGAACAACAACAAATAAAAGCAATGTGCCTGAGGTTGCTCCAATTAGACAAGAAAGGCACAGCCCATGAGACCGTTTGACTGGAGATAGTGATGGAGAAGAAATTGAGTTATGGGGATTGACAGCTATGGGGTCCGAGCATGTCTTAACAAAAGATATCGAGCTTAAAGAGGGGTTTTGATGGCCAGAGAAGTACGGGCTTGTCTTCATACGGCACTGAGAAGTTCCATCATTTGTGAAGGTTGCAGCTGTACAGCCCGGGTCCTGCATGCACACCTCTCTACATTGCTGTAAACTAGCAATGATGATAGCTTCATTTGGTGGATAAATCCCATACAGAAAAGTGTGCTCATAAGTATCCATATTGTAATCGGAATCACAATTCAGAGCAAAACATTTCAAGTTGGGTGAAGAGGTTGTCTTGAAAGGGCATCGGCATTCGGGAGATCCTGATGTATTGAAAACACAGATGCCTTGCCCGCCACAGGTTGCAAAAACATTGCATTGATTTTCAATGGCTTGCCAAACTGATCTCCATGACCCTGTAGCTTCTACCCATGAGTATATCCGCAGATTACCATCGATATCTAATTTAAGAAACCGAAAATTTACACTGTCATCGTGGTCTTCCCCAAAAACAGACCAAACAGGATTCAGATCGCGGTCCACAAGTTGCAGAACTCCACCGGAGGTAAGGACAGCGCCAAGATTCAAACTAGAAGGATTTCCTCTGGACCAGTAAATAACATCGCTTTCCCACTTTAGCTGTAGCTGACCTGAAGCGTTCATATGAAGACTGTAATAACTTGAAACAGAATTTCTGCTTGCTGCTCTAAGGGTTTTATGAACAGGTAAATTCTGGCCTGGAAGAAGTGTGTCGGATGGATTATCAAAGCTTTGCCAAACAACATCCTTCTTTCTATTCAATAGAACAAGATTGCCATCATTACGAATAAGAGCCGAAGCAACGGCTAATTGGCTCGTGTTGCTGGTCCACACAGTGACTCTCCTCAAAGAATCAACCAACACCAGCTCCCCGTTTTGAGACAGCTGGAAAAACGACTTGTTACCCACGATGACATCCGCTCCAGCCAACCAAACCACAGTTTGCTTGGGAAAAGGAATAGATTTTGAATTGAAACGTATCCCTACACTGTACTGATAAGGCAGTTCAGAATGATTAACGAATCCAACAGCAAAATCACCATTGGAGGAAACCCACAAGTTATTTTCCTCTGTAGAAAGCTTTGACCCCAATGGAATATGTGAAACAACATGATGAAAGAGAAAGAACCAAAAGAAGACACATAGAAGGAAAGGTGAATTGAACAAGAAATTGCCCTGCTTAAGCATACTTGAAATGCTTAGATATGCAGGAAACAAGCAGCAAATTCAGTGTCTACTTAAAAGCCTCTAAACAAGCAGGAGAGACTAAGTTCACTGAACCCCAATTTACACATCGGAGGCTAAATAGATAGTAAAAAAGTAGACAGCTTAAGCACAATGACAATGAAACAATTACAAATTCAAGAAGGGTCTAAAGAATGGAACTTTTGATGAATATAGCAGCAAATGGCCTAATCAAAAATAAAATTTTGATGGCATGGGAGAATAGAAAAGGCTGGAGTTGAGAATTGAAGCTTTCACAGGGACACAAACGGACCCAGAATTAGGCCGAATGAGCTACAATTTCTTTACAATGCAATCACTCTCAGGGCCTTGAAAAACATAGAGTAGGGTATGGGTAATAGTATGAAAAGAACCCAGTTTTGAATATCTAGAGCTGATAAAATGAGAAAAAACCAGAAAGGTCGAAAGAAAGAAAAATCACAGATTGGGACCAAGTAAAATGGAGAGGATTTCTAGGCATCTCTTAGAGCGAAAAAAAAAAGTACAGGCCAAAGATCTGGAAAAAAAACTTTACAGTTAGAAAGATTACAGGAAATTAAAAATACGGTAGTACTTAATTTTTAATTTTCTTTCCCTTGAAATGACAATCTGGCCTGAGAAATCTTTGACAAGATTACCTTGAGAAGAGGAGGGTTTTGGAGAGGAGAGAAGGGAAATTGAAGTGTGTGAAAGCAAGAATATGTATGTGGATACTTCCTTCAGCCTTTTACTACTTTTTTTTATTTTTTGTTTTATACAATTTATGCTTTTTGATTTTATTTTAGTAGTAGGATAAAATAAGTGGAATACCGGCTGGGCGGACCGGACAGGTCCGGTTCGATGTGTGTAATGACAACGGAGTTTCTTGGTCTGGCGGTGTTTTTTGTCGTTTCCGAGGGCTTTTTTGTTAAATCACTGTTCACAACCGAAAAAAAAAATGATGGACGAACTTGCGCGATGCACGGACGATAAAAGTCCAGTCCACAGTGCGACTGAGTCAGTGTGAACAGTAAGAGTCCGAGCTCTTTTAGCTCTTTTAGCTCTTTTACTAATATTAGTTATAGATTTTACAGATATTATTTAAAAACTAGATTTTAAAAAATATTTTAATTATAATTTTGAAGAACATATGTTTAGCTAAAATTAATATACGATGAAATTTTAGATGCAAAATAAAATAATATATATTATAATTATTAATTGTCAAGTAAGAAATTTATATCTTATTTATTGAATTTCGAGTACTTGTATAAATATATTATTTTGTAATTATGATTTATTAAATTTCTTATTTGTTGATTTTCAAGAGCATCATGGGTCACACTAACCTAGATTTGACCCATATAAAAATTAGAGTATCTTGCTTACAAATACACTCATTAAGATATGTGGCAAGATAAGCAGCTCCACACAATAAAATCTTGTTTATATTATTTTTTATCTATTAAAAATATTTATAATATTAACGATCATAACAATTTAAAAATAAAAAACAAATATTAAAAAAATATTGTATGGATTGATGTATGATGATCTTTCATATTTTCCGTGCCGCTTTTTAAACACATTAATTACAGATTCCATATATCACATCGTTTGTCAGCCATCAGCTTCTTTAAGGTCAGGCTGCGATCTGCTTGCTTCGCTTTTCCATCATTCTCGTGTTCATATACACACATATACATACACACGCTTATATATATATACACACATATACATACACACGCTTATATATATATACACACATATACATACACACGCTTATATATATATACACACACACATTTTGAGATTGGGTTTTCTTTGGTTAGCTTCGGAGCCAGTCCATCCCCAGGGTTTGCACAATTTAGATTTGACCCACAGAACACTGGACATCCAGAGGCAAACGCACAGCGCAGATAATTTCTTATTTTATTTTAAAATATAAAAATTTAATATTTTAAGATAATTTTCATATATTGATATCAAAAATAATTTTTAAAAATAAAAAATATATTTTAAATATATTTTAAATAAAAAATACTTAAAAAAATAATGACAAGACACAAACTAAAATAATCTACATGAGTAGAATAGTTTGGCCATATTCAATACAGAGAGTTGAGGGTTTGGTTTTGGAAATGCGATGCTAGGTTGATGGTGGAGAGAGGGAGCATGAAAAGGAGGTTTTGAAGATCTAAATTAAAATTTTCTCTAATTTTATGGATTGAATTTCTCTTAAAATCCAAATATAAACGAGTAAGAGATCCTGTTTTGTTTTAGAACCAAACCAGGTGATGCTTAAGCCCCATGACTGATTTCTTTTATATTTTGTAGCAATATTAGTAAAAATAATTATGTTTTTTTATTGATTTATTAATATTAAGTTATTTTGAAGAAACATTATATTTACTTCATTGTAACCCCTTTTTTATTCTGTTTTCCAAGTTTTTCTTAATTTATTTATTTTAGTTTTTTTTAAAAGAATTCATTCAATATTTCATTAATTTAAAATTAATCTTCATAATTTGTTTCAATTTGTTTTCTATAAAATTATCGATGTCTCAAACAAATATTTCAATATTTAGTTGATGCTCAATTTTATAAGTATTTATTTTTTATTTCATATCATTAAATAAAAAATATTAAAAAAAATATTAAATCTAGTGAAGTCCATAATTCTGATTTGATGCAAGGCTCAAGTATCATTGTTTTAATATTACAAAAAAAAAAAAAAATGTATCTTAAATGTTTTCCAATCAATGTATGTTTTTCACATATTATTGGGTTTTTAAAAATATTGTTAAGTAAATTATTTCATGCCAAAATAATTTTAAAATAAAATGATTTTAAATCAAAACTAAATAAAAATTCAGAATTTTAATAACAATATTAAATAAATATTCCTTAACTGATAACATTTTTCATATATATTTTTTTTAATCCGAGCCGCAATGTTGAGCGGCTAATATGCATGTCCCCATTGGAAGTAAGCTCCGGGCAGTCAACCTTTGACATCGTATGTTACATTGTTTTAGTTCAGTAGCCCATCATCTCCTCATCTTTCAAGGATGTCGGAAACTTGCATTAATAATAATAATAATAATAATAATAACAACAACAACAACAACAACAACAACAACAACTGCCTTTGATTTCGGCTATCTCTACGGTTTCTAGTTACTGTCAATTCCCATATTAACATCTTAGTTTTATCGATAGCATAAAATTTCAAATTAATTTAAAACATTATAAAAGAATGTATTGCTGATGTAAATAGATTTTAAATATTTTTGTTTTAATTTAAACACATAAATATTGTTTACTTATAAATTCAAATTCAAATAAATTTCTAATGTAAAATTTTAGTAGTGTAATTCATATAAAATATAAGAGGAAATGTCAAACAAATCTCTTATAAGAGATAGGGCATATAAATAAATAAATAAATAAATAAAAGTAAGGTGATGATGGTCAAGTCCACATCTTTTTGCCCTTAATAAAAAAGCCCAGGCCCGTGTCTAATTTTTTAGTTTTTTTACAGAAATTCTATTTTTATTTTTGTCTTTTCCTTTATTTTCTTAAGTGGGGTGACAGGTCGCCAATATATAGTTGATTGTTTTATTTTTTAATCATATATGTGTCTAGAAATTACCAGCAACATAATTTTCAGCTTGTTTGTACTTAAAATTACCACCAATATAAACCTCCAAAAATCACCTAACAATCTTAAAATATTCTAAAATAACTTTAAAAAAACAAAAAACAAAAAATGAAATCCAGTTTACTTTTCCTGCCATGAAGATTATCTTTTTTGGTGGCCAGAATATAGCCAACAAAAAAGACTTTTCCTCTTTCTTTTGTTGTTTGACTTCTCTCACTTCTCTCGAACATGAAAACCTAAAAATAAATAGAATGAACTTTCAGAATAACATTACAGCTCTAAAAAATCTGAGATTAATCGTGTATTTACATTGCTGACCTCTCTGTTTTAATTTTGTCTTTATACTACAATTTTAAAATTTATTTTCATGAAATCATGTCAGGAAAAGATTAAATAGAAAATCTAAGAACAGAAAATGAAAAAATAAATAGACGGGGAGCATCTCACTGCTCATATAAAAAGTAAGTTAGTCGACCATTATTTTGCTAGTTGAACTAAGAATTTTTTTATTTTTTATTTTAGGTTTGAATCATGTGGTTAATATAATAATTATTAGAGATTTATATATTTATTAATTTTAAAATTTATAAAATTAATCGAGATATGTATAAATTGAATAGAATATGTTTAGTAAAAAAACAAAAGTTAGTACATAAATTCGTTAATTATAGGTGAAGTGGTGGTCGTTTTTTCCCGAGAAAGGGGAGCAGGTGAGCTACTGAAAATTATTCAATGAATTGTAGAGGTGGAAACTCCATTTGTCGACATTGAATATATCACAATAATTAATTATTAACTATAAATATAAAACGCATAGAGAATTTATAGTACAAAATATACAGTGGATTCTCTTATATATGTGTTATAAATGGACTGTTCATAATTTAAAAAAAAAACAATTACTCTTATTGGACAAAATTTGAGTCCAAATTGCTGGGGAAATATGAGAAATCAAAGTGAAGAATATGAAGGGAGTGAGTGGCTATAACAAAGTTTGTGACAAAAATTTATTATAGTTTTTTTATTTTCAAATCATAAACACTGATTGGACCCTCGAATTTAAGAAGAAAAAACAATTTTAATCCATAATTTTATTTTTTGATTATTGGTTTGAAAGAAATGAGAGGAACATTGAAGTCCCAGTTGCGTGGGACCATGACAATTGGGAATTCGAGGGAGGAAAAGGCTACTTTAATCAGCATTTTCTTATTAATTAATATTATTATTATTATGTCGACCCTCTTCAGATTATTTTCTTGGTTATTTTAAGTAGCATGCAAAGGCAGATGTTTCTTCCTGCTAGTTATGCAAGCATTGACCTTTTGGAGTGACAGCTAGGTTTTCTCTTACATGTTGTTTGAGCAACCATTTGTAATAATAATATCAGGTAATTTTAACCTGGGTGCAGCTGCACTGGTTCAGCTCTAGGTTTGTTCATTAGAGATTATTAATTTGAATTTTGTAAATCTTAGATTTATTGGAGATTTATATAGTCGTAAATTTCAGTATTTGTAAAATTAATTCAGATACACGCAAGCTAGTCGAACATCAATGGTAATAAAAAATCATGTAATTATTTGTATCTTTTGTTTATTAACCTCATTTGAAAAGAAAAAAAAACTTTTTTAAAAAAAAAAACATGATTGTTTAGATGGCACTCTATTAAAAAAGTGATATTTGATATCTAAGATTATTGTGATTAGAAAATTCAACATTTCAAATAAATTATTAAATTTACCTGCGCTAGTTTGAACAATAAAATAAAAACAAATCATTTTATTAAGATCTTTCCAGCACATGAATATGCATTTTGTTCTTTCATCTTTTTTTCCTTGTTATTTATATCAACTCATTTAATAATTTTTTGAAATATCATATTTTTCATCAACAAATCTTAAAATATCATGTTTTTTAATTATGACACGCATCAAATTATGCTATTTAGCCAAAATAAATTTCAAATGGTGCTATTTTACTAAATTTTTCTCCTGCCAATGTTAATTATCAAACAAAAATCTAATTTTGTTCACAATCTATAGTACCATGCCAAAAAAGGAAATTAGTGGGAATAATAACATAAAAGATGCATACGATTCCTAATTCATGACCATCAAAAACAATATTATTTAAACATGAACATCACCTATTTATTATTAATACCTCTTATTTAATTTATTAATATATTTTTAAAACATAAACATCACCTATTTCTCACTCTAGTCTTTAATTATTATTTAAAGAGGCCAGTCCATTATCTTTTAATTATTTCACTTTTAAAATTGAATTGCTCTTGCCTTTTCATTGTTTTTTCCCTTTAATTTAATGTATCCTTCAACAAATCAATTTAAATTCTTCATAATTAAAAATATAGGAGACGAATTATTGAAAGTGACTAATATCTTTCAAGAAGACTCGAAGTAAATTAAATTTTATTCTCTTGGTTGGTTAATTTGTAGCTCAATTAATATCTATGCTACAGCTTTTCCAAGATGTCTCAAGCTCAATTCTCTTTTGTAAAAAGAACAAAAAAGGTTTATATATGAGGAGCCCAACGTCGGTTGCTATTGCCCGTAATCAGGTGAGTTCAACCGGGCTTTTCGAATGGGCCTGAGACGCATGGTTTCTTTTTGGGCCGCAAGGGCTGCTATTGACCCAATGTAAAGATGATCCTCATAGTTCAAAGCCTCCTGCCCTTTCACTCTATTCCCTGTTCACCCTTTTGGGTAGGCGCTAGCTCCAAGTTTTCCATCTAGATGCCAAAGACTATGTACGAGTTCATGTTTTTCTTTTGAAAAAGTTCATTTTTTTATATATTTTAAATCATTTTTTTTTAGTGTTTTTATACTATTTTCATATATACTGATATCAAAAATAATTTTAAAAAATAAAAAAATATCATGTTAATACGTTTCAGAACGAAAATAAACGTAAAAAACAATACATGCAAAATTACAAAATCTATGTTTAGGAGTTTGATCGAGGTTACTTTTAAAAGTGTTTTTCATTCAAAAATGCATCAAAATAATATAAGAATATAAAAAAAATTCAAGTAAAATATAAAAATAAAAATAAAAATTTCAAGTTTTTTCAAGCACCCACTTCGCGTCCAAACACAAGTCACCTATCTTTTGATCGTAGCCGTCGTGGAGGCAACCAGAGATAGCCAAGTGGCCCTGCTGATATTGGACGGGGTCCACCTTAGTGCCTATGAAATGAGCCTATGATATGTACATGTCATTTAATATGCCCATGATGTTTTAGATAATGAGTCCACACTTGCACCTCGTCACTTGCCCAACCACACAGAGAAAGTCCCCTTCGCATGGCTATTTGACGAGGGTTTTTTTCAACATCTACACTTGATTTCAGATGTCTGTCCAAAATGGTCGATTTAGAGAAATTTGTAAGAACGCATCTCGTCCCTACACGATCGTATAATCTTCAAAGTTTGGAGATGGGGACCATGATCTTGTCGAGGTAAATAGTCCAAGGAAGTGGATGGGCGTGTCTTGTAGAGCTCGTGCTTCTTTCATGTCTACATCCTTAGCCCTCGAAAATGAGAGGGGAGATTGAAAACCTAACCTACATCAATTAACAATAATAAAAAAGAGAGTCGCCTAGTGTTTTAGGGTTTTAGGGTTTACATTATAATAATATAGTGTTCGTCTTTGAAGTTTCAAATGTCAAGCACAATTGCATCTTCGATCACAATAGTTTAGTCAATAATTATGTGTATAGCTAGACAATATTCACGTAGGGCGTAGAAAAGAGTGACCCGACACTATTCTATAAAAGATTTAAAGGATGCTTGAGAGTTTGATTGTTGATGTTTTTTAAGGTGTTTTTTAATTAAAAATATATTAAAATAATATTTTATAAAAATATTTTTTTCATGCTTTCCAAACAAGCAGTTTGATTATTCACCGTCAAATTAAACTCGAGGTATCCATAACATGACAATACTTTTAGATATAAGATTCGTTGAGTTGCTATAAAAAAAACCAAACCCTAAACAAAGGTAATACATTTGAAAGTCATTATTAAACCCAAAAAACAACCTAAGACATCAACAACAATAAATAACCCCAAAAAACTCAAAATTAAGATAATTATCACTCTTGCTCTTTGTTTCTAATAGTTAAAGGTACATTAAACATTACACCCTTGCATAGATTCATATATATATATATATATATATATATATATATATATATATATATAAGTGGGTTCGAAAATAAATCAAAAATAGCCTTAACCCAAAAATAAATAATATTTTTTATTTGCCTCAAACTGGAATATTTTTCTCCTCAACTAAACACAAACATGCATGATGGTCTCACAATGTCCCCATCAAATCCAATAGTCTGCACCTTCAGCCCAAACCGACCTTAAGAAAATCATAATCTTTGGAATGTTTTTAGTAACCCTATCAATTATAATGATATAAAAATATTAATCAGCTAACTAAAATTAATAACAAACCTAAAAGAGAAGGGGAAAACATTGTATCCCTTCTCACATATCAATATAAATAACTACATTCTTTAATAAAAAAAATTATTTGGTCATCTATTTTTTTTAATTTCATTCTTCTACACTAGTTAGGATTCAAGGTTAATAATTTATTTTTATTTCTTTTTTAATGAAGTTATTACACTTTTTTTATAATAAAAAATATATACGGGGACAACAATTTACAATAATGCTTTTGATCGTGGTCAATTGAAATCTTTTAAATGTTGATCTAAGTTTTTTTTTTTTTTTTTCATTTCAAAGCTCTTGAGTTTAATGAAGAAGAGAAAAGGTCGTTAGAAAGTAATAATAATATATAAAAAAGAGTTATTGGGTGGTCGTATTTTGATTAAAAAAAAATAAACTTGGCATTGACAGGTTTTATTTGACATGTAAAGATCCATTGAGGTATTTTAAGTCTTTATATTGCCAAAAAAAAGTGTGAGCAATCATTTTGTTTTCAATCAATTTTTGCGAGTTTAAACTTTTTGGAGTAAGATTAATTGTTTTTCTAAGCTGTTTGTGAGATGATTTTAGATAAAAATTAGTTATTATTTAAAAAACATAAAAAACTCATCATGATTTCTTAGACATTTTTTATAGGAAGTGTGGTTTGGATGTTTTTCAAAGAATTTTCTAAAATATTAGAATGATAATTTTTTTTATTTTTAAAAAAAATATATTTTTAATATAAACATGTAATATAAAAACACAGAAATATGATTTAATATATATATATATATGGGTCAGTTTGGCACAACTGTTGCGGTAGTTTTTGAAAATATTTTTTATTTAGAAATACATCAAAATTATTTTTGTTTTATTTTTTAAAAATTATTTTTGACATCAGCACATTAAAATAATTTAAAAAAACTAAAAAAAAATATTTAAATAAAAAAATTAAATTTTAAGCAAACAGCAGTATAATCACATAAACAAACAGCTCATATTCTTTTAAAATGATCTTGAAATACAGTGCGAAACAGATAATTAATGGTTGAAATCTATGCACAGCAACCGAGACATCATCTGTTTTAAATAAAAAAACAACAAAGGGTCATATGTCCTTAAAAAAAGAAGTAAAAGGGGTCAAATGCATGATTTGACATGAAAGCCTAGACGTGATGATTCTTTTTTTTTTTATGTAGGGTTAGATGCCTAGGATTATTTTTTAATATTTTTAATTTTAATTAACTATAGACAAATATTTTACATTATATTTTATTAATCATTAAACTTTGTCATGACTTTTTAGATTATAATAGCTATTATCATGATAATTTATAATGCTACTATTATCATCAAGATTGTAATACTTTAAATTATTATTATTAGTATTGTTAAAATAATAAAAATTATTAATTTGCTTGTGAAATAAAAAAACTCAAAAACTTTAATAAAAGAGTAAGCAATAAAAAACACATCTCAAATTATTATTATTATTATTATTATTATTATTATTATTATTATTATTATTATTATTGAATATATAATAGAAAAAAGTAAAATTACCTCGAAGAATAACAAATATTAAAAATTATAACAAAATATTTTTTTAAAAATAAAATTAATGACAAAAGAAAAATAAATATTATTAGCCTTGACAAAATCATTTGAAAAAAAACATCTTAAATGATTGTTGTTGTTGTTGTTGTTGTTGCATAAAAAATGAAAAAAAAATCTCGAAGAATTAAAAAAATAAAAAATTATAACAAAAGAGTAAGGAAAAAAATAAAGTAAATGACAAAATAAAAATAAACATTACTAGCCTTAAAAAATCATTTGAAAAACATATAAAATTATAATGAAAACAAATTAGCTCCAAGAATAAAAAACTAAAAATTATAAAACAACTTAAGCAAAAAAATAAAATAAATGACAAAACTAAAATAAATATTAGTAGCCTTAAAAAAACATTTGACTTGAAGAATAAAAAGAAATAAAAAGAAAAAGACATATTAATTTCCAAATGATCACTAATACAAATAAAAATTTAAGGACTAAATAAAAAATATACAACCCGAACAAAAGAGAAAAATAAAATAAAATAAAAACTAAAACGAAGAGAATATACATATAAACATAGATAAAAATAGAAACTAATACATAAAAATATACAAAATAACAAAGGAATTAAATTCAAATAAAACAGTTAAAATTAGAAGGACCGAAATAAAAATTAAATATATGATTGATTTCAATTGAATGACCAAATTGAAAAAAAAAATCAAACTTCTATACCAAAAAAATTAGAATATTTAAAATCAAATCCAAAATTAAAAGAATAAGAACCGAAATGAAAATGCAATATATAATTAACTTCAATTGAAGGACAAAATTGAAAATAATCCAAATTGTTATACTGAAAAGATTAAGGGATTTAATATAAAACCAAAAATTAAAAGAATAAGGACTGAAATGCAAATGAAATATATAATTAATTTCAATTGAAGAACTAAATTGAAATCAATCCAAACTTATATCACATAAATCACGACCATACAAACAATCAAAAGCCAAGGGACAAAAATGAAACCACCATATACATAGGGGGTCGAAGTGTCACCTAACCTTTAGTAGGGAGAAAATGGTACAAAAAAGTTCAACCGACCATTATGGACAGCCACACGACCCTCAATTAGACTGAGGACATGGCGGCGGCTTTGATAAGACGTTGAATGAAAATTTTTCACCACCATATGACATTGAATGTGCCACTAGCAAGCGTGACTAAGAAAAATATTGACAGCGAGACGCTAATAGTGATTGAAGGATTTTTTTTAAATAGCAAATTACCTAAACACCCCTACCTCCAACTCTTTAATTTTCTCGTTTTGGGGGCATACCTGTATCTATATATTTTAAAGAATTGTGAAATATCAGGAAGACCCTGGCGACAGTTTTTTTTTATATGAAGGTAGTATGATTATTTTACTATGCAAGAAAAATATAAAAAAATCAAAAATACCACCGGTTCATCTACTTTTTTTTGTCTGTTGAAAGAGGTAAAATAATATTTTTACTGGGAGAAAATACACGACAAAAACTAAAATACCTCTAAATATTCTAATAATGTCAACTGGTCCCTTGAAAAAATCATAGATGTCCTTAATTCCCAAGGCAAAATCTGAGGCACACTAAGAGGTAAACTAATATTTACACTATTAAAATTCACAGTAAACCATGTCTATATCTACAGAGAATGTCTGAGCTTATTTAGATTTTTGTATAAAATTAAGTGTTTTATGAGAGTATTAATATTATTGTTTTTCATTTTTTATTTTCCCAATAAGAAAAAAAAACACATGGATGTTCAATTAAAATATTTTTTTTATAATAAAGTTCTTTAATATATTTTGATATTATTTTATCATTTTTTTTGTTTTCAATTAAAGTAAATCTTACTTTTACGATCGTAATTCGTATTTTTCTTAAAATTTATTTTTTTCTGTTAAAAGAAATATCTCGTTAACAAAAAGCATACACGCTCTTTAATTTTTATTTCTAATTGATATAGTTGCTTTAATTTTTGTTGTTTTTTTTATTCAATAAACTAAATTCTCAGTATAAAAAGAATCTTCTGTTTTCAAAAGATAAATACATGAATAAAAAGGAATAACTTCAATGAAAAAACAATACATTTCTCTTCAATGATTTCATTATTTGTCTTGCTTGCAAATGCATGTTTTTGTGATTGTTCAAATAAAAAAAAACATTTTTTATTAAAAATAATCTAATAATGAGTTTATCAAGTTAATTTAATTTATCTTGATCAATTTAAAAATCATTGATTAGATGTTTTTCATATAAAAAGAGTTAAATCAATGCTGGTTTTGATTTTTTATTTTAAAATCAATCCATACTTTTATGAGTAGATTTAATCTATATAGTTCATACTTTTAATAAAATTTATTGATGAACGAATGCAAATGTATTATTTGACATTGCATTCCAAAAACACTTTAAAAAAATATTTATATTTATATTTATTTTAAATTATTTTTTTATTGTTTTAATGTGTTGATGTCAAAAATAATTTTTAAAAAATAAAAAAAAATTATTTTGATGCATTTCTGAAAGAAAAACTTTTAAAAACAATATTTACCACACTCTCAAACAAGTACCAAATCACAAATACACTTTAATAAGCTTGTCCATGCTAGGTCACGTCCCACCAATTTGTGTTCAAACCCAATCCTCTAATCGGGTTGCTAGGCAACTATATTCACCCACCACTCTCGGCTAGGTTCACCAAAATAATAATAATTATAATAATAATAATAATAATAATAATATCCGCGGCAGAGTAGGAGCAAGGAGGATACGATGCCTTAGCATTACAATATAAACGTCAAGTCGTGCAGTGATGCCCCATGCTTATAAAGAATTTTCTTTGCCGTTTTGGTGCTGTGATGGCGACGGATCTCCAAATACAGAATAAATTATATGTTCTCTTTCAGAAATTTGTTGAGCCAGCCACCGCATTGCAGCTATGTGTTGATTAAAAAAGTTGCGGTATTTTTTTATTTTTAATTTTAATTTATATGATGTCTCAGCAATATATAACTCCTCTCTCTCAAGAAAATGCCATGTTAGTTAAACGTCTTACGTTGGTGATCACCAAGGTTGTCCTCGCAAAAATAATAAATCGTTTGATCATCATCCCTCGAATATTTATTGATAGAGAAAAACAAGTGTTTGATTAATATTATTGTTTAATCCGGTCAGTGGTTGCTTAAACGACTTCATTTTGGTGCTGGAATATTGACTTGGGTTTCCTATTTTTTTAATCATCTGTCGTTTTATCAGGGGTGATGATATATTAATGTTTGAGGTATAAAATAAAGAGCTCCTGGGAAAGTTACTAATGTTTTCGGACATGGCAGGAAACATTCATAAGAGATAATCAGGCAGAAGAAGAAGAAGAAGAGGAGGATGAAGCGTCACTCTCCTGTCTTGTTGGATAGGAAGTGTCATTTCAAGTGTGCATGGAGGAATTTCAGAATTCATAACATTTACAAAGTTTAACCAGGTGTATTTCAAAAATATGTTTGAAAATATTTGATTTTTTTATTTTAAATTAAAAAAATAATATTTTTAGATCATTTTCATGTACTGATATCACAAATGATATTTTTTCAAAAATAAAAAATAACTCATATAAAAAAAATCAAAACCTACTCAATAGAATTAACTTAAAATCAATAAAATATTGAAACAATAGAATTGGAGGAAAAATATATGAAAGGTAGATTAAAAAAAAGCACAATAAACTTCTCCATTGCTTTCATGTAAAAGCAAATTAAATTTTCATTACAAAGAGGGAGCACCACCCAAAATTAGATGTGGATCGTTCTGTGATGTGTTTTGAAAGCCACATTTCGCAGTGCCATCAGAGGCTAAATCAGTGTCAATTAGGAGCAATTGTCAATCGGTCCATCTCCTTTTTTCTGTCATGTTTCCAAGGCTGAAAGATGCTTCTGAAGTTTTTCTTTCACATATCTCTCTCTGCAAGTAAATAAATAGGTAAATGTAATTAATTGTTGATATACTTTATAATTTATTAATTTGTTGTTTTTAATAATTAATCATTTATTTTCAGGTTTTGTTGCTCATTACTTGATGTAAAATTATTTTTTTTAGTAAGTGGTGTTTGACACTACGTTTCAAAAATAAATAAAAAAATATTTTTATTTTTAATGTTAAATTAATTTTTTTGATGTTTTTATATCATATTCATATACTGATGTAAAAAATAATTTTTTAAAAATAAAATAACATCATTTTAATATATTTCTAAACAAAAATTATTTTAAAAAATAATCTACACTAAGTCTTTCAAAATGTCATATTATTAAGTTCAAAGAATCAAGGAAATGGTGCTCCAAAAACCCACACGTGCTAGCTCAATGCACGTGTGAGCTTTAAATCCAAATTCCATTTTACTTATGACATCTCGTACCTGTTTGGCATTGTGGTGCGATCTACGATTGCCAGATCGCACCACAATGTGATGTTTTGTTAGCAGCCAAACACATTTTTTTCATGTGGGACCCACACAAAATTTTCGCCAAAACGCCGATTCATGCAAAGCATCAATTTCATGCTTTTTTCTCTCCGATCCATGGTTATTGAAACGGTGATACCAGTTGAATAACCGTTGGAAAAAAAAACCCACAATTATCCTCTCTCTCTCTCTCTGCCCAAAACAGAGCAGCCATGGAAGCCGAGAGCTTCCAACGCTGACTCCGGCCACCACAGGCCACCATTTGCGATGAAATCACCACAGGAAGAACCACCTCGGACTCCTCTACCCGTCGGTATCCTCCATTTAAGCTCTCGTCGTGGTCGGTGAACAATACCGCCACCTTCCAAGGCTGCCTCCGGCCACCACAGGCCACTGTTTCAGACGCCACCACCACAGGAAGAACCACCTCGGCCTCCTCTACCCGTAGGTATCCTCCGTTGAAGCTCTCGTCGTGGTTGGTCGGAAGGCACTATTCACTTGAATTATATACGCTGCACTGTCGCGAAGAAGACGTACAGTGCAGCGCACCGTTTATTAGTTGGGCTTGGGCTGCACTCGGCCCAGCCCAAGTCCACCAAAGTTGGGCTTAGGCCCAATTTGGTTGGGTTGCCCTTGGCCCAGCCATTTTTTTAAAATATATATTTAAAAAAAAAATATGTAGATACAAATCAGTTCTAATGGAAGGGAAATATCTGTTCGTGATGAAATTGCAAGTAGTTTGATGGGAGAATAAAAAATAATATATTGTTTTTTCATGAATTATTAATTACATTATATTATTATAATTATTAAATTTACAATATTTAAAAAAATTATATACATATAAATATATACCCTTTAAAGTAATTTCACAAGTTAAAAGCAATATGAAAAACTTGGTAACCAAACACCCAAAACTGCTTTTTTTTCAACCTCCAACTCAACCACAGTTTTAACCAAACACTTCACTGCTTATTTTGAACCACAGTAAAAACGTTTTTTTTTTAAACTGATTTTTTTCAACCTCAATCGCAAAAGCAAAAGCAATGCCAAACACACCCCTCATCTTTAAAGGCGTAGTTTGGTATTGTTTGTTCTCTATTCCAACTTTTGAACCTCTCATTTTATAAATATATATTCTACCCAAGAGTTCTTTGAAATTATTATTTTTATTTATCTATAATTTATTTAAAACATATTAATATTCCATGTTTAATAGCTTATATTAACAATTAAATCGCAATAAAATCTCAACCCTAGAAATGAACAGACCCGACCATGTGCTCATATAAATTCTCCTAAATTAAGAAGCGTGTCCACCTGTCATTTTTCTCCCTTTTCCCTTCATGCCCCGCAATAATTCTCAAGGGATCACATCCATGATTGAACGCATAGCAATTAATTAAAATATCCGACATTAAAAAATGAAGAAAATCACATCAAGTTGGGGGCGATAACATGAACAAACCCATGCTCATGATTCAACTCATTTCACATCTATCTTAGGCCTTTGTAACCTACCAACCCAACAATTCTCCAATAACGATAAGGTACCATACCTTCTATCTCCTCACCTAATCCGAACGCATGATTGTCCGAATTTATTACTAAACTAATCACACCCGTCAATCTAATTAATAAAACCATGCCGAACCGAATCACCACATCACAACAATATTATAAGTTATTGCAATTCTGTTCATCTTTACATTTTTAAAAATTAAAAAAATATTTTAAATTATTTTTATTTAATAATATTTAAGGTAATATGTTATCACAAAACTATATATTATCCAAATTATAACTTCACCCTCTAAATTCTGCCCGTCAACTTCTATTGATCACTCGTACATAACTTTTTAGTGATAGGTTTGCGCATGAGTTGACCTTGTAATATTTGTTTTGTACTCGGTTTTAAAAGTATTTCTTTTTTAATTTTTAAATTATTTTAATATGATGGTATCATTTTTTAAAAAAAATATATCATTTTGATATATTTTTAAATAAAAATTATTTTCAAAAACAACTTCAACTACTCTTCAAAACAAAAACATGCCCTGTAAGAATTTCACTTTGTTATAGTTTTTGTGGTGGCAACTTGAAAAAGGAAAGTTAAAAAAATATTATAAATTGTAATTTTTTTTTATATATAATTAAGGTCTTAAAATTGAATTTTTAAAGGAATCTATATAAAATTATTTTGTATTAATTGATTAAGTATTTTCAAAATAAAATTATTTAATTAACAACACACTTGCTAACATATAATCAACGACAAAACTATAATAGATACAAAACACCTTTCAAAATCATTCTTCTTCTTCTTTTTTAGAAAATGGGATCATGAACTCATGAGCATAGTCAACTGAGGCGGCTGAAAAAAAAAAAAAAAAATCCTTTCATGTGTTTTTTTTAAAGGTTCTATCTCGTGATTTATGACCTCATGTGGGGCCTCCAATCCTTTGTTTCCGACACAGCCGACCTCAGTAAAGGGATTCTTGTACAATATTGTTTCTATACCTCTATTTAATAAAATAGAAATATTTATTAATTATATTTTATAAAATAAAAACTACATAAAAACATTTTACAAACAAAATAAAAATTACTCAAAACTCACTTATCATATACATAAAAAATAACACACAAATATTTCTAGGATATTTTATTTATTGAGTTTGACGGCTATAAAATTATCTCCTCGGGATTTGATTCCACGATTAACTATAATTGAATGGAGATTTCAAGTCCGCTCCCATGCTCTCGCAAAAACCAGAGTCTAAAGTGAATGCATAGCAACGTGATAAAAATTATTTTCAAAGTATTTTTTAAAAATATATTAAAGTTATTTTTTAATTTATTTTTAATATAAATTTTAAAATAAAATGAAAAATTAAAAAATTCAATTTTTTTTTTCTAAATTAAAAAATACAGCCCAATCAGAATAATAAACACTACCGTATGTTTCTTGATGGTGGACCCCATATTCCATTTTAAAATCAAGTTTTATCCAAACTCATGTCACGATCCTTTGTCACCGGTTCGGTAGGTCACATTCTTTCTGATTACTTACCGAACCAGTCATGACCTTTCCACCTGCCCAACCGGTTCGTCTTTGCCAGGGAGGTTTTCTGCGTCGCAGGACCACCATAACTATGACGTGACAGAGTATTATTGGATCGCTGAAATGATTTCATTTTTTTTACACGCCCATATATAAAAGTATTCGAGGAAGAACAAAAATAGAGAAATATTCAATACTTTATTACCATGTGGATTGTATCGATAGATTCTAAGAAAATGAATATCTTGGTGTTAAAAGAATTGGCTTATCTGTCACTGCAATACTTATATTATCTGATAATGTATATATTATGAATAATAATAGACCAATTAAACTAATAAATAAATATTACGAGTTAATTTTTATATTTGCCCAGCTCTGCTTGAGTTAATTTTTATAAAATATTAAAAATTGAGTTGATGCAATAAATCAAATTCCGAACTACTGCATCCCTATTTCTGTGGTATGAAAATAAAAATAAAAATAAAAACCAAATTTATTTGGGACAACCAAACACTGGAAGCTTCTTTTTTCAAGCGATGTCATTTAAGCAACATTAGCCAATAGAATGGTGCCAGGTCATCCGGCTGCATTTCTGGCCTATCAAGAACTTACTCTATTTGAAATTTACCTATCAAAACTTTAACTCTCATGTGGGGTGAATTTAGGTTGAATTTCCAAAGAAATTTCAGCCCTCCGAAAGACCAGGGCTAAATACTTCAAAATTATTACAAGGGAGAGTACTTGGCTGCTGGCTGCTTTCTTCAAGCCCCGCTCAACCTGCACACCTTTACCCACTCACAACTTGCCACTTCACCCACTGCCCTCAGTTGCTTTGCATAAATGACCATTTACCCTCCCTCGGTCACCCAAGGGGTATATCTTCCATGATATAATTTATAAGTACGGTAGATTTATAAACACCAGAATACCACCTCCCATCTTACATGGTTTTAAAACCCAAGTATTTTTTTTTTTATAAAAAAAAAATAACGAAATAATATTATTTTAATTGAGTTTTTTAATCGGGGAATTAATTTTCTATTTTAATCAAATTAGCTAGATTTTTTTCTTAAACTTTTCTCCTTCCTAAACCAGCCCAAGTCCTTAAAGTATATTTGATGTTATAATAATGATTATTTTAAAAATGTATTTAATTAATATATATTTTTTATTTTAAAAAAAATATTTTTAACACCAACATATTAAAAAAATTAAAATAAAATATTTTAAAAAATTAAAATTCTTAAAATGAGATGGGCTGCGTTTCCAAACATGTTTTTAAAGTATATTTGCTCTTACAAGTTTTAGAAAAAAATTAAGTTTTTTTAATTTTTTTATTGAAATTAAGATTTTTTAAATATTTTTAGATTATTTTAATATATCTATATATATATATAAAATAATAATTATTTTTTTCAAAATATTATTTTAATATAATTGAAAATAAAAGAATACTATAAAAAATAACAAATAATACATTATAAAACACTCCCTAATCTTAATCGACCACGTATTCCATTTCCACTAGTTCGGTCTAGGTTTTAAGACAATTCTCTATACTCTCTGCCTTTGTCTATTCTTTATTATTATTTTTGTAATATGCTCCATTTGATTTTATTACACGCTTCCGTTTTATTGGATAAGCGATTTTTCAAGATAGAAAAACCCAAAAATAAATATATTTTTTCCCTTTTTTTTTTCATGAAAGAATACAGAGAGAGACACATAGGATTTGAGATGGAAGAAGATGAAAATTCCCTCTTTCTCTCACTCACTCAAAAACGCTCACTTTCTCTTGCACTAAAAGAGAAGCTTGTAGCTTTAACCTTGCCAAGATAGTTTGTCTAGATCTGTCATAAAACTCGAACTTTCACCTTCTCAGCTGGAACTAAACAAACTGGTAAGAGAACTTCCCTCTTGCAACCTTAAGAAAATCATTACTCGGGTACTTTGATCGCTTCCATGTATGCTTCTCTATCTTTCCTTAACTGGATTTCTCTTGTTTTGCCTTTCTATGCTCTTGTGCCCGTGTTCCTGGTTGAGCTTTGCTGTTTGGAAATAATAAGAGTTTTTCATTGATCACATGAAGGAAAGATCTTCTTTGTCAAGTTTTTTTTGTTTGGTTTATGTTTGTTCTGCTTTTTTTTTTTTTTTTTGACTTAGTGAAGGTTCTTGCCTCTAAAAAACAGATCTTTTACTAGTTTGTGATCTGATTATTTCTGGTTAATTTTGTTTTTGCTTTAAATGGTTTAATGAGAAATGGATATAGTCAGGTTGGAATATGTGTACTTATTTTTCTAGATAGTGGTTTATATTTGTGTATATATTGATTAGTATTGATTGTCAATACCAAAAAATTAGTATTGATTGTTCAGTTTTAGTGTCTTGACTCTTTTTTTATCTTCTTTTGGGATGAATTTTTTGGTTTTGTTCACTGCTCTCTTTTCTCATTTTCTGTTTGGTTGCTGGAAAAACTCGGAAAATGAATGTGCAAGGGAAAAGAGTCAAAAGAATACAAAATTGTACATATCTAGCATGCCGAGTTCATTATATATATCTTATTTTGCTTCAAATTGTATGAAGAGATGAAATAATCATGAAATGCTGTCTTTTTTCTTTTCTGTACACCATTCCTAGACCTTCACACAGTTAAGAGTCCACAATCATATCAAGATTGTAATGTTTTCATTTCAGTTTCTCTAACCGAGTAAATATTACTTTTTTTACAAGCGAATGATGAATTATAACGATGATAAAATATAAGCCTGCTACAGATACGTTCTGTTGTTTCATTGATGGAAATTACAGGACAAGAATGCCTGTCAAAGTAAATTCGTTTTTGGGATTTGCTTTCATTGCACTTCTTTTATTGGCCAATCCAAGAACAAGTGAAACATTCCCTGCAAAATCTAAGAATATTGATCATGAATCCGATTTTTCTTCAATTGTCCCACTAGAGTGTGTGTCATTTGGTGCTTTTGATATTTCCTGGATCCTTTGCAAAAAAGAACTTTCATTATTAGCAAGGGTTAGGTCACTTGGTACTGCATATTACAATGGTTTTGTACTAATCTAGGGGTGGTTTTGCCCCATTAACCCACGTATAAATATGCTGATAGCTCCTTTTTTTTTTTTTTTTGTGTTTTCCTTGTAATTGTGTTACTTTGTGTTGTCTTCCATGAATAGATGAAAAGTAGGTTGGTCTATTGCTCTTGCTGTTTGATTCAGTTGATCAACATGTTTTGTACTTGTATGAAAGATAAATATTTGGTGCTCTCGTGGGCCAATTAAGTGTTAACAGGGCACTGATTGTTTTTTTTTTTCTTGCAGGTTGATGCAAATGGGCTTGGTTTTAAATTTCATTTGTTGTTTTAGTAAATGAAAGCATGTGCTGCCGATTAGAGAGATTGAAGCTTGCTGCGATTCCTACACCACCTACAAGTTCTTTTGAAAAAACCAGACCCTCAAACATAGACATGAATCACTTAACTATCAAGACTGAAGATGCTTTTGTTAACTTGCTTGAGCTTGCTGCCAACAACGATGTTGAGGGCTTTAAGAAATCTATTGAGCATGACCTATCTTGTGCTGATGAAATTGGACTATGGTATGGCCGACAAAAGGGCTCTAAGCAGATGGTCAATGATCATAGGACCCCACTGATGGTTGCTGCTACATATGGCAGCGTTGATGTTCTAAAGGTGATTCTTTCTGTATCCGATGTTGATGTCAATCGCTCTTGTGGTCTTGACAAGAGCACTGCCCTTCACTGTGCTGCTTCAGGTGGGGCTGTGAATGCTGTGGATGTTGTGAAATTGCTTTTAGCAGCTGGTGCTGATTGTACTTTGGTAGATGCCAATGGTCACCTTCCAATTGATGTTATTACTGTTCCACCAAAGCTCCAAGATGCGAGATTGATTCTAGAAGAGCTCCTTGCTGCCGATGGTTCTCTTGTTGAGCACAATCTTAGGGTTTCCATAGCCAACTCAAATTCAAATTCTCCGCCTCTTTCACCTTCCCAGGAAAATGGGTCTCCACTATCTGGCGCAGATTCCCCATTGAAGTCAAAGCTATATGAAGCACCTGTTTCCTTTGTATCAGAGAAGAAAGAGTATCCTGTTGACCCATCTCTCCCAGATATCAAGAATAGCATCTATTCAACCGATGAATTCCGAATGTATTCATTCAAGGTAAGGCCTTGTTCCCGTGCCTATTCCCATGACTGGACCGAGTGTCCATTTGTTCACCCAGGGGAAAATGCTCGAAGAAGGGATCCTAGGAAGTTTCATTATAGCTGTGTCCCTTGCCCTGATTTTCGAAAAGGGGCCTGTAGACGTGGAGATATGTGTGAATATGCTCATGGGGTTTTTGAGTGCTGGCTACACCCTGCTCAATATAGAACCCGGCTGTGCAAGGATGGCACAAACTGTGCGAGGAGAGTTTGCTTTTTTGCCCACACTGTTGAGGAGCTCCGCCCATTATATGTATCCACTGGTTCTGCTGTTCCCTCTCCACGCTCGGGTACATCAGCTGCTGCTGCCATGGATTTTGCTGCTGCCATGAACCTCTTGCCAGGATCCCCTTCAGCTGCATCCATTATGTCACCTTCACCATTCACTCCACCTATGTCTCCTTCTGGCAACGGCATGCCACATTCTTCTTTGGCTTGGCCCCAACCAAATGTCCCAGCCTTGCATCTCCCTGGATGCAATATGCAGTCTAGTCGCTTGAGATCTTCTCTTAATGCGAGAGATATTCCAGCAGATTACAGCTTGCTTCCAGAATTTGATGTGCAGCAACAACATCTCCTAAGTGAGTTATCCAGTCTCAGCCAACCATCTTTAAGCAATAACTCGTTGAATCGCTCTGGTAGATTGAAAGCTTTGACTCCTTCAAATCTTGATGATTTTTTTTCTGCTGAGAGCTCTTCTCCTCGGTATGCTGATCAGGCTTTGGCATCAGCTGTTTTCTCCCCAACGCACAAATCTGCAGTACTGAATCAGTTCCAGCCGCAGCAAAGCATGCTATCGCCTATCAATACAAATTTTTCTCCTAAGAATGTCGATCATCCTCTATTGCAGGCTTCATTTGCATCAGGCAGGATGTCTCCCCGGAGCGTGGAACCTATTTCTCCAATGAGCTCTCGATCATCTGTGTTAGCTCAACGAGAGAAGCTACAGCAGTTGCGTAGCCTCAGCTCTAGGGAGCTAGGCTCCAATGCTGCTGCTATTGTTGGCTCCCCAGTTAACATTTGGTCGAAATGGGGTTCCTCAAATGGGAAACCAGACTGGACTGTTAGTACAGATGAGCTAGGAAAGCTCCGGAGATCAAATTCTTTTGAGCTTGGTAATGGAGACGATCCTGATTTATCATGGGTCCAATCACTTGTTAAGGAATCTCCAACTGAGATGAAAGAAAAGTTAAGAATGCCTATTTCTGGAAGTGTCGCAGCAACTGCATCATCAAGCGAGAGTTCAAATATGAACTCCCAAATCGAACCTATTGACATTGACCATGTAGTAGAGTCATGGGTTGAGCAATTGCAGATTGATCAGCTTGTGGCTCAGCAAAACTGAAATACGTTCTAGTGAGCCCTGACGCAGCAGAGCAACAGTCAGTCTTTTGGTAAATAATTTCATGTTTTTTTTAATGATTTTGATGGTTGCGGCAACTAATGGTAACAGCAACTAAAAGGAAGGGGAAAGGGAGAAAGAAAGTCACTTCAAAAAAAGGGAGAATTCATTTTCATGATTTTATTATTACAGAAGTTAGAAAAGGGTGAGATAACTCCTGGGTTATGAAAAATGATTATGCCCAGTCTAGGTGTATTTTTTATTCCAATATCTTAGAATTTTATTATTGTCATTTTTTTAACCTTTTTTACAACGATGAGCAACATGTTACGTTGTAGCTATATTGTCAGGTTTGTTTTACATGTGTATCTCTTATAGTCACTATGACCTCGCAAAATCAGTAGCGGGGCATGAAACTAATGGAGGACTTTTCAAGGCTATGCTGTACTTGGATCTGCAATATGTTTTCTATGTAAACATGGATTTCTTCTTTTTCCTTACAAACTTTGAGATAATCATTCTGGTGCAAGTAGTTCTGAAACAATAAGATTACCGGAAGGTGAAGGTACAATGATCCTGATGCATCTATTTAGGTTTTGTTATCACAACTACTTTTGCTACACATGGTTGTTTCTTTCCTCAGCTTTGCTGCTTTTTATTATCTCTCCTTTAGTGGGTTGTGGGTGGGAATGGAATTGGAACCTGTGCTGCGGATTCCTAATCCAACAAGTGGGACTTGAGAATTGTGGGGAATGTGGATATAGGAGGTGGATAGACTTTTCAGCCTTTTCTGATAGATTAGATGCTAGGTTACCATCTTTTTATGCATAGGTTTGATAAAGCTTAATATACTAAGATGGTACCAATCTTGTTTGATGTAAACCGCATGTGAAGGATTTAGCTTTTGTACAACTTCAAGGAGAGAGAAGTTATTTACAAGTTTGTTTAGCACGGTTCATTCATGCAAGTTCATGTTGTGTTCCATTTTTAAGGTTCCTTGATATGTTAAATTATGTTGTGTCCTCACTCAGTGGTGGTTGAAAAATCAATATGGAATGGATGACATTTCCCTTTCACTAACTCCTTTCAGATGTGGAAAGAGAAAGGTAGAAGGGGGTGGTGGAAAAACTAAAGAGCGGTAAAATTCTTCTTTCGCTCTTCTTTTGTTTATTTTGACAGAAAACTAGCATGGATTAATACAAAAGGAAATTTCGAGGGAATGGTGCCTGGTTCCCCTCTTTCGGTTCCTAGGCCTGATAATTGATGTTTCCTAGTCCTTTTCAAGTTTTCATCAGCGAATCACAAAGGAAAAGAAAATGGGACAATTTTGTGAGACAATTAAAAATGTAGTTAAACGAGAAAGATGAGGAAGACTTTAAAAAAAGACATCATTAGAATACGCTGGCAATGGAGAATGGTTTCTTGACGAGAAAACTTTACTTACAGCAAGTGTTGTTTATGGACACACACACACACACACATATATGTATACGTATATGTATTCAATTTATAATTGTAAACTTATCATGCTTATAATTGTTTACGCTGGCAAGATAGGGTTTATATATATAATAATATAAACCCTATCTTGCCAGCGTAAACAATTATAAGCATGATATATATAAACCCTATCATGCCAGCGTAAACAATTATAAGCATGACAAGTTTACAATTGTGTGTGTGTGTATATATATATATATATATATATATATATATATATATATATATATACACACACACACAATTGTAAACTTGTCATGCTTATAATTGTTTACGCTGGCAAGACAAGGTTTTGATTTAAAAGGTTTATACATGATTTAAAGGAAATTAAATATACATAACAATTATATCATTATATTAGCATTTAAAAAATACTGATTTTTTTTATTTTTATATTTTAAAAGGGGGCGGGTAGCCTGGGAAGTGAGGACTGGGGAGAGAGAAAGGGGGGTAGAGAAAGGGAGGGGGACGGCGGGACAAGGTCTATTTGTGCAAGTGGTGGGTAGGTGTATTTTTGGATAAAATTGTGGGATTGTAAAATCGAACCGATCCAGTCTGATTTTACTGTTTCGTATGATTTTGATAAAGTTTGACCCAAATCGATTTTTATATCCGAGTTAACAAGGTTTGATGAGTTAACTCGCAAAATATTACGATTTTGCGAGTCAACTCGCGATTTTGACAACCATGTAATGGGTTGAATATGTCATATTGCACTATTTTTGTTTTTATGGATGTTATAAATATTTATGAATTTAGTTTGTATTGCTAATTTTTATGGATTTGTATTTAGCCGATGTAAATCTACAGCATGAGTTGTAGGCACCATGCTATCTATAATACTAGATTTAATTTCCATATATTGCATCTCTATTAAATTTCAGATACCCTTTCCTTATTTCCAGATCTTTTTTTTTTGAAGCCTACTAAGAAGAAATTTGAAGATTTTTATATAAAATAAAAGTTTAATCCACAAACTATTAAAAAATTACATGATATACAAGTGATTAGGTCATAAAAATCCTGCTTTGTCACTTGATTTGTAATATTTATTTTTAAAGTTTTTTTTATCTTTTATTATTTATAATATCTATTTGATTTGATTTTAGCAGGTCAAATAAAGTAATACAGATATTATATATGAACTAATTTATTTTTTATATTCCCTACTTTTAACAATGTGACAAGTGGCATGCTCCATTTCTGCTCACAAAACATATTAGTCTTTTAATTACGTATATTTTTAATGAGGAATAGAAAGTAAAAATAAATATATCAATACATGATAAAGTCAAGTGATAAATATAGAAAGTAACAAAGGAAATGAATTAATGTTGAATATGTTAGTGTAAAAAGAAAATCTTAAAATTTAATATGTATTTAGTTTTTGCAATCGTTGTTTAATATTGATAAATGGAAAAAAAAATTAGAGTAAATGGTTGCCGAAAAATATATTAAGTCTCAGAGCTTATTATTTATTTGATAATTTAAGATATTTATGAATCGTGTTAGCTTTCATGATAATAAAAAAATCATTGATAAAATAAATAAATTCTGGAGTTGCATATAAAAAAAACTTATACTTGCAAGGAATCTATATAAAAAGATATCATATTACTCATGAAATATATTATATGCACGGGGTTGCATGACCAATAGGAGTTTTCTTATGATATTTCTTGGTTAAAACGTATGTGAACTATATAGTATATGGTACAATGGTAAAAGATTGAGACTAAGATATTCGTTTTTCTTGTGGTTTCAGGTTTGAATTTTATTATTGCTAATATGATAATCACTGAAGATTTACATGTTTGTTAACTTAAGAATATCGAGATTAGTTAAGATATGACGCAAATCGACCGAAAACTAACATTAAAAAAATATATATGTGGCAATGCAGGACCTATGGTAACAGAGGTCTAAGTTACATCAGGCTCTGAAAGAGTGGAGTTTGCTTGTTCATCATCCTCTTCTGATCTTACTTTTCTAAGGCCATGAATAAAGAAAAGAGAATGATTGTTTCTGAAAACCATGAACGTAAGTAACTCAGTGCCGCATTCTGCTCAATCATGGAGTTGTCTTTAGTACCTCTAAGAAATATGATTATCCACCGTTAGTCAGTAAATGTGGGCTGGCTTGGATTACTTGGTGTTGCCCTCCTTGGAGGGCAGCGGGCTTGGGGATGCACAGGAGAGAGCTCACCCCCCCTCAACAATTCACATTGTTTAATGGATGCTTTGAGTTGATCTTAACTCAAGTGTTCAACATGTTCATGTTAATTTTCAGTAATTTCTTCTTATTCATGATATATTCTGCTGCATATGCCGATAGTCTGCTGCACACTGATCATATTACCTAAGATATAAACGGTGTCCCTATTTTACTGTGCACACAGACTCAGTTTACTATTCATTGTCGCAGTGTAATTACTATTTTATCCCCAGAGGCTGAAATTTTTTAACCTCAGAACCGGGGGCATTTTAGGGTTTTCCAGGGGACACAAATGATATTTTCGGATTTGTTTCACAGTGAAACGATGCAATTAGCCCCCCTAAAAGACAAATAACGCCGCCAGACCCAGGGGTATTTCCGAATTTTCACCACCGGTTTTTTCATAGATATGGATGGGGTCCAGGGCCATATGAGTAATTGACCCAATTTTTATTATTTTTTATCCGGAACACTGCAGGCGCATCGTACAAACATGTCATCAATGTTCCGCCCACACACTCCTGTCAGGTGGCGCGTGCGGTGTACCCAGTCATCATAAATTGTGCTTTCGCCGTCTCATATGGTTCGCCTCCATGTGATATTCCATCACACGCGACGCGGGTCCATAAAATAGGGCTGTGTGATCTCCAATGGATGGTTTTTCTTCCCCCCCTCTCTTTTTTCTCTCTTGCTGCAGCTGAAGTACGGGACAACCCCTCATTATTGTATGAAATTCATTTCGGTCCCTAATCTTCTGATTTCATATTTATTACTGATTTTTCAAAGGAACTTTCGATTATTTTCAATTATGCCCTTGAATTGAAATTGATTATATACGGTAAGTTTCATTTCGGTCATTCATCTTTTGATTTTTGGTTTCTTTTAAGGATTTTGGTATGCAAGTTTGAATATGTTGTAAATTGGTCCCCAAATTAAAATTTGTCATATATATTACTTTTCATTTTGGTCTTTATTCTTTTAATTAGTTCAATAATTGCACTATATTGATTTTTTAAAATCCCTTTATTGTTTTTTGGTCCCAAAATTTTGATTTGTTTTATTTTTATCCTTCAATTGGAATTAATTATATATTTTGTTTTTTTATCTTGTCACTTATTCTTTTAATTCTTTTTATTAATTCATTTGTTTTTTTTTCTTCTTGGACAATTTTTATTTTTTGTCCATATTTATACATTTGTGCTTTCAGATTTTGTTTTTATTTTTTGTCATTTTATTTTTTATTACGGTTCTCATTTTGGCACTTATTCTTTTTTTTTTTTAATTTAGTATTGATTCCTTTCTTCTTCTTCTTCTTCTTCTTCTTCTTCTTCTTCTTTTTTTTTTTTTTTTTTTATCTTTCTTGGACAATGTTTCTTTTTTGTTTGTCTTTATTTATTTATATTTTTGGTTTTTGTTTTAAATTTTTGTCATTTTATTTTTTATTGGGGTTTTATTTTTTTCGATTCAATTCTAAAATTTTAATTTATATTGGTGATCATTTGGAAATTACTATTTCTCAATTTTTCTCTTTTTTTTTTGTTTTCTGTTATTTTTATTTGATTTTCAAATTAGATGATTTTATTGTTTGCACAATAATAATAATAATGAAAAAAATATGATTCCGGCCGCAACAAGGCGCGGGTGTCATGGCTAGTGTGTATATATATATTGAAGCAAATCTTTCTCCATTTATTCTTTCATTTTTGTTAAGTAAACACGTAATTGAGTTCCTCACACGGTGGCAAAGAAATCCCTCATGGTCCTCTTGTAGACGATGATTAATACTCTCTTTCGGTTTAGCCCTCTCAAACCAATCAAATTTCAATCTTTTTTGTAAAAAAAAACCCATATATGCTAATTCTTTACTCATTTAAACGTATGGGTTGATAGAATTCCTTCTGGATTGGTTATAATCAAGTTTATCACAATTTAAACATAAATTAACAAAAATTAGTTTCCTCTCTCTGGTTTGCTAGCTAAGTGGGTAGGAGGTTGATAGGGTGTTGAATATGACCCTACCAATAATCACCATGGTTTTTACATTTGATATGCCATTGGCCTGCGGGTCCAAGTACAAAAAAAAACAAAAAAAAACTCAAAATAAAAATAAAATGATAACCAGGTATTACTAACATGTCTTTTAAAAGGCTTCTGCGTTCCTTCATCTCCTGCTTGGAATGAAAACTTTCATTTTGACATGGTTTGATTTTGAGTTATAGATGATCTAGTTCTGATAAATAAAAAAGGCTAAGCCGTTAGCACTTGCTCAGGGTTTTTCATTTCTTGATCCATGAAAGCTAACTGATAGCTAGAGTGGGAAACCTCACTTCCAGTACACCAGCAGTGTCCCAACGAGAGACTTGAAAAAATGGGAAACAAAAGGAACTTAAATTTATCCGTTGAGAATTAGATGCATGCGAGAAATTTAATGGCAGGCTTTTCAATTCTGAAAATGCTATCTTAAAAAAAAAAGGTTTTTTAAAAAAATTTAGGAACTGCTTTTATAAAGCACTAATTACAACATATACAAGTGCAAATGAGGTTGGATAAAACAGGAGATTCATTTTTTGTAATGTCAGAAAATGAAGTGGTGAAGAATCTATTTCGCTTTAATATTAAGAAATCAAATGAGAACCATACAGTTCCTTGGCATCGCCATGGCAAAAGGAGCCACAACCTTTTCTTTGTACTTGCACATGGAAAATGGGTATGAAGTATCACCAAGAACAAAAATAATATCAAGGTTTTTTCATATACATCAGCTATGACAGAAGGAGATGAAGAAATGTAAATTAGCTCTTTCTTTCAAGTGCCATGGCAGTAATAAGAATATGAAATGATATTAATTAGATGAACCAATGGAGAGATGATCAGCTCTTAAGAAACCCCCAAGGCCCCATACCAGTTCCTATCCTGCAGGTGTTGATGTGTAAAGTGAAAAATAAGTGAAACGAAAGAAACTGTTGAAAATAACTTATTTGAATATCATACAGTTATCATTTCGACACGACTTCTTACCTTAAAAAACCAGCTAATGCACGCAAACTCATGAAAGTGGCCAACGCAACCCAGATGCCAACATAACCATGACTTGAGGATAGTGTAAATAAGCAAAGAATGCTTACAATTGCCACCAGAACCTGGGTGGTGCAAGGAAACGCAAAGTGAAAAAAGGTGATGCAGAGAATTTAACATGAAGATTCAAATTTACTATTGCCAAAATGCAGATGATAAAGTAAATGAATTCAAACATCCTGGACTTCGAAGGTGGTTGTAAAATTATTAACCTCTTTTTTTTTTTCCTGATGCTTTCTTAGAAGCCAAACAAAGCTTTGAAAAACAAGTAAAGAGAATGGAGAGGCAAAATATACCATCGAGAAAGCGGAATATGCAAAATCTGACGCTCCATAGTTGACTCCATCAAAAACAAATGCCAAGACATTGATTGGTTGAGTTGCTGCAACAAACTGATGGGAAAATGTGGGAAAATTGCTATTAACAAAATGATCCAGAATCCATGGAACAAGAAAGAAAGAAAATACACTACTTTTGTAGTCAGAAGAAAGAAAGAGGAGATACCGGGATGCCCACACTAATAAGGTGCAAAACACTGGCGTCTTTTGTAAACAATCTCAAAGAAAACTGTAATCCAACTGCAAGGATGATAGAGAGCACTAGACCTAAGACCAAAGCATACTGCAATGACACCATAGACAATGTATATAAAAGTTATGATTAATAATGATGGAGAAGTAAAAGAGAATGAAATATAATAAATCATACAATGTATAAATATTTTGATGATTGATATTAGTTATATATTAGCACTTGATTCATTCCAATAAAACTACTATTATGTTAAAAAGGCAGCATACCTGCAATACACGAGAAGCTGTGGCTGTGGCTTTGTTATAATCCTTCTTTGCAAACGAACTTGCTATGATAGCCTGAAAAATATGGGGGAATACATTACTCTCTGATCACATGAAGATATTCAGAATTAAAACTAAAGCTAGATCTTTTTTTTTTTTGGATGCGAGGAAACTCCACCTCTGAAAAGCGTATTTTTTGGGCTCAGATAAGCGAGCAAAACCCCGGCTATCCCAGGCTCTTACAAGGGGTGCACGCCCTGACTCGAACTCGAGACCTGTTGTGCAGATCGCGAGCTCTTTGCCATCATGCCAACCCTTTGGAGACAACTACGAGAAACAAAACTATATACGTACCTCCATAAAAGAACTCAAAATTTGAGTAAAAGACTTGGAAGGAAAGGCAATTTAATTATCCCAACTCTCAAGAAGGGTCGTTGATATGGAAACAATTTAAAGTTAGCATGCAATAAGACAATTTGATATACCCTGCTTTCTAGTTCTAGGATACTTTGAAACCAGAAGGCAGGGAGAGCTTATAATAATGCTGGAAGAAGGAAGACTCTTTCCAAAAACAATTTCGACTTTTGGCAAGTATCATGTGATTAAACCAGACTTTTAGTCAGTAAGAAGAAGATTTTTCCTTGAGAAAATTCGAAGAGCTTTGGTGGAGATGATGTAAATGTAATTCTGTGCTCTCTTTACATGATCTATTCAGTAGTTATTTAAAACTTAATGCACAGGCGAGTGTGGAGTTGCTTCTTTATCAGTGGATATGCAGGTGATGGTGTAATTATCACTGCGATTATTGCATTTAAATACAATTCACATCTCTTACCTGTCCAGCCACAGCCAGACCATCAGCAAGCAAAGAGGCCGCTAGCCAAATCTGCAAGCAAACCTGAAATGCAGCCATTGACGTCGTTCCGTGCCTTGTAGCCAATGATGCTGCCAGAGTGACACAGGCTGTTGCTGCTATTACTTTAACGAGGAGAAGACACCCTTAATGGAATCACAGAAAAGTCTTGAATACATCAGTGATGGTTGCCATTGACAGATTGATGATGTTAGAGAATAATATAAATCATATTCTGGACCTCATCTAACAATTTAAGCTTTTAAGTGGGATGGTTCCTTAACATGGTATCAGAGCCTTGTTGACCCAACGGTCACAAGTTTGAATCTCACCACCCTCATTCTATTTGATAAAAACCAAGCACAGGGTAGTGTAGGCTTGTGCAAGTTTCAAGCCCAAAGAGCTTTCACTTGAGGGGGGGTTTAGAGAATAATATAAATCATATTCTGTGACCTCGCCTACTAGCTTTAGCTTTTAAGTGAGATGATTCTTTAATATGATAAGGTCCCAGAATATGATTTATATTATTCTCTAACAAGATGACATAGGAAAATGAGACAATTGATATGTACACGGACACACAGAAGAGAAAAATAAAGAATGCCTCACCATTTTTGAGAAACCGGCCAATTTGGAGGTTTTCAATGCGTGGTGATAGCAGATCAACGTGTTTAATTAATTTCCATAGCAGTATTATTGAGATCAAGTACCTGTGATAACCGTATACAAGCAGTAAATCACGGTGCCGCGCCATACAATTTGCAGACAGCAATCTAAGTACAATAAGAGATACGAAACCACAAAAAAATGTTTGGTTCTATTAGCAGAAAGAACTTACTGAGAAATGACATGCGCAATGGCTGCACCACTTACATTCATTTGGAATACGAATATAAATATTGGATCTAATACAATGTTTGCCGCATCTCCAATAACTACATAAATATCAACAAGTAAAATATCAACAATTATAGACTAGACTATGCATGCTATGTTTTGTTAATTTGGCTATCAACACACTGAGTTTGTAAGGGGATATGCAACAAAAGAAATTATCTCACCAGTAGCATATAAAGGAGTTTTTGTATCCTTAATTCCTCGAAAAACCCCTTGCATGGCCAAGGAAAGGAGAACAGCAGGAGCACCAAGTGACCTCAGTGTCAAGTATCGTTCTGCTGGTATTAGCATTGGAGAATCCTTCAGAAACAACATAACTTCTTAAGAAAAAAAATCTTTATGGGGAATTTGAAGTTCAAACAGGAGAGATTTCTGTGTAAATCACTTCCTGTTGTTTGACGAAGTGGCGAGAAACAACTTGCACAAAGTTGCTTCGTTAACTTTCATGGTTGAAGCGGATATATTTGAGCAATTTATCCATATAGCAAACTTGATACCAGACTCTCTAACTAGCATTATATCAACTCATCAACAAGATAATAAGAAAGTAAACAATCATCAAGAGACAAACATGGATTGTCAAGTTGCTGCAAAGACTAGAAGGTACAAAAGAAATTGGGAATAATAGCCAAACATTTAAATCACTCAAGCTACTACTGCACTTACAGAATTTACACCCATGTATCTCAAGATCGGTTTGGCAGAAAAAGTGAGAAATAAAGTTTGGATTATGCCAAGAACACAGCCAACGAGCAAAGCAGAAGAAGCGGATGGAATATGCCTTCTCTCATATTTCCCTTTGGCGTAATTACTGCTCACGGATGATGATTTGTATGTGGACTCTGCTTAGAGAAGAACAGAGAAACAGAAGATCATACACAGCTTAGAATTATTCAAGAAATCATAGGAAAGTCAAGTAGAGACCATGAATCATCTTGGCGAGACAATAGCAGAAGTATACCAGCTTTAGGTAACAGCTCTTCCATTTCTTTATCGACAGCAAAACCACCTTCAAGTTTTGCATCCTCATGTTCTTCAGTAGTCAATCTTCCAGTAGCATCTTCCTCAGCAACAAAAGAAGTTGTGATGCTAACAAGTGGAAATATGGCAATCTTAGACACTTGATTGAAAACAGCAATAGAAACCCCAACAGCAGCAAGCTCCACAGGGCCTGTGCAAAAGAACATGAAAACTGAAACTAAGTACTCTACCTTGTGCTTGCTATGCTGGTAGTAGTTATCGCTACTTCAATTGAAATAGATATCAATTCAATTTAGAAACCATGTGAATAATCTTTCTAGTTACAACATCAAACACAATATGTTGATGCTCTTCATGGTTCTGTAGTGGTATTCAACCACCATCATTTAAAAAACAAACAAAACAAAATTCCCATAATGTGATATCTATTACATGCAGCTGTCTTATCCAAAAAAAAAAGGTTGCAAACACAAACCTATGTGGCCAATGAATGCTGTGTCAATTAAAGAAGCAACAGGGTCTGCTGCTAAAGCAAGTGCTGCAGGAATTGCAATTTGTGCTATTTCCAGCCCCAACTCATCCCTCCTGAAAACACTCCTGGCAAACAATTAGGGAATTACGTGTTAGATTTTATCAAATCATCGTTAACCTTTCCTAAGGCAACAATTAATCTCGAAAACCAGAAAGAAACTGATCTCCAGAAAACAAAGAAAAAAACATTTATCAGTAACGAATAAATTCCATATCGGCTTCATTTCAGTTTATACATGGATGTTGTTCACGTCCATTGGTAACCAAAAGGAACTAAACTAATAGTTTCAGAAACAACACCTTGCGTCCTTGAAGAACACAAAGAGAGGCAACTTGGCCATGTTTCTCCATAGAAGAAGAACAGCATCAGCGGCGAACATTGGGTATGATCTTACAAAACCAACAGATGGAGTCAATATTACTAGTCCTTTATCAGAGAACTCCAACTTATGAAAAAAAAATCGAACTAAACAACCTTCAACATCAAATACACGATAATCAAATAACCAAAAAATTCAAATATATCACAGAACTGTTCATCAAACAAGTTGACAAGGAAAAAAATGAGAGCAGAAAGAACCTGGAAAAAAGAAAACGCACCCAGCCTATGAATCAAGGTCAGCAGAGGGTTAGTGGGCAGAGATTGATAAGAGAAATACGAGTTCCTGGAGGGTTGAACTAACCCTGCAGGACAGGAAGGCAGAGCCCGCATGTACCTCCCTCAGTTATGTTAAGCCTCAGAATACTGAAATACTACAAAATATGCATTAAAAAGTGCCTTGTTGCTTTAGCTTAATAGCCCGCTACCCGCCCGTCCAAAATTTGTTTTTTAAAGTTTTTTTTTATTTAAAAATATATTAAAATAATATATATATATATATATATATATATATATATATATATATTAAAAATAAAATATTTTTAACAATATCATATCAAAATAATCTAAATACATAAAAAAATAATTTAAAAATAATATTTATTTTTTCAAAAATGTTTTTCAAATAATTTCTCAAACACTGTTGAGATCTTGTTCGTTTTAAAAACACTTTTTTCATTTTAAAAAATATTTTGAAAAGAAATATGCATTAAAAAATTGTATTGTTGCTTTAACTTAGATTTGTTTGTTATTTTTTAAAAATATTTTTGAAAAACATTATTTATATTTACTCCAATTATTATTTTTTAGTATTTTCATATCATTTTGATATATTTATATTAAAAATAAAAAATAAAAATAAATTTTTTTTATTTCAATACATTTCCAAGCAGAAGATATTTTGAAAAGCAATTAATACTACATTACCAAACAAACTATAATATGTTATAGTTGATACTCGGATTTATAACCGACACATAAACAAAGTTCCCATCCATATTCTTTACCTATGTAGACCTAAATATACATACAATTTTTTTTTCTTTTAACTCAACCAAATCTTACATAATATTTGATAGCATAATTAATTTTATAATATAAATCAATTACCTTAATACAATTCAATAAAAGTGGAGCACTAACATAATAATAAGAAAATTCAATTAAAAAAAACATTATACATCACAATATAAATAACATGAATTTTGAAAAAAGTACAAAAAAAAAACATTTTTACACTCGTAAATTTCTATCTAGCCGTCTTAGCTCAGAGTAGAGTGCATGGCTTTAAACAATTTGGTCGTTGGTTTGTTCCCCTCAGAAGGCTTATGTTTATATTTTTTTTTAAGAGAAGCTTCGGAATTAGGCCTCAACAATTCACCAATAAGTTTATTAATTAATTCCCATATGATTCATTTTATGGAACGTTGTCTATAACGAATTGTACTTTCCGGATGCTTTTTTTAATTATTAATACGAGTGTCTTTATCAACTTGTGTATATCTCAACTAATTTTATGGATTTTAAAATTAACAATCATGTATCAATATTTATCATATTATCAACCACAAGGTTCGAACCTGAGATTAAAAAAAAAATTGTTTAATCCCAAGTTTTTATCATTAAATCACCTGCTAAATGATTTCTAGGATGCTTTTCTTGGAAGCACGGATTATGCTTACTTGATGCAGTATTTCAATTATCAACCACAAGGTTCGAACCTGAGATTACAAAAAAAAAAATTGTTTAATCCCAAGTTTTTATCATTAAATCACCAGCTAAATGATTTCTAAGATGCTTTTCTTGGAAGCACGGATTATGCTTACTTGATGCAGTAGTTCAATTATCAACAACAAGGTTTGAACCTGAGATCATAAAAATAAAAATTGTTTAATCCCAAGTTTTTATCATTAGATCACCTGCTAAATGATTTTTGGGATACTTTTCTTGGAGGCACGGGTTATGCTTGCTTGATGCAGTAGTTCAATTATATATTTAAATATTTTTTGTTTTTAATTGTTATAATATGCTGCGTTAAAATTTAATTTTTAAAAATTTCTCAACAAAAAAACATTTTAAAGAATCTCAACAGGCTTTCCAACCTTCAATTCAGATCGTTCAATCGTTTAAAAGGGTTTTTTTTAATGACTTGTTCAACATTTCTGGTTAAAAGTTAATGATATTATATATATAATTTCATGGAGTGTTAACCATAGCTGTCAATTCCGTGCCGTTCCGGCCGGAACGGCCGTGCCGGTGAGAAAACCAGGACGAAACGACGTCGTTTTTGTCCCGGTTTTCATTCCGGTCCATTCCGAAAATTCCGGCCAGAACACCTCGGTTCTGTTCCTGGTGTGCCGTTCCGGGTTCAAAATCAAAACGGCACTGTTTAATTTGTCAATTTCTTCTCAATTTCAAAACACACACATACAGCCCCGACACCCCAAAATTCCCAAATCAATTTTTCTCTAATTCCATCAGCTCACCTCAAATCTCAAGTTCTCAAATCTCAATCCCTAATCCAGTAATTCCTCACCTCAAAATCGCAAACCCTAACTTGTTCTTCCACACGGCGGTACCACCCTCATCGGTTCTTCACTTCTTCCCCAAATCTTCTCACGGCAGCACCCCCATCGTTTCGTCTTCCACGGCATCAAAGATTGAAACGGTAAAGAAAGTCAGTTGAAGAGAAAGTGAAGGAAAGATGGTGAGAGGAGAGGTGAGAGGATAATAAAGAGAAGGTGGTTGGAAACTGATATCAATTGTGTCGTGAGTGCCTTTGTGAAGATGCGAGAGATGATGTGCACCAAACTGTGAGTTAGGAAGTCGTGGGTTTGAGTCTAGGAGACGTCAGGTAGGAGAAGGATAGAGAATTAGAGATAGAGAGAATTTGCTTGTTCTGTCCTCACTCCTCAATACCTAGCTAATAATAAATAAATAAATAAATAAATAAAAAGCAAATGCATAGTGTACTGTGTAAGTGAACTTGATAGTTGATATGGGGCAGCAAATAAACAAGGAATTCATCCGGAATAGATTTTTAATTAAATTATATTAGAGTTAAAATATTTACTTTGTATTTGTATTGTATAATTTAAAGTTACTTTATCTTGAGTTTTAATTATGCTTGTTAAATTAATATTTTATTTTTTTCATATATATATATATATATATATATATATATATATATATGAACAATACAACTCCGAAACGGCAAGCCGGAACGCTCCGAAACCGGAACGTTCAGTTACAATTGAAAAACCAGAACGGCGACCGGAACAGTATTGACAGCTATAGTGTTAACCTAACCAAAGCCAGGACATCAAATATTATATATTTAATGATATTATATATATTATTGTCCAATCTCCGGATTCATACCTGGCACATAAACAGTGTTTCCTTTCATATTTTTTACCTATGTAGACCTAAACACTCATGCAATTTGTTTCTTTGAACTCAATACGAGTCTTACGTCATATTTGATAATATAATTGATTTCATAATATAAAATTGGATTATTTTTACAATAATATTTTATGAATAAAAAATATTGTTTTTAAAGACATGTTCTTTTTATCCCTCATGTTTGAAAGTACAAAAAACCACTTCAAAACTATCCTAGTTATACAGAAAAGACAAATTTATCTGGGATAGAAGATAAATTTATCTCTAGAATAATTTGAGATGAATCTTTTTTTTCAAAAGAGAACGGACAACAAACCTATCTTCTCTGTCCCAATCATCTCCGTAACCAAATGGACAATAAAGTAGTGCCACATTGCTTCTGCTTGTACCATCACATGATCACCCTAGACAGTCAGTTTCAGAAAAAAAATAAGAAAAAACGTAAGGCAAAACAGGTTGCACTACTTAAAACATGCGCCAACAAGCAAGGAAAAACAGAATTTCCCACCAGATTAACTTATATTTTAAATCAGCATCCTGCCTCAAAATAGATTTATATAAACATACATCATAGTACCTGGTAGGATGATGAATCAGAAACGTCACACCTCTTTTCAATCGCTTAATGGAGTTCCTGCTCCTCGACTCCAAGCCTGAAGTAGGTCAATGACAGAAAAAGGGCTTCCTCCTCCCAAAAGGATCACCTTTTGGTGCCTTTTATGTATCTTCATCTTGTTTTGTTGTCTTGCAAATGGTTACATATGAGATACATTCTAGTAAGGCCAAACGAATCTCTTACAATTCAGTCACCAATAGTCAGCACAAGAGCATTTTCCATCTTCGAAACGATGGAACCGGTTGTTATCCCTCACAATGATTACTCTCCCAGAGAGTTTGGAAATGAACTTGATTGCATTATGACAATCTCCGCAAACTCGCAAGTTCTTCATAATCCTGATTGGCCTTCCGGGTGGGATGGAAATGAGCCCAAATGCAATGGCCAATCTTTCACTATGGTACCTAATGGTCTGATTTTTCTCCTCACTACCCACCTCTCGCAGCACAAAACTTGTGTCTGCAACATAACCAGCTCTCTCCATTTCATCTCCCAAGTCCTCCAATTTCTGGTAAATTTCTTTCATTCTGACATGAAACCTATCACCTGCTGCAAATTTGTGAACTCTATTTCCCTCCTCGATCCAACTCAATCCAGTTTCCTTCTTCACCCCTCGGTCCCTAAGCATCTTTCTAGCTTTAGCTGCATCCTCATACCTTCCAGCAGCTGCATAAGCATTCGATAACATCACATGCAAACCTGAACTTACAGCACCCAACTCAAAGACTTTATCAGCTGCAAAAGCTGCCAAGTCAGTGTTCCCATGAATGCGACACCCTGTTATGAAAGCTCCCCACACAGATTCTGTTGGTTCTGTAGGCATTCCCTTGATAACTGAAAGTGCTTCCTGCAATTTTCCAGCACGGCCAAGTACGTCTACCATAGAAGCATAATGTTGGGTCCCTGGCTCAATCTCATACTTCTTCATGAGTGCAAAATATTTCTTTCCTTCTTCAACTAACCCTGCATGACTACAAGCGTAAAGCACACATAGAAAGGTAATAAAATTTGGTCTCATCCCAGCACTTTCCATCTTTTTAAACAAATCAAATGCTTCCTTCGTATGTGCATGTTGAGCACAAGCGATCAGCATAGCATTCCACATCCCAAGATTCCTAATAGGCACCTCATCAAAAATCCTATAAGCTTCTTCAATAAGACCACACTTCGAATACAAGGAAATCAAAGAACTACCTACAAAACCCGACAAATCATAACTCGTTTTGAAACACAGCCCATGTACTTGCTTCCCAAGTTCAAGCAATGTAGCACTGCCACACACCCTAATTACACTTGAAAGCGTAAAATCATTCACATCTAAACCTTCTAATAAAGCCTCTTTAAACAACCTCATAGCCTCCTCATGTTCACCCAACTGAGTATACCCATAAATCATCCCACTCCACGAAACCACATTTCTCTGCGGCATTTCATCAAACACCTTCCTCGATTCGTTAATATCCCCACACTTGGCATACATATCAACCAAAGAACTCCCAACAAACACATCAACATCATACCCAGTTTTAATAACCAAACAATGCACAGATTTCCCGACATCGCATCTCCCCAAAATCGCACACGCTTTAGTTGCACTGGGAAAGATATGATCATCAGGACACAGATTTTCGCCAAGCATTCGACAAAAGTACTGAATGGCAAGCACTGGTTCCTCATTCTGAGCAAATGAGGATATAACAGAGCTCCAAGTAGTCGATGATTTTCTTTCACTCTCTTCGAAAACTTGGCCGGAAAGAAGGGGCAGTTGTGTCTTCGAATAAAAGTTGATAAGGTAATGGCAAACGAGAGGGATTATTTGGAGGCCTGATTTTATGATATGGGCATGAATTTGTTGGCCCTTTAGAAGAGACCTTGAGCGAGTTTGTGACAAAAGGAGGTCACATATGTGCCCATACTTGTTTTCAGAAGGATAATGGTTTGATGAATTTTGTGGGGTTTTGGTACTTTCTTGAGACAAGGATTGGTTTATCATTAATGGATTTTGGTGTTGGGATTTTGTTAAGATATTCTGTAAGGGCACATACAGTGGTCTTTTAGGGCCATGCTGAAGCATCGGGGAGGGAGGGAGGGAGCGTTTGTTACTCTGCCTTTGGGTTTCAAACTTGATTTTTGTAAATTTATACGGCAGTTAGGTGGAGGTTGGCCGGGGGAGAGGACAACAAAATAATATAAGGAAATAAAAAAAAAAATATTCTATTTTTAAAATACAGTAACAAATACAGCCTAATAAAAGATTTTGTTTTTAAAAAACTATTATTTAGAAATATATTAAAATAATATATATTTTTTATTTTTAAAAAATTATTTTTGATATCATTACATTAAAATAATTTTAAAATACTAAAATTAAAATAAAAAAATTATTTTCTTATAAAAAAAACTCTTTTAAAATGCAATATCAAACCTATAATAAGAGTAAGGTAATAATTTAAATTTTACATAAGTACATTTTAATATTATGAGGTTCGAACGGATTTTGTATTTGTTCACGGGTGTATTAAAAGTTATTTTTTAATATATTTTTTATTTAAAAAAAATTATTTTTGATATCATTACATTAAAAAAATAATTTAAAATAAAAAATAAATATTTTTCAAGTTTTTTCAAGAAAAAAAATTAAAACAATCTCTCAAAGTCAAACATCCAAAATAGCTATATCGTTGATTTATCGAATCAACCTCTGAAACACCAAGTAGACTCAGTTTCTTAGGACGTGACTGCAATAACGAACGATTTTCTGTCTGTCATAACATTGGACAGTATGTTTTATTTCCTTTATAGTCATATGATATTTTTATATTATTTTTTCTTCAAATTTTCTCTGAAAGAATTTCAATTTCCTTGCCGTTCATTGATTTCTTTGTTGGATTAAATACATTGAAACCAATTGGTTTGTCCACTAGATTAATACAGTAACTGGATATTAACTAAGACAAAAGGCTAGTCTATAGATAAATTCAAAATAAAGTAAATCACTTATTTACATGTTCTAATACTTATTTACATGTTCTAATACACCCCCGTAGTCGAAACTGGAGGTTGACGAACGTTGAGACTATCCCGAAAATCTTCAAAGAGTTGCAACGGAAGACCTTTAGTGAAGATGTCAGCAATCTGATAACGAGAAGGAACGTGTAAAACGCGGACTTGACCACGAGCGACTTTTTCGCGCACAAAGTGAATATCCATTTCAATGTGCTTAGTGCGCTGATGTTGGACTGGGTTGCCAGAGAGATAAACTGCACTAATGTTGTCACAATAAACTAAGGTAGCTTTCGAAACAGGACAGTGTAACTCCAAAAGTAAATTGCGGATCCAACATGATTCAGAAACAACATTAGCCACCCCGCGGTACTCGGCCTCAGCACTAGAACGGGACAAAGTGGGTTGTCTCTTGGCAGACCAAGAGATTAAGTTGTCTCCAAGATAGACACAGTACCCAGAAGTCGACCGTCGTGTATCTGGACATCCACCCCAATCTGCATCAGTATAGGAAAGTAGATCATGAGTCGAAGATGGATAGAGATGAAGACCAAAGGTACTAGTACCCTTAATATAGCGAATGATGCGCTTCAAGGCAGTCATGTGTTGAGATCGCGGATCATGCATAAAGAGACAAATTTGCTGAACTGCATAAGAAATATCTGGTCTGGTAAAAGTCAGATATTGGAGAGCACCAGCCAGACTGCGATACTCAGTGGGATCATGATAAGGATTTCCTGACGATAAACTGAGTTTGGCCTTTGTGTCCACTGGTGTAGAAGATGGTTTGGAAGAGGACATACCAGCCCGCTCAATAATTTCTTCGGCATACTTTTGTTGAGATAGAAAAATACCCGCTGAATGTCTGGTAACTGAGATGCCGAGAAAATAACTGAGAGGCCCCAAATCTTTCATAGCAAACTCCGAGCCAAGCCTAGACATAATGGATTGGTGAAGAGTAGCCGAAGAAGCTGCAAGAATTATGTCATCCACATAAAGAAGAATATATGCTATATCATTTCCCTGACGATAAATGAATAATGAATGATCAGAAACACTGTGAGAAAATCCCAAGGTAGCAACATAATCAGCAAATCGTTGATACCAAGCACGAGGAGCTTACTTAAGTCCATAAAGAGACTTCTTGAGCAAGCAAACATAATCCGGGTGTGCAGAATTTCGGAAGCCAGGAGGTTGATGCATGTAGACCGTTTCATCGAGATGCCCATGTAAAAAAGCATTTTTGACATCTAATTGATGAAGACACCAAGATTTGGATAAGGCAATACCGAGTACCGTGCGGATGGTAGCTGGTTTGACAACAGGGCTAAAAGTTTCCCCGCAATCAATGCCTGTTTGCTGACCGACACCATCACCGACAAGACGTGCTTTGTATCGCGCAAAGGAGCCATCAGAATTCTTTTTGTGCCTGAAAATCCATAAACTTCGAATGATATTAGCATTAGACGGACGGGGTACTAAGTCCCACGTCTTATTTTCAATAAGAGCATCGTATTCGTCGGTCATTGCCATTTTCCAATTCGGATCATGTAATGCATTAATGGGATTAGTGGGTAAAGGGGAGATGGATTTTGCGGCTGAAGTATGGAGGTTAAGTAGCTGACGAGGTTTAAAAATGCCATGTTGGGATCTAGTTGTCATTTGTGGAGAGTGAGGTGGATGAGCAATCGGAAGAGGTTGGGAAGGTGCGAGTATTGGAGGAGGGTGGGGAGAAGGAGTGGGTGAGGTAGGGGAAATTAATGGGATAGGTAAGGGTGACCTAATTGGAGAAAGAGGACTTGAAAGAGGGGTTTGAGGAGGATAGATTGGAGGATTAGGGGAAGTGGACGGAGTAGGGGAGGGAGGAAGAGGTATAAGACCTGTATCTAGAAACTCATAAGATGAAGAGGTGGGAACATGTAATTTAGAAAATGGAAAAACAGTTTCATCAAATGTGACATGCCGGGAAACAAGAATTTTACGACTCGATAAATCATAGCATTTATAGCCTCTATGATTTGATGGATATCCTAGAAAAACACACGGTGTGGATCTCGCTTGCAATTTATTTCTAGAAGTGGAAGGAAGAAGAGGATAGCATAAACACCCAAAAACACGAAGGTGAGAGTATGACGGGTCTCGTTGATATAGAATTTTGGTGGGTGTTTGGAAAGCAAGCTTTTTGTTTGGGAGTATGTTAAGGAGATAAGTAGCCATTTGAAGGGCATGATGCCAAAAAGAGGGTGGTAGGGAGGCATGAGCGAGAAGGGTTCGAATGATGTTATTAACAGATCGAATTTTTCTTTCGGCTTTGCCATTTTGTGACGATGTATGAGGGCAGGAGAATCGAAAGCTCATTCCATTAGTTTGACAAAATTTGTGAAATTGGCCATTATCATATTCGGTTCCATTGTTACATTGGAAACATTTTATTTGTCTTTCGAATTGAGTGTGAATATGATTGCGAAAGGTGAGAAAATGGAATGAACTTGAGATTTGGAGGCAATGGGAGAAGTCCATAGAAAATTCGTGAAATCATCAAGAAATAAAACATAATACCGATGACCACCCGAACTGAGTGTAGGTGATGTCCAAAGATCACTATGCACAATATCAAAAGGAAATAAAGTGCAAGAGAGAGAATCATAAAAAGGTAATTTAACTTGTTTTCCAAGAGTACATGACTGACAAAAAAAATTATCCGGAAATTTTTCGAAAACAATTAAATTGTTCCTACGAAGGGAGCTTAAAACAGGAGCTCCGGGATGTCCTAAACGACTATGCCATAATTCAGGAGAAAAAGCAGTAAAAGTAGACGGTGTGGAAAAGCCAACGGAAGGACTGGGACTGGTGATAACTGGATATAGGTCACTGGAGCTGTTACATCTCATTAAAGGCATCCCCGTTGGAAAATCCTTCACAGAAAAACCGAAAGGGTCAAATTCAACGGAGGTATTATTGTCAATGGTGAATTTGCGCACAGACACAAGATTTTTAATTAATTTGGGAGCATGCAAGACATTGTTCAAAATGAGGGAAGATGTAGGGTCAGGTAATAATGCATTTCCACAACCTAAAATAGGAATTTTATGGCCGCTACCAACAGTAATATTACGATCGTTGCTCAAATTGAAATAAGACGTAAGATTACCTCCGTGCGCGGTCATGTGAGAAGTAGCTCCAGTGTCCATGTACCATTGATCATCCGGGGGAACCATAGAGAGCGTGTGCATAGCTGCCTGAATATCAGTCGGAGCATAAGGATTTTGGGCCTGCGGTGAGGTGGCTGCCATGTGGGCCTGTGGGGGCCGAGGCCCAAGCAAGCCGGGCTGGCGCGGATGAGTGGGCTGCTGGGCTGTTGTTGGATAAGGGCATGGGGGCGTGGCCCAAGATTGCCATGGCCCGGCCCAAGGGGAAGCAGCCCATTGCTGCTGCTGCCCATTGCCCCCGTGAGCCCAAGGCTGATGCGGCCCACTTCCAGGAGCCCATGTGTGCTGCGGCCCGCTCCCGTGAGCCCGAGAATTAAAAGGCATTCTCCACGGGGTAGAATGCCCAGAAATTTGTCCTCCGTTTCTTCTTCCCCGATTTCGGCCACCACGGGCACCACCACCACTGTTTCTGCCACCACGGTTTTGGGAGCTCCGATTGTGGTTATGGGTATGGCGATGGGTGGTGTTATTGACACTGAAAGTGTCCACCGGAGCCACGAAGAAGGCTGAGTTTGAGGGATTGTGGGCTGCCTTCTTCATCCGTGCCGTCTCCTCCAGAACCAGCATGGACCGAGCCTTGTAGAAGAGAGGAAGAGTGTCGCCATGGCGGATTTGGGAACCCACGCCTGCATAGGCTTCGGTCAAGCCCGAGAGGAGCTGGAGAACCAGGCGCTCGTTGGAGACAGGGGCGCCGACATTTGACAGCTGATCGGAGAGGGATTTGAGGTGTTGACAGTAGGAGGATGCATCGGCAAAATCTTCCATCTGAACCTTGGAGAACTCCTGTTCCAGGTAGAGAGCTCGGGAATTTTTGTTGTCGGAGAAGATGTCCTTCAGGCGTTCCCAGGCAAGAGCAGCGGTGGAGTCTCTTTCAAGGATGGTGTTGAGGAGGTCGTCGGAGATGGTACCATAGATCCATTGCAGCACAATGGCGTCAACCCGGGACCAGAGTGCTGGGTCTGTGATTGAGTGAGAAGATGCATGCTTGAGTTGTTCGGCCGAGGGAGGAAGGATGTGGTCAAGAACTTGGTAAGCTCTAGCATGGATTTTAAATAATTCTGACCATGTGATATATTGACCTTTTTCAATATCTAGAGTGATTTTGATAAAGGTGTTTATGTTTGCTACTGCAAGGGCTGGATGAGATGAATGAGGTTTGGGAGGAGGAGAAGAAGAAAGGGAAGCTGGAGCTGATGTTGTTTGATCTGCCATGGTGTTTGTGTGAGGAAGAAGAAGACTGCAGAATAGATGAAGATGAAGGAGAGGCACCGGCTGCTAGGGTTAGTGCTCTGATACCATGAAAGAATTTCAATTTCCTTGTCGTTCATTGATTTCTTTGTTGGATTAAATACATTGAAACCAATTGGTTTGTCCACTAGATTAATACAGTAACTGGATATTAACTAAGACAAAAGGCTAGTCTATAGATAAATTCAAAATAAAGTAAATCACTTATTTACATGTTCTAATACTTATTTACATGTTCTAATATTCTCGTAATCCAATCCTTGCCTCGTTCCAGATGGTGGGAAAATACCAGCAAGATGAGAAGGGAGTATTTTTCAGGTCAGGTTTGCCGGCCACTTTCTCAGCAGGACAAAAAGCGGAGAGCCGCCCCACTTTTTAACTGGATGGTGTTACATGTTAAAGGCCTGTTTGGGAATGTGGTTGCAGTAGTTTTTTCAAGTACTTTTCATGCCGAAATACACGAAAATGATTTTTTAAAAAAAAAATTATTTTTGACATCAGCACATCAAAATGATCTAAAAACACCAAAACATATTAATTTAAAATGAAAAAAAAATTCAAATTTCGGTAAAACGCCGATTGCAACGCAAAGCCAAACGGGCTCTAAATAATCATCTTATATAAAATATTAAAATATTAGATGAAATACTAAAATATAATTTATATTATTTTTTAATATATTCTTTTAAGGAAAAACTCGGTACTCTTGAAACTTGTACAGTCTCATATTATTTTGTGCTTGATTTTTATCAAATAAAGTAGGGTGGTGAGAATCAAACTTGTGACAGTTGGATCAACAAGGTTCTAATATTATATTTAAGAACCATCTCATCTAAAAATTTAAACCGGTAAAATTTAAAATATAATTTATATTATTTTTTAACAAAATTAAAGTATATTTTTCAAAACAATTGCAAAATGAAAAGGGATTGTCAGGATCAGCAAGTTTCCCTCTCGCTCGCTCTCACAGCCACGAATAATTTAACACGATTTTATTGCTGGCATCAGTGGTCTGCCGTATGTGCCGCTGTTTTAGATTTACTATCATCTTCCTGGCTGCTGCCAAGAAAATGAGAGAAACTTTCCATGGCTAACACCTCGTGGTCCATCAGGGGTCCTCGATGAATGAATGATTGTTATTGCTCTATGTGATCATTAGTTCTTCAGTTCCTTAGTAAACTAGTGTTCATGGTGATCTTTTTCCAGAAATTTATGGTATTTTAAGTCATCACGAGATTACAAGTAAAGATTATAGGAAATAAAGTAGGAAAATTCATCGTAAATAAACTTTTAATAAGTGAATACTGAAATTCTCGTGTTGAATAAATTCAAGGGTTTGACAACATGATGTTATTTAAGAGTGCAAGTTGATTTAAATTTTGAAAATTTTATAGTATCATTTTTTTTCAAGGCTTCTCACTCCCTTCCAATATTATTTAGTCCTCATTTTACAAGAATCTGAAAGAATAATTAATTAGAAAAAATAACATTTTGTAATTTATTTTTATTCAAAAACACCATAAAAACCTCACTACAGCAACCTCTCAAGTCAAAACACCTTAAATTGATCCAAAAAACACTAAATTAAACAAAGTCAGAAATTTGCAGTCTAATAAAATGAATTGGAAGAGAAAAAAAAATGTTTTTTTTCTTTTCTTAATAAAAAGGGGATAAAAACTGATTCTTTGGTATTTATAGGAGAGATGAGAAGATGATAATAAAGGTTAGTTTAATAAATTTATGTTAAAGAGGTGGATGGAGGTGCAAAAGCAATGGAGCTCTTTTTGAAGAGAAAAAAAGGTGGACCTATATATATATATATATATTGTAGATATGATTAGTTTTAATGATCATATTTTAATGAAAGAAGTAATATTTAATAGAGATCATATTCTAATGAAAGAAGTATGGAGTAAAAGTGGAAATAAATTATAAGAGTACGAGAGGTACAATTCATGAATTAAATTAATTTTAGTTTTTATTTATCTTCACCAATAATTAAATTAATTTTTTATATTTTCACTAACATTTAACTCTTACACACTAAACATCCTTAAATATCAATATTTACATCCTAAAAAAATGGTCTTATTCTCACTACTCATGCAATAATTCACTTTTTTATTTTTTATTTTTTAATCCCATACCGAATTTCACCTAAAGTTTAAAATTCCAATGCTATATAGATAGATACAGGAAACCTGTAAGCCCACTACAGTAACAAAACAAAAGTTTAGGCTATTTTAGGATTAAGCTTCTAATTATTAATATGATAATTACTGAAAATTTATATAATTATTAAATTTAGAATTCATAAAATTAATCGAGATATAAGCAAATTAATGCGGACATCTATATTAATAATAATAAAAAAAACTACTCCCAATACACTGGGAAGACCGATTGAGGAAGTATCAAGTTAGTTTTATCGTTATGGTCAAGTCACAGCTAATTTTAAATACACAATATCTTTTATTTAAGCCACATCACAAGCAACAATTACATCCGAAGCTACAGTAAAAACACAAAGCTACTGTCACAACAAAAACTAATGGCTACGCCCAAGTCCCGCCCCCCGGAAGCAACCCCTCCAATGGGCGCGGAGAGGCTGTAAAACTTATCCGGTTACCGGTCACGGCTGCCACTTGTGTTTCTTCACCTACCACCAATATAAACGGTAGCGTTATTCTCTCTGGGATAAAACGCAACGTTGTCTTCTAGGTGAAAAGGTCAAATGCCATTTAATATTTAAATACAGAAACCTTATCGTAAACCATAAGGCATAAGGTTACCTTTCAATCGGAAATTTATTTCATCGAATCAGGCTCAAATGTGGGATTCAGCCCCTGTAATCCATTGCTACCCGAAAAATTCTTTTTCCTTTCAAATTATTTTTATATATAGTTTTGATATAAAAAATGCTATAAAGATATTTTGATGCCAATTGTTCTCACACTATCCTACAAATAAATTGAATTTTTATAAAGATATTTTGAGCAATCGTTCTAGCATGATTAGCCAATAGGCAAGCATAACATGTATATAGTTCAAGCAATATGCTCATTAGCATGCAATTCTTTTCTAATCTTTAAGAGTTTAAAAATTATTGATGCGTTATCAAAATAGCTTTCACGAATTTAACTACTTAAATTTTATTTTATACATTTCATGTTGAGATTTTCTAGTTTCATATATAGTTAATTTTCAAGTTATTAGCTTTTTGATTTCTTATATAATCAATTTTTTACGTTAGTTTGAATAATATTGTATATTTAAAGATAGATTGTCTATGCTACACCTACCATATAAAATTATTTTTAACAATAAAAATATCCAAATAATAATAATAATAATGTTCTTAAAAGAGTAAAATAACTTTTTTATTATATTTGGAAAAAAAAAACATTAGTTTTGGACATGTGAGCTTGTTAACAACCATCATGCCTTGTGTTCTAGTAAGTTTAACTAAAAACCCATATTAACTTATAATCATATATCATGATGTTTAAGGTCTATTTATAATCACCATTTTGGATGGATTACATTGATTTGTTATTTTTATTAATGATTGTACCCTAAATGAAGGTTCTAGCCATTATATGCAGGGGTAATTGGCTAACTTATTGGTATTAAAAAGTTCCCTTATTAGATCAACTCCAATGCAAAATACTATTTCAGAAAGTCAAATTGATAAAATAGCTTATTAAATAATGCAAATATAGTTTTTTGTATATATGTATTCCAATGGTAAAAGCCATTTAAAATAGCTAAATATATTTTAATATATACCAACCAATAATATAAAACAAATTTTACAGGAACAAATAATATTATAATTTTTTCATTGTTTTTTTAAATTATTTAAAATGCTACTTGGCAATATTATATAATTTTTAATTATAGCTTTTAAAAAAAATTAAAAAAATATACATCTTGTTGAAAAAATCTCATGAATTCTTAAATATAAATAAATAAATAAATAAATAAATAAATTATCTTAATAAATTAAAAAATATATAATATTATAGTTTATATAAGATTACATGTAAAAAAAAATACTATTTAGCAAACCAAATAATGTTTTATATATAATTGAGTAAAAAATAAAAACTAACCCAATACTAAATATTCTTTTATAATTTAAAGACTTGATAAAAGCATTAAAATAATTTTGTGGCGGTTTAGATGGTATTTGATATTGTAATAATAATGATTTTTTAAGAATATTTTTATCTAAAATAATATTTTACATATTCATGAAAAACATATTTTAAGAATCATATGTGAAAACAATTTAAAAAAATAATTATTATTGTCACAAATTATGTACGACACAACATCAAATACGATTTCTAAATTAAATCTTCACACCTTTCTCTGTCTATGTTTGTCTATGTTTGCTTGCCAACTATTTCTTCTAATCTCAAACAATATTATATATATTTTAAAAAAATTTAGCTTTTCTAAAGAACATATAAAAATAGCATCTCAAATAACAAAATGTTATTTTAGCTATTGATATAGCTATTTTTTGTTGGAGAAGTAAAAAATACATTTAATTATTAAAAATAGTCTTACCTCATCATATAGCTTGAGGGTTGGAGATGCTCTTATTCAAAGTAATCAAACTTTCCTGAGAACTATAAGGTACAAATAATATAGGTAGAGAAAAATCTCACGAACTACAAATCAAATATGAGAATCAAATTATTTTTTAGAAAAATCCCAGGAACTACTAATCAAATATGAGAATCAAATTATTTTTTAGATATGTATTAAAATTCCAGGAACTACTAATCAAATATGGGAATCAACTAATTATTTAGAGATTTATTAAAATCACATAAATTACTATTCAAATATGAAAATAAAAAAAATTATTTAGAAGTAAAATACGAGATTCAACTAATTATTTAGTAATATGAAAATCAAATAATTATTTAGAAATATATTAAAATAATTTTTTATTTTTCATGTTAACACATTAAAAAAAATAAAAAACTAAAACTTGATTACTTTTCAAAGTGAACTTACTATCCAAACAAAATAGAAACGCAATACGTAACATACTCAGACCCACCACTATAAATACAAACATTCAACTACTCATCAACAAAACAAATTAGTGGTATCATCTCACAAACAAAACCTTTGAACTATACCATCGTTCACATAAGAATACATTACGCTCTCTCTCCCTCTCTCTCTCCAACCTATTTTGGGTTTTGACAAAAAAAGAAAAGAAGAAGAAGCTCAACGACCAGTCAATCGATCTAACTATGCTGCAGTTGTTCTTCGCGGTGGCCTTCTCGGCGGCGCCTTTGACTCTCTACGTTCCGTCCATTCGATCTCTAAACTTGTTCGTGGAGACCATGGAGAATGTATTCCGCCAGACATCCTTGTACACTGTCAGGAGTTATCCTAGGATTCGTCTTGTGTTTTCCCGTTTATTTCGCAATCTTTTTAGCTTTTCCAGGTAGACTTCGTCTCTTCTCGTCTCACCGTATAATCGCTCCCCCACCTCACAATTTGTTGTAGCTAGCATACTCTTTTCGTTTTCTTTTCCACAAGGGGTTTTGATTTTTCTTTAATCTTTTTGTTGTTGGTGCTGTTGAGTTTGATCCTGTAAATCAGGATTTTCTGTGGATGGGAAATAAATTAACTATAGTTATATATATTTTTTAATAATACTTTCGTTTCTCGTTTGCCCATAGAGTTCTGGAAGCTTTGAACGTATTTTGTTGCAAGCAATCTTAATTTGATCATAAATTGCAGTTCTCTTTTTTTTCCCCTCTTAATTTTAAGGCTTAAGTGTGATTTTTTTTCTTCTTTCTGGTTTCTGGGATGGTTTGCCCATACTTGGTCTCGGTAATTAGTTTTTTTTAGATGCATCTATGATTGATTAATTGGGATTTATCATTAATAATAATTCTTTCCATCTGTTTATCAACGTACTTTGTTTGCTTAACAATCATTTGCTGTTATGTTAATAAATCCGGAATTGTATTTCCTGTTTTGTATAAAACCCTGGGTTCCAACTCTCCATGATGTATCTAACTAATTCTTATTTTTAAATAAATGAGAAATGGGAAACTTGAGAGTGGGACATGGAGAGCTTTGAGATTCTGGAATAATATGGAGGGTGCAGGAATTGATGGGCTAGCGAATGTGACAGTTTTCTTGCTGACAAACACTGACACTGCATATAATTTCTTCGAGGGAAATGGTTGGTGGATGGCTGATAAAATAAACCATTTTTTTGGGAGCCAAGAATATGATTTTGTTTTGTAGATCCTGCAGCGTTGCAAGAGGTATCAAATTCGGTATCACATGTCAAAAGGCCATTCAGAAACTGAAAGCAGCATTCATTTACCAGGGAACATCGATGAAAGAAAGAATATGAATCATATTCTTGAAATTCGATGGCAATTTTCTGGATGCTTAATTTTGTAGTGGTTGACAAGCAAGGATGAATATTGTCTGCTGTAGTGTAATGTGAGGCATGTAGCTGGGTTCTGTGGCCTTCTGGGACTGATCAATCCCCCTATTGCAACCTAGAAACTGATGGAGGTCATGGAGGCTGAGAATTCCGTGATGAAACTTGGAAGAGGAATAAAAAGCTGGGGAAAAGTATAAGCTTTGGTTTCAGAGGCTGCGAGGCTGGGAATTTCTGCTCAGAAGAAAATTCTTTTTCTGGCTGCCATGATTTTCTGCTCGAAAGAAAATTCTGATATGGAACCTTTCAACTGAAAGTGACAATGATAGTCCATGCTAATCTCAAACTTCCAAGATGGTTGCTGGTGATATCATCTAGAAGTCTAGTAGCTGCGTAAAATATCTGTATGAACAGGGATGGCAGTATATGTATGTTGAACCCTCAAGTAGACTATAAGTAATAAAAAAAGATCCAAGAAAAACATAATATCTCATAGTGGATCAATGAGATATTAGACAACCAAACCAATTCGAGTAAGAAAAATATCTCAAAGATAAGTCACCATGAGAAGAGAAGGGGGGGAAAACCCTTATAATAGACTATTTTTAAACAATTTTTTATTTGTTTTGTGTACTGCATGTATAAATCTGCTTAACATATAAACTATATAGGTGACATGTAGTCGGATAATAGTCAAATAAATTAGGTGTCCAACAAGTTGTCTTTATTGAGATGGATCTTTAAGAAACTCACTTGAATCCGACAACTTTATGTTCTGCTCTATAGAAATAAAAATACTTTTCTTTGATAAAAAAGCTTTTAATGCTTAAAAAATTACTTCAAATTACCCAAATCTTAAATCAATTTTTTTACTATGTAAAAGTTGCTTGAGAGCTATATGATATTGAAATCATCACTTAAAATAACAAAGTCATTAACATATATCAACAAAGCTGTAAAAGATTTGTCTTTTTGACATGTGAATAACAAGTGATCTGTTTTGGATTGAATAAATCCAATAGCTTGGATGATTGTAGAGAACTTGGCCAACAATTATCAGAAAACATGTTTTAATCTATATAATGACTTATGAAGGGGACACCTTAAACTCTCCCTCTATCGCTGAAGACTAGAAGGTGAAGATATAAATTTTTTCATTCAAATTACCATAAAAAAAAACATTGTTGACATCAAGCTAGTAAAGACACCAGTTTTGGAGAGTTACTAACGCCAATAAGTCAGAAATAATAATCATTATAGGAATGGAGAGAAAAAAAATGTCAAGGCAATATATATATTCCAATTCCAACATGGTGATTTTTCATTGGTCGACCTTTCCCCATTCCTTTCTCTCTCTTCGCTTGAAAATTACAGGTTTACCATCTTTGTTATTGAATATCTCAACTTCATTTTTTTTTACTCTTTTTAAAAGTTTTGTTTGTTTTCAATTTATTCCTTCAATTCTAATGTGTTATAGAGAGGTTTACCATCTTGGTCCTTTAATTTCTAGTTTTTAACCTTGGTCCTTTTATAAGATTTTTATCGATTTTCAATTTCATTATTCAATCCAAGTTTATGATGTATAATTTTTTCCAATGTAATTCTCATTTTTTGAACTGTTTTATCCTTTTGTTAAAGTATTTTTTTCTTTTCAATCTAACCATCCAGTCAAAAAATTCTTGTCGCCTTCTAATTTATTTATTTTGTTTTGATTTTCACACTAATTCTTGTAATTGCTATTTTTATTTTATTTTAGATTCTGCTGTGTAATTGATTTTTTCTCTTTGGATTTTATCTATCAACATTTGATTTGTTGGGTGACTATACTTCATTTATTTTCTATGTATATTGTTTCTTCTCTAATAACCCGAGTCATATATTTGAAAAGTCAATGATGGTCAATATTCTTTTTATTTTTGGCTTAATTTTTTCTGATTTCTTTGTTTGACTTAGTTATTTTTAATAAATTGACTTTGTGAGTATTTTTAGTTTTTTTTTATCAAGTAATCTTCATCTCACAATTCAATCTATGAGACTTTGTAAGTTATCTCGAGTTAGGTAGCTTTTTATTATTTAGGTTATATGTTTATCACATCATCTTGGATTAACCCCAACATGTTTTTGTATCTTTTTTATCCTATATCTTACTAATTAAGGGCTAAAAAATTGACTTTTAGAATCAATCTATTTGTTAGCATTATGTTTATATATATATATATATATATATATATATATATATATATAAAATTGAATTAGAATCAATCTTGTAATCTTTGGCAAGACTATAAACCAAATCATTATTTATTTATTTACTTATTAAAAACAATGCTTGCGGCATCAAAATATTAGTTCTTAGAAATAAAATATGGACATGCAGCGTAATACGATAACACATCTAGTTGTTTATCATCATTTTTTTTATATATAATGAAATTACTCTTTTACCCTATGAATTGTTTTATGGTTAAAAATAAAAAATGGCAAAATGAGCCTCTTTCCAATTGTAATGGAAATATAGATAAAAAAAAGTCTTAAAAATACAATTGAAATATGTCTAAAACAATATTAAAACTAAATGAAAGTCTTTAATTGAAATTTGAAAAAAAAAACATGAAAAACTATTTAACAACAAAATTAAATTTATCTATATAGTTGGATGATGTTTTTAAAATTTGTCTTAGAAAATAAATTTTAAATCCCAACAAGAGAAAGTTAATTTCTTTTATTCACATCTCTATTTATATATATAAAAAGGGAAACTGGAAAGAAAAAATAAGTTAATTCCAACCGAAGTGATGGCCGAGAAATGAAATCCATCTAATAGGACGAATTTCAAAACTTCAATTAAACGAAAGGGAAAGTGATGACTGATGAGAGACCATAGGAATTCAGTTCTCCAGAATTTGGAAATCCAATTCTTGACAATGCATACATGACCGTTGGGGTACATCTCTGTGATTAAAATTCACTAGAAAAGGTACAATTTACACTCTTTTTAACCCTTCGAGTTCTCTTTTATCTCATGTTTGGTTCCCGAGAAAATTAACAATCCCCCAAAACAGAAAACCAAAACATATCAAATTTCCAGTTTTTCGGAATTCGCCCACAATATCAAACTTTTTTTTTAATGAACCAGCAAACTAATTAGGGTTAACTGCCCCTTTCATCAATCTTTAGTCTTTGGCTCCACTCTCTGTGCACACAGAAGGATTTTCATTCTTTAAATTAGTAAACCCTAATTTATGGTGATTTTATTATGTCAGGTTTTTTTTAGCTAGATTCTGAAAATAAAGGCTTTGATGGGCGACCCATCTGGTTCGGCTACGACCCTCGCGTGGCTTTGGGTGATTGAGTACTTGGCAAGTTTTCCGCATATAGAGCCCTCGATTTTACGTGGTATGTGAGCTGCATTCTCGAATTCATAAATGAGTGTGTAAGAAATTTGTTTTGATTGTTCTTTTGGTGGGGTTGAGGTGTTTTGTTTTCATTTGTTCCAGAATTGATCGAGGCAGCTCCGGAAATACCTGATGACTTTGGGAAAAACACGAGTGAAATGGTTGCTTTGCGATGCTTAGAGGATTTGTTTTGTCGTAGTGATAATGGAGTTGCGAATGGTGTTACTTCTAAGGAACTGAAAGTCACGTTTGATTTGTCGGAGAGTTGTGAGGATGTGCTTCAGTCCATACTGCAAGAGGTGATTCGGTTTACTATTTCTGCTTTCACTTGTAAGAAATTTGGGGGTGAATTCTTATGAAAACACCTGTTACTCACGTGGGCCATGATGGTGATTTTTGACATGGATTTCCTGTTTGTTAGACATCAGTATCAGATTTGAATAGGGGTGGACCGGAGCTATTGAAGTGGGATATTCAACCTTTCATTATGCATAAAAGAGCTTGCATGCCTAAATGTGCTTTGGAGAAGGTGATTGAGAATTTTTTTTTTTTTTGTTAAGTTTAGATGTTAAACAGAAATGGAGATGATGGATCCTCTTTTGCTGTTTGGTGATTGTTTTTATTTTTTGTTATGAAAACCAGGTGAAAGATGCAATTCTTGAGGGTTTTCATCCATATGCTTCATTGAAGGAATATAGTGAACTGGTGAATGCAAATGATAGGGGTAATAGAATCACTACAGATTATGGGGACGATGGTGCACCTGTGGGGAGGATAGATGGGAGTGATGCTGATGGACAAATGAAACCTCCTGATGAAAGTCCCATTCATGTGCTGCTTGAAAATGAGAATGCAGGGGAAGACAATTCACATTACAGGAACTCATTACACTCTGAGAGAGAGAGAAGTGGTTCGGCTAGTCAAAACCTGGCTGGAGACCATGAAGATCAAGGTTGTGTCGATGGTGATCATCTTCAGCCACAAGCCAAGAGGTTCAAGGAAGATGCCTTGCATGATAAGCTGTCCGTGGGACAAATCTCAACAACTCCTCCACAGCACAAGGACTTGGTAGAAGATTCATTTGAGATGGTGGTTGAGGAATCTGAAAACAGAGATTTTCACTCGGAAAAAGAATCTTCACAGGGAGGACTGGAAGGAAGCAGACCTGTAGAGAACGATCATGATGAAGATGTTGGTATAGGTAGGCATGGGCGTAGTCTTGATGCTGATAATGAATTCCAGCACAATCAGCATGAAATTGCTCATAATGCCAACATAATGCCACTATCTGGGGATGGACTCCATCAGTATAGCTTTGTGGATGAAATCAACCATGCTGTACCTAGAATATCAAATGCTGCACCATCTGCTGGAACCTCGGATAAATTATTTATTAATGGAAGCAAAGACAACTCTGATCATAGTGATCGGCCAAAACCATCAAATAGTGTATCCCCAAATGGATTTCACAGGAATACTGATGCTGATGAAAGAGAAGCTGGCACGAACCATCTATATGAAGAAGATGAGTCAAATGAGAGTGATGAGTATGAGCATGAGAGGGTTGATGTTGGTTTGAAGAAGAGTCAATTTTTGAGTTCTCAATATATGTCAAGACATGATTCTCTGGCAGAAGTTAACTGGACAGATCAAAATCTTTGCGTAAAATGCGGTAAAGATGGTCAGTTGCTGGTTTGTGGTGCTGGTAGTTGCTCATTGGTGACTCATGAGAACTGTTTAGTTTTCTCACCACATTTTGATGAGAGGGGAGACTTTTACTGTCCTTTCTGTGCATATTCTCTTGCTATTTCAGAGTACCTTGAAGCTAAGAAAAAAGCCTATTCAGCGAGGAAGGAACTGAAGTTATTTATTGAAACGAGACAGGAGTATCAATCAAACAAACATGCTCAAAGACTACATAGCAAAAGACATGGCAGCTCAAGACAGAATGAAGATAAGGATCTGCTTAATAAATTTCTTGATTATGAGAATTTGGCTGGAACAAAACGCATACAATCAAATAGTCGAGGTCAGATATCTGAAGGTAATGACCATCAATTTCAAAAAGGAAAAAGGAAAAAGCAAGTAGAGCCTTTCGCATCATGCATTGGTTTTGATTCGCTGTGTAGAGAAGAAGAGCCTGATGTAAATATTAGGACTAATCATTTATCCACTGTAGAAAAGGAAGGGGAGGAGGTGGTTCAAGAAAATTCATCTGGAACTGAACTGGACATAAATCAACACCAAGTTAGTGTTGATCCTAATTACAATGATGATAATCAATTGTGTAAAGAAAAAGAGAATGTCTCTGGAAGCCAGAGAACAGATGGACGAAGACAGAAAGCTGTTTGTGCCATCAGTAGCGATGGAGGAGACATCTCTGGTGACGAAGATGACAAGTCAATAACTACTCATTACTTCATAAGATTCCGAAAGAGAGAGAGACAATAGTAAGTTTCTGGTTATTCAAAGTGTTATGCAGGTGGTTATAGTAAACCTCTGAATGCCATTTCCAGAATTAAAACAGTTTGGCCTTTTATAGTTTACTACCCTCAAAAAATCTGACTATGACATGCAAACTTCTATTATTATTCTTTTGTCGTGTGTGTGAATTTGGGTAAATCACTTTGCTCCATGTCAAACCCCATCTTTATTAATTTGACATTTGATTGCAGTGGCAATTGTAGTTGACCAAAATGTTATTCTGATCTGCAGTGCCTCTGCAATGCCTCAGTTGAGGCGAAAAAAAGTTCCGTGGACAGCTCATGAGGAGGAGATACTCAAGGTATTTGTTTACTGCGTGTATGCTTCTGACACCAATATTTGCTTCAATTGTATGCATTTATACAAATCTAAGAGAGATTTTCTTGGTTGTGCTTTCTAAATCTCTTTTCTTTCTCAAGCTAATATCATATAGTTTTGGCTTTTAGCTCTTCATTGTGATCTATCAGACTCAATATCTTGCTCTTTTACTGTTAAAGGAGGGAGTGCAGAAATTTGCAAGTGACGGGAAGTATCCCTGGAAAGACATTTTGGAGTATGGTAGTTCTGTATTTCCGAATGGCCGAACAGCAATAGACCTCAAGGATAAATGGAGGAACCTGTGCAAATCAAGTCCTAAATCCAAGTAAGAATTAGCCAGCATCGTCAGTATACGTATATGGAAGTGACCGTGGAGCCCCTCAACCCAAGCGACTTTTTGTCCTTTTCGAGGGAGAATTTCGTTAATACACTGTTTATGAACAGAAAAAAAAGAGAGCACATGCACGCGTGAAACACCAAAGCAAATATCTAGTCTATAGTGGTTTTGAGTCAAAGTGAACAGTAGACTACCGAGCTACTTTAGGTTCTTTGTAATTAGATGGGTGGTTTGTGTTACGACGCAAGTTAATTTGAAAACTTTTAATGTAAAAATGGATGTAGTGTTTTAAAAGAAGTACGAAAAACTCTTTACTCAAGCCATTAACTTGACTTAATCCAATAATGTCGTGTAATCTAACATTTTGATTTAAACATTAGGGAACAATAATAGACAAATTTTAAAACAATCATCCGAAAACAATTAACTAAAAGAAATAAGTTTCTAATATCATACTCAAAAAGAAGAAAAAACATGTTGAAGACTCATCATCACTCCATTCTGGACATCATCAACCACCAAAAGATTTCATAATGATTGTTCAAACCTCACTGTAGAAAACTGCATGACAACACCGTAAGAAGTCTCGTGGACCACTAGAGGAACACTTCAAAACAAACAAACGAAACAAAACATAATGAAGTAAACACCTCATGCCTATATTCACTCAATCAAACAATCAATTCTATTTAATTCAAGTATATAATTTATTTGAAAAAATAAATTTAACAAAAAATAGCAAATAAAAAGATCTGAGATAACTCAATTAAATAAATAAAAACAATAAAGCAAAGGAGTTTGAAAGTAGATAGGAAAAGAGAGCACAATTTTTCAATTAAAAAAATAATTTAAAAATGATAATAAAACCCAAGAAAACCGAGCAAATCTTCTAACACTGGGTTGGTTCTAAACTTTTAACTCGTGAAATCTTAGACACAAACTTAACCAAAACTCAAATATAAATCAATTCAATGTTAAATGAAGAAAATAAAAAAATATATATATACAAATCATCCGAGTAAAAAAAAAAAAAACTCAGCAATCTAAAAAATAAAGATAAAATCTGGTAGGAGAGAATGAAGAAGGATGGAATTAAAAAAAAAAATAGTTCAAAAATTAACTTAAATTACATATATAAAATCATCCAAAAAATAACAAGAAGACAAAAATTCATGTGTTATAGTAAAAATAAAATTAGCACTCCACAAAATAGAAAAATGGTTAAAAAAACGAGTGGGGTTTGGGTTGAGTAATGGGCTGGTGAAACCTTCACCTCCTTTCCATCCGACTCCTTCCAAGTAAGATTCACCACAATCAATTCAAATAAAATCTTGATCCGAACCATATTGGATGAAAGTTTGGGATTAAATTTTTTTTATTATTATTATTTTAAATTCAAGTTATGTAGTTACTAATATAATAATCATTGAAAGTTTATATAGTCGTTAACTTCAGGGTTCATAGAATTAGTTGAGATGCATACTAATTGGCCTGAACACCCACGCTAATCAATAAAAAATCTTGATCAGATCAGATTGAATGATTCGGATACTTATAAGGTCAAAATGAAATTTAGTTTGAAGAGTTGATCATTGTTAGTTTAAATTTGATTCCTGTCCCACGAACAAATTCCCTGTGTTATCACTAATCGTCATTGAATTAGGAGCACGTAAGCTGTCCGGAAATGTGGTGTGATGATCTCCACATTGTTTTGCAGCTGGCCAGCCCAAGTTGGAATCTCCCTAGGGAAAATTGGCCTGAAAGATTATTTTCAATACTTTTTAAATAAATAAAAAAACAATTTTAAACATCATCCAGCTCTTAATCATTGCAACTATCATACAAACATTAGAGCCACGAATGATAATATTCACTCATGACAACATCTCGTGGAGCAAGGTGACGAGCACAATCTACCATTACACTCGTGACATGTTAGGTACAGTGCTTGCAATATACTTAAGTAATTAACCCAGAGAGAGATAGATAGATAGAGAGAGAGAGAGAGAGAGCATTGGCATGGGTTAAAGGTGAGAGTCTCGGGAATCAGGTCGTCAATGGCAGGACAACATGTGAAACAGGGCTCGTGAAAATGAAAAATGTTGAGGTGAGTTTCCTCAGGTAAGAATTCAATTCATGCAGAAACACAAGTGTAGAATCCTAGGCAAAGGAAGTCAGAGAGTGATCGCTTTGCAAGTTGGATTTCATTGTAAGAAAAAGTTCAAGCTGTTTATGACGACATTCCAGTCATTATCACAACGAAATCACTTGGGATAATCCTCATCAGCTTTGGTTCAAGAAAGGAAAATCTCAGCACTTGATGAAAAACCTTCCACATAAGTTGTGGGATTCATACAAAATACCGTTTTATGCTGTGAATTTGATTTGTATTTCGTGAAATAATCTCCCTTGTGTGCCATGCTGGTGTTAAATGAGAATTGCATAACGAAATACTGGAAAACTCACCGATTGTAATAAGAGTATGGTAATCTCGTTTTCCTTCCATTCATACCTGATGAGATATATTATAATTAAATGGTTTTCTAAATTAGAAAAAAAAAAAAACCCATCAAAATATTGAAAATGACTAAGATTTGAAGTTATCGAACACTCAAAACGATCACATGGGCATGAACTCTTCCTAAACGTGACAACATTTATACCAAAGCTGCTCTCTCCCACTACATATCCCGCGCCTTTCCACCCATATTCTTTACTTCCCCAGGTCCCTACTATCACTCACACTCCTCACTTGGCTTGCTTTCACGCCCCATAAACTCTAATGGAAAATTGCAGAAGGTCTCCATTGAAGCCCTGGAAGAAAGGTCCAACAAGAGGCAAGGGCGGTCCTCAAAATGCCATGTGTGAGTACCGTGGGGTTCGTCAAAGAACGTGGGGAAAATGGGTGGCAGAAATCAGAGAACCCAAGAAGAGAACCAGACTCTGGTTGGGTTCTTTTGCCACTGCTGAAGAAGCTGCTATGGCCTATGATGAGGCTGCAAGAAGATTGTATGGACCGGAAGCTTATCTTAATCTACCTCACCTTCAGTCTAATTATAACCCTCTAAACAAATCACAGAAGCTCAAATGGATTCCCTCCAAGAACTTCATTTCCATGTTTCCTTCTTGTGGGCTGCTTAATATACATGCACAGCCTAGCGTTCATGTCATCCATCAGCGGCTCCAGGAACTCAAGAATAATAGGGCCCTTCATCAATCCCCTGTCGCTTCAAGCTCTTCCTCCTCTGAATCCAGAAATGAAGTGATGATTGTAAGTGAAGAAAACCATGTAGCAAATCTCTCCGTAGCAGAGAAAGATGTGGAAATATCATCAGAGAAGATGCTGATAAGAAATCATGACGAGAAACCACAGATTGATCTGAATGAGTTCCTTCAGCAGCTGGGCATACTGAAAGAAGAGAGGCAGCCGGATAGCAATGATGTCGAAGAATGTCTCACGGTGCCAGAATCTTCACAAAAAGATGAAAACGAACTGGCAGCTTTGGCAGACAGGAGTTTCAATTGGGATTCACTGATTGAAATGCATGGAATTACAGATCATCATGCAGCAGAATTGAATAGTTTCCCAGTTTATGACGCCCAAGACGAGGCGGCTTTCCCAACTTCCATCTGGAACTTCTAGGAGGATAAAATGATTTAGGAAAAGTGAAAGCTAGCTTTGCTGCTTACTTGTTTGGAACTAGAATGTCTCTTTTTACAGAATAAGGATGTAAAGCTACCCATGTTTGTTGGGCTGATTTTGGCAACGCTAAATTTATTTGTGCTTCTGCAATTTGCTTGCTTTACGACATAGGAATTCTCAGGAAAGGTCTGGTAAAGCATAGAACTGTGATCAAAGACAAGAATTCGATGAATGAAAGAAGCAAAGACAAAACATAGATATAAATCCTACTCATGCAGAACATCCCATGCAAAATTATATGCAATTGCAGTCTTTTGCTTAAATTCCCTACGAGGCTTTAGATAATTCCTCATTGATTCCGGCAGTTGAGAAGCTATCCTTTTTGTCTTTCCTTTCTCTTGCTTTGATGAGAAAGTTCAAACCCCAACTACTCGGTCAAAATCGTTTGCCTTTACTACAATTCCATGCCAATTGCTTCCTGTGATGATAAGACTTTTTCTGGCAAGAGTAGTTCAATTTATCAGGAAACCCGTTACCTAAAAAGCGAAAGAATAAGACGAGATTTTTTTATCTGATTCAAAATTCTGGTAAGAAAATACAGAGCATAGTCGTTTCTGGTCAATTAGATGAATAAAACCAGGCAAAAGCTTCTCCGATCAACTGTCAGATAGTGAGAATACTTTCCAAGTTACATCTTCCAGTAAACGATTTGATAATCTGACAGTTTAAAACAGCCCTCTTCACTAGCAACCTTTGCTTATTCATTGAGGTACTCTGATCAGATGCACTTAGATTCTCCCCCTGCTCCTCAAAATACTCAATTAATCGCCTCAAGAACCCAGCACTACTCACTGTCTCCGTGTCACAGCCACATTCATTCGCCTGTGGTCACTCAAAAACCCCACCTGAATGGTTTTGAAAAGGTTCCAAGTTTCAACTGCTACAATCTTTATAACTAATCTTCTTCATCTAAAATCTAAAAGGAAACAAAAAGAAGAACTGCAGGGTTCGATCGAACCATTGAAATAATGATGGCTTCCTTCTCTCAACCCTGGAAATCATCTACT